>CM055265.1:19343453-19943110 GCA_029237695.1 Conchocele bisecta | reverse complement strand
AAGGAATGTTTATTTTGCCAGAAAGTGTCATATCTACAGAATATACAAAACTATCTGTCTCCCTATGTCGGGAATTAGTAAACCAATGTTGCCATTGTGGCAACTTTGTGCCGGCTGAGATTTTTGGGTCAAAATATGACTTTTTGGAAACAAATGCTGAAAACTCTAATCCGCTATTTTTGAGAATACATGACACTTATATAATGCAAACAGGGTTGTAACATGTATAACTGACATAGAGAAATTAAATTAAATTACAACCTTCTGTAACATATAATCCATAATTGGCAACTGACCGTTCAAAGATAGCACCAATTTCCTTGCATGTATGTGTACTTCAAATTATTTGACGCACACATGTATAACATTCAAGTTACTGTATGATATTTGTTTATATACATGTCGTTCGTATTGCAATAAACTATAATGGACGCAAACTTAAAAGTTTCATCATTGGGAGATGAAATCACCACAACTGGCGCGGATCCAGATGGGGGTGTCCAGACGCCTGCCTTGCCCTAAACAAGCAAATCACAAATTTTCACATACCGTACCCCAAATTGTATTCTGTGCTGCAATAAATAAGCGCGGCCATTGCACCAGCAGATAATGAGGATAGTCCAGTAAATGCACTTGCAAAAGGGATCAAGATGTAAACAAAGTTTGTGGAAGAGAGGCTTGCTGACCCAGACGATGGACAAAATCGAAAAAGCCTGTGTGACACATTTCCGTGGTCAGTTCCATTATGTGTACAGTCCTATAGAAAACGAACAGCCAAATGCCAAGCTGATTCTGACAGGTTAATGTTCCTGTTAATGATTTTGTATTGCACTATGTGGTCAGCTAATGAGATAACAAAGCATGCAGAACTACTTTCACTGCCCAGCTGGAGTCTCCAGTAACCGCCAGACTCCACCATCGTGCATGAGAATATGTACAGGTGAGTTTTATTACACCAGCGACTATTATGGCCGTAATCTTTGCAGCTTAGGTCCAGATCAGAATGAGCAGTCACATCGGGATCTAGACTGTTACCGATTGGATTCATCATTGTCTAAATGGATTAGCAACCCTGGTATTATTCCATGCTCTCTTGGTAGCCTACAACATATGTGTGTGCTGATTTCCACAATAATGCTGGGAGAATTGCTTGTTCTAACAGCTATAAGCTGATGATACAAGAACACACTAGTCTTCTAACCAGTGTAGATATATCTGCGGGTTCAAACTGACCAGCACACTAGCAAGTTACAAATTAAAATGTGCTGTTGATACATAATTACATGTAGCATATGTTATGTTACATACACCTTGCAGAAATAAATATCTTCATTGCAAAACCTTACTTCAATCTCAAAGTCCCAATCATTCTCAGTGTCAATTAGTGCAAATATTCTAATCAATAACACACAATTGCAAATTATACATATTTGGCCTTATATTTGTATATGCGTATACTATGTACACAGTGATCCGTTATGAGACCAACCATGTAAGTAATTTGATACATTTCCACAGTTGTCATAGTTCATGAAAAATATTTACATAATTTATGATTTTCTTCCGTACATGACAACGAATATTTATGACACTTTCAAAGCATATTGCAAGATGTCATCATTTACTAAAAAACACAAGGCTGTTATAAATATTATTCTTTGAATATCGCGGATGCTATTATGTATGAAATCAATTGAGATAGACGGAATGGCGAACCGTGCAGACCCTGATCAGACTGCGCGGATATGCAGGCTGATTTGGGTAGCGGAGTTGGCAGCATAGATCATAAGCCCCATTTCTCCGTCATGACAACATATGCCATATGTATGCATGTATGTCATAGATAATTACAGGTTTTGCAATCGTGGTGCCATAATTATGTGCTCTTCATATTTACTGCATATTCCTACTCAGTATTGGAACCATTTTGGCGGGATTTGGAGAGGTCTTCCGAACACATATTTTGGTAAAATCTTAATTTTTTTTCACAATATATTTGTCGTTGGTCAACCGATTTTGACGGGAGAAAAGGCATTTTTGCATCTCTGATAATGATAAAATTGATTAGCATTATGTATAGATTTTATTTGCGTTATAACATATTTAGAATTTAACTGGAAATTTCAGAATCTTATCATATCGCCTAATGGGCCATTTGACCCGGTGTTAGGAACATTAAAGGAACATTAAATCTCGCTGTAGGAACATTAAATCTGGTTGGTATCGGGGATGCAGACAGGTTTATTCCAGTATCCAGCTGTGCAACTCGGGTTTCCCGACCCCACGTTTTCTTTGAAGTAGTGGGGTTTACAAGTACCCGACTTTCTATGGGAGCGTACACCTAATGTCGGAAAGCAATGTCTGAAATCAGAAAGTCAGTCAAAGTAAAGAAGAATAATGAGTATGGTCGAAAAACTAATGTATTTTGGCTGTCACAGCCAAGAATAAAGTTCCATTTGCAAGAAACATGTCGTTAAGCATGTTTATTGAGGATGGTAAGAAGATGGTATGGACAGTAAAATCACAGCCTTTCCCGTGTCTGGAAGGAATATCAACATATGAAACAGTGAACACTGTAACAGCATGTGATGCCATCGGATGCATATTCATGATTTAGTCAGCCGGGGAATTTGAATTGATTTCTTGGTTTCATGAATTTCAATTATGTTCACATAAATACCTGGTAGATGGAGTTTAAACTTAAATTAAAACTTTACCACTATCACTATTTTTCAACCACCACCAGGTAATTATCTGGGACAGATAAGGAAGTATTTATTTATTAAATATAGAGAACAATCATTTTATCAAATGAGAAAATGTGGAATATGTACGGTTATCTAAAATGCTTTAATTATATTTTACAATATCATATATGTATATGATATAAATATGTGGATTACATATGTAAACAATTTCAAAATATTTATCGATTCCAGTTTTCCCGACATTTTATCTAAAATTCCGTCTTTTTACCCCAAAATCTCAGCCGGTACAAAATTGCCGCAATGGCAACATTTGTTTTCTGACACCAAGATGAACATTTTGATATATGACACTTAATGTGGTACTTCCGGTTGATCCATCTCCTCAACTAGAGGGGACTTATTTAAGTACTGCTGCTACACTAGTTACAGTATTTCAGGTTTCACACTGTGTATATGACGTTACAGTATGTCAGGTTATACACTATGTACATGCCGTTACATTAGGTCAGGTTATACACTGTCTATATGCAATTACATTAGGCCAAGTTCAACCCTGTGTATATGCCGTTGCCATTGTTACACTAGGCCAGGTTCTACACTGTGTATATGCCGTTACCGTATTCCATGTTCCACACTGTGTATATGCCGTTGCATTATATCAGGTTCTACACTGTGTATATGACGTTACAGTATGTATGTCAGGTTCTATACTATGACGTTACCATGGTTAACATAGGCCAGCTTCTACAATGAGTATATGCGGTTACCATGGTTACAGTAAGATGTTTTGGACTAACGTCGGTAGCACGCCGGAAGTGACGAAGGCCGATATGGACGGCTCGATGGTTCAACCAGTCATTACCACCGACATTGTTATGCCGAACGGTCTCGCCATCGATTATCAAGGTATTGTCGATTAATTCTACCGTTCCGTCTGGAAACAACCAATGGTGATACAACTTGCCATCTGCTGTTTGTCTTTATTGTCAATAAACACATACATAGTTAGGCAGCTCTTTAGAATCATTTCCAATGCTGCCAAATTATGTTTTTGTTAATAAAATTGAAAATAAAAATAAAACCGCAATGTAAGGGTTAATCCGTACAATTCTGAATTAAACGTTCTCGTCTGCTGTTTATGAACCATGAACATATGAAACAACATGTCTCCTGTCTGTACCTTTGTATATGTTAGTCACGTATTGAAATCTCAGTTTCATTAATTTGTTCATTGACCATCAGGTTTTTTACGCATATTCATCTTAATTACGGCTACCATCCAATAAGGATAGTCTCTCCTACTTGCACTATTCATATGGATGCCGTGCGACACACTTCCACATAATCTGCAGCCTATCTGCATGAATAAAATAATAGGTTCACTTATTTTTAAGAAGTACAATTATAACCTTCGTCATGTCCACAAATATTGTTTACATTATTTAGCCAAGGAAATGCTGTTTAGTGTTTTATTTTAAATACTACCAATATGCTGCAAATGGGTGTTAAAACCACGCCAGTACGTTGGTCAAGTGAAAATGGGTAGTAATGAATCAAGATGTGCAAGCAAAATGTGTCTGTGACATAAAAACATCCGGACTATATTTTATACCGGACTACTTTTGTATGCCCCCCATGGTGATTTCGTACCACGTGGTAGTCTTTAACCTACATCATGTACATGTGAACATATTCACTGTACCTTTGTCAGCGATGGCCCTGGGGCCCGTTTCACTAAGCTTCGTACGACTAAACTGTTCGTAAGTGCAACATTATGATAGTCTGTAAATTTCACATTAACAATGTTTTCTTGCAAACAATTATTGGATTTGCATTGATGCTTAGTAAATGTAAATCCATCAATTGAAATTTCTAGAGGATACTAAATTTGAACATACGGCCATCTTAGACGTACGAGGTTTATTGAAACGGGCTCCAGATCCGCCGGCGCATTTGCGTGTATGGATCTAGTTGCGAACAGTAACTCTTGCAATCTACTCCCGTACCGTCCGTGAGTAGATATCAAGAGTTATTATCATTGAAAAGTAGTACTGATGAAGACAATTTCCGTTTAAAGAATGGGTTCCGTCTGGGCAGTACTTGACTCACAGTTTATTATGGCACATGTATGTACTTATCAAATGTACACTATATGACTTGTATTTCCGTTTTAGTTTAGGAATTGTATTTCCATAAGTAGTTCTCGCACCGCCATGGACAATGCTTTGTCACAGTGGTGAAAGCAAAGTATGCTTAAATATTTCACCCCTAAGTATCCAACTGTGGCTTTGCCATGCTAACTTTAGGACTGTTGCATTAGTGTGATAATTTTAGACATTTGGAATGGAAAGAATACTGACAAATGCTGCAGATCCTGAGGAGACTGCTCGTTATGAGATGCCTCATATGGATCCACAGTGTTTGCACATGTTGGCTTTACGGTATGCAGGTTGAAAGTGCTATGTCTATATACATTGAAATAAAAGGACTGAACGTCCTGAAATTATTCACAGTATGTGTTTTTGGATGATACATAGACGAATAATTAATCTAGAGTGTAAAGCGTTTCGCAACAAAAAATAAGCGCGGGAATTTCACAGCAGCACCAACAACAACAACAACGAGCTAAAAAATAGATTTTTGGAAAATCCAAATTCCAAATTATATATTTCTTTTAATATGAGACGTATTTTTATCTGAACCGAAATCGAAGAACACCGAACCCTGGAGTCACGAATCGCGAATAATCGAGTATGGCTGTTAATCGTCGCACCCTTAGACATGTACAATAACATACATTTTGCAAACAAACAAAAAACAGGCAAACAAAATATCACACTGAAAAGGCGATCAAGCTAAATTATTAGAACTATTATTTATGGTGTAAGACACGAGTTTTTAAACCCGCAAAATATGTGCTTCGACCGACATATGCTCATTTCCATAACAGGTGCAAGACAGAAAATGTGGATGTTGCTAGTAGTATATAATAGTCAAAATGATACCACCTCCCTCTGAGATCCGCCTCGCTACACGCGGTGCCTCCCATCAGGAGGTGGTATCATTTGTGACTCTTATATACTACTCACCTAACAATCACTATATAAATACTTATAAAAAAGAAATCACCAAGGGGGGGGAGGGTAGGCTCAACTTTTTATTCCCAAAAACATGAGAATGTGGTATTATGACAATGATAATTTCAAAATTATACCACCTCCCTCTGAGAGCCCCCACGCTACGCGCGGTGCCTCCCATCAGAGGTGGTATCATTTTTGACTCTCATATACTACCTCCACTGTTCGCATGGTATGGATGAGAACTTATATATATCAATGAGGTCATAGTGACGACTCATAGGAGATGGTGATGCGAGATGTCACCACCTCTGACAACATGTTAGAGATAAGCCACCCCTATGGTATACTCATTATATATCATCATCACACAATGGTTCGAGTTAAGAATAATTGTGCGTGGTTGAAGACAGGTAGTAGTGCAGGGGCAAATGTGATTGTATGTGTAATATTCCGGCACCTCATGTTAATTTTTGGCACCCGGTAGTTTCGTAACCCCAATGCTCTAAGGTTTCCCAAAAAGCCTGTTGCCATTTTGTTCATACAGTTTCAAGGTCATTTAAAGGTCATACAAGGTCACCGTAACCCCATCTCGCCCTGATATCATAAAAGGTTCTGCCACACATAATTGGTCACATTTAAAGTACGAAATGTGTTCCTCTGATATATCGCTATAAAAATAGATTCGTTTTAACAATATTATCGGACGCCTGTTTGTGGTTCAAGGTCATATTCAAGGTCATTTTCCCAAAAATAGTAAATAATTGCCTCTATCACGCCATAATGAACAGTTGTAATGATCATGGTGGCTATACTAAGGTGTTGCATAGTCCTGGATAAATTAATTAACTTTTCAGAGCGATTTATGTTTCATTTTATACTCTAAGGGTCAAGGTCAATGTCATTTTGGATCACCAAAATACGCACAAAACCTTGAGAATGCCTTGTCTTCGGCACAAACGATCCGATTTGAACGAATTTGGTAATTATCTTATTTGTTTCCATTGTTCCGTATCGATTAATGAATGTCTCGGAGTGATTGGGGTTACATTTATAGTACGAGGGCCAAGGTCAATGTCATGTTTGACCTCCAATAATACGCATACTACATTGAACATGCTATATCTAATGCACAAATGGTCAGGTTTTAATGAGTTTGGCATTGTATCTAATGGGTTTTCAAGGTCCTGATTAAATGAATGACCTTTCCAGAGCGAATGTGGTTCAACATTATACTCTAAAGGTCATTTCAAGGTCATTGAACTTCATACATGAAGTCCAAAAAGTGTCAAAATTAGGTTTCATTTTAATTTTCGGTACAAAACTTGTTTTGCATATAATAACAGTACACTTTAATGAATACTAGGATTGCACAGTGAGAATGTCAATACTATTGATCATCAAAAAAGGAATAATATTGAGATTGAACCTTTATTGACAATTGTCTCCAGTTCAGTGGGTATGGTAGACAATGATTGTTTTTTAGATTTGTCATCGGAATATTTTCCTCAGCGACATGTATATTTGTATGTGTCGTTCCTATTATATTTAAAACTTATAATAAACTAGGGAATCGTACTGATCGACTATGAACTGAAATATACTAGCGCATCTCTGACATTATTTCGATCTGTGTGGCATTTGTTTCATTTATCATTTGTGTTCTCGCCGTATTTTATCTTACTTTTTGGGATCGTATACCGCTAGTGCACTTGTGTGCGTGTTGAAGACTTCGATTACCGCAATACGTTAGCTATGTTTGGCATATTAATTACATTCATCGTTAGTTCCGGGCTCTTCGACTCTCCTTTGGGTATCAATTACTAGTTTTCAATATCCGGGTTATATGTCACCAGCATGAAGAAATAAGTATCGCTCAGTAAGTCTAATCGTCATCGATATCAGGTACTGTTGGATGACAGTCTTGTTGGTTCTCACATGTGTTTTCGTTTAGACTACATTTGCAATGTTCTGTACACACAATACTAGCTTTACGGCATGTACACGTTGCTGTCGAACACTGACTTATTTGACAACTACAGCGTACAAGTTATAGTACTGCTTTTGGAGTGGGCGCCATTGTAGTAACAACGGGTATATACGTGTCATTTTGCACCATCCATCCGAATTCAGTTGGTGTTGGGTAATTTGGTTTAGCATCATCAGAGTGAGCCCATACCAGTGACTGATATGCAGCACGGAGGGTGTGCTGGAGCAGCGCGCCTATTGTGGATGGAAGCCTATCAGATTCCGCCTGTGACATTTTAAATAATTCCCATCGGAAATCAGCTAACTCTGTGGCATGATAACCTTTCTACTTATACATGGCACATACAAATTCTTCTAGCGCGTTTACAGTGTCGTCATCTACTTTGTCCGATTTGCCAAGCTCTGCAAATGCTTTTTAATGCGAGCTGGCTGTTTCTGTAAGGTGTTCCAGCACGGTACACGGGCAGCAGAGGAATGGTCTTTCACTTTGCTCCCACACCGGTTACAATTCTGGGATCTTTCCCTAACATCTGTGATCGCGAAACAGCTAATACGAACACATCCGTATCCGGAGACACTATTTCAATATCACACCCTCGTTGTACAGCGTCCAGAGCAAGTACTATCAAGATAGTATCGGCTTTTTCATGGGTCGATGATAGATGCTCTACATCAAGTTTGTTTGATTGGGCACCTTGGCTGGTTGACACAACTACTTGGGATAAGGAGTCTTTACAACTGTCCAGAAGCTTATCCGCAGGATAAAGCGTCAGACCATGCTTTGTCTTTGTATTCGACATGAACTTAACAAATGATGACCGTATGGGTGTTACATCTTTGCACACATGAAATTGTTCTCGTTCTCCCTTGCTGCGCCTTTCTCTGGTATTTGTTTTGTCTTCAAAGATTTGTCTACATCATAATGGTCAAATATGATGTATGCTTCATCATACTGTTTCATCATATGATTTGTGTGGTTCACAAATTCATTTGCAAACTGTTCGCATGTCTTGACTGGTTTAGAGCTCAGTTCATTTACCACAGTCATATCATCATTACAAGCCTCCTCCGAGTTCTGATCTGGAGGGTCGGATATGCTGGTTAGTTTGTGCATGAGTGTTGACTTGTCTGTATATGGTAGGAGGCTTTGTTGATTTGCCCGTACTTTTTCAGTGTTTCAGTTTCATTTTTGTCATTCTTTCCCAAAGATTTCTGGAGCCTTTTATGCGTTGTCGAACAAACTCCGAATATGCTTCTTCACCAGTTTGTACGGACTTACAAACGTCCGCTTGTACGTCGCAGAGAATGACAGTTTGTGTCACAATGTACTCGTGAATCACCCCACAACATCACTTCAGGTAGAGCGGACGGACGGACTGGACGGACGGATCGGACTGGACGGACGTACCGGACCGGACCTGGGGACGGGACGGGACCGGACCGGACGGACGGGACGGACGGACGGACGGGACTGGAACGGACGGACGGACGGACGGACGGACGGACGGGACTGGACGGGACGGACGGACGGACGGAACGGACGGACGGACCAGGACGGTACGGAACGGACGGACGGGACGGACGGACGGAACGGACGGACGGGACGGGACGGAAGGACGGACGGGGACGACGGGGACGGACGGACGGACGGACGGGACGGAACGGACGGACGGACGGGAACTGGACGGACGGACGGAACCGGACGGACGGGACGGACGGTACGGACGGACGGACGGGACGGACGGACGGACGGAAACGGACGGACGGACTGGACGGGACGGTACGGACGGACGGACCTGGACGGACGGACGGACGGAACGGGCACGGTACCGGACGGACGGACGGGACGGACGGACGGAACGGACGGACACGGACGCCACGCACCGTCACGCACCGCACGCCACGCACGCACGCTCACGCACGCACGCACGACACGCACGCCACGGTCGGACGGACGGACGGACGACTATATGCCCCCGAAATTTATAGACGTACAATCAGGAGATGTTGGGGTTGTCGGCGTACTACGACAAGAGGAGAGTGATGGAAGACGGGGTACAAATCGAGCCTCTAACATAGGTAAAACAAAAAAGAACTCTGAAAAAGGGGAGAATACTAAAGGCTCGGACGAGGCCTGACCTACTATGACGAGGGAGGGTCCGGGGGTAGCTGGGTGTCAGAAGGCACCGCAAATAGTTCTTCCCGGACAAACCCGCGCGATGGACCATCATCCAAATAGTAGAGCACGGGCTCATCGGGTTTGTTAATAGAGCGATCCAGATGATATACATTGAGAGACCAAACGGGATCAGTCGCGCGGCGGCGACCACCTTCCAGCTCTCCCGGTTGATAGAGGTACCGGACGGCAACATCCGATGGAAGTCGTTTCTCAGCTAAACCAACGGGTGGCCTGCGCGAGACGGCGGATGGTTTGTGCGACAACTTTTTAGACTTCATGGCATCTACGGGTCGGATTTTTACCGATCAATCTGCTCACCTCGCCGTTCAGTGCGGAGACCACGGCGGGCAGCCTGGTCACCCACTCGGTCGATCGCGTATGAGGGTCTACAAGCTCTTTGGCATATTGGTGTCCGAACAGTCTCTCAGCCAGTGATCGATTGAACCGCTCCACGATCCCCTGGTCCCGGTGGATGTTGACGCGGCCGCGTCTAACATAAACGTCGTGCTTAGTCAATAGATGGGAGAACGCGCCCATGAACTCGCGGCCGGGATCGACCTGGAGAAGATTCGGCCATTTGAGAGGACTCCTCTTATAATTTCGGGAAAAAGCCTCGGCACCCCCTTAGACTCTTTAGTGGCAAGCGACTCAGCCCCCTTATACCGACTCGCTACGTCAACGATTGTCAGTGCGTACTTGTACGTCTTGCGACCGATGCGATCGTGAGGGAGAAACAGGAGATCTGTTTGGTGGACTTCGTTCGGCACCGGCACGTCGAATTTCGGCCGCGGAATATTGTGAGGCGTGGGCAAACAGATCTTCCAGATGGCCTGCTTCTTGAGCCAGTCCTTGGCTGCGTTTTCGGAAACCTTGGTCGCCGCCGCGAGGTTTTTGATGGCCGCGAGTCCCTTCCAGTAGCCACGGGGGCTGTAGTATATGTTCGCTAGCTTGCGCGCTAGGCGAACTGATAGTTTGCTATCAAGCTTGCGCGTGTTCAGCGTATGCGATGTATTCTAGTAGATCGAACAATCTCCAACATTCCCTCGTCAGATCGTCCGGTAAATGCGTCGTCAATACTAAACCTTTGTTAGAAGTTTCACTGCAGCCACGGGTTAAGTTCCCCCAATTCACGAATTGGAACAGGAGCGGGAACTCGGGGGAATCTAACATCCGCTTTGCGAAAAGGGTGGCCGCTTTTTCGTCCTCACGCCACGTCTCTAGAGAGTTTTGGGCCAGACTGATCAGACCCTTTGCGCCAGCTAAACGGTGTTTAAGGGCCGTGTAGCCTACATCGATCTATATATATATATTATTTAAAAAATGTTGTTTTAAAATAATTATTGCTTATTGCTTTTTATTGCTTTTTCAATATATTAGCTGACGAGACCCACCACATCCATTCCCACGACGATCAACGCGATCTCGCGGTCTTTTTGGGCCTCTGACGGTACATAGAAATCTGAAAGTTGGGGCTCGGGATCCAGCGGCACGAGACTTTTCTGCGGATATGCCAGCTTGTACTCGTGCATGGATTCGTCAACGTTCTGGAAAGTTCGCACGGCGTGATTCTCGCGGAGAAGCTCTTCGTTGATCCAGTCCAGACGGTTGGCTCGTTTTTTCGACCATGCTGAGTCTGCGCTCTTGAGTTGTTCTTCAGCTAAATCGTGACGCTTTTTCTCCTCATCCGAGTCTTTTCCTATTAACGAGAATAAATAGTTGCTACCGCCGAACGCCCCTGCGCTCACGACTGCACACCAATTTCACTATCCGACCGCAGCCATTTATTTCCATATATTAGCAGGTAGAATTCCAGCTTTAATTAGATAATCTCGGGTCGAAATTGCGGACGCTACATTCAAGGTCACGAACACTGCGTCTCGCGCGTTCCCGTCCAATTTGGGAGCGGACCCTCCGAAGATCATCTTTGATATTCGAGCAAACCCGATAGTGAGACCCGATATCACCACGGCGTGATAAACCGCATTCACTATGATTTTACCTTCGTTTTCATCGATTATATTTATTGCATATAAAAGGGATCGCGATCAATGTTTAAATGGGGCGCAATCGGTTTCGTAACTTTCTTCGGAACCACGGCTGGTTGTTTCGAAAGGTAGTTCCACACACACAGGGTGCCCAAAACTGTCAGACCACCACCAACAACCCACGGGATGATACAAGTAGGAGCTACAGCAATCGGGGATTGCACCGACAGTTCCTGCGGAGTTTGAACCGCAGCTGCCTTCGGGTGTTTTGCTGTTTCTGCCCCCAACTCCAATTGCGATTGAGGCTCCTGAGCTGGAACAGCAATCCCCGATTGCAACGACTGTTTGGCCTCTCGAAGCTCGCCGAGTATTTTATCTTCTTTAGCTTTTCGGGTGGCAGCCACTGACCGCCCAGCTGCCTGTCTTTTTGGGTTTTTATGTCGGGCAATCGGGTTCAACAGTGTTGAGGGTTCATCCAACTGCACCCCCAATTCACGAATTGGAACTGGGGGATCAATCGGAGTTGGAAGTGCAATCGTGTTCAACAGTGTTGAGGGCTGTTGAGGGCCGTCACTCTCGCAGGTGCGTCTTGTGTCATTATTTTCTGAGCTTATTGTTCGTGGGCATATATGTCCAAATTGACAGTGCTTAGCCGTGGTCAACGCGGTTGTCAGCGGACTTGAGCAGCAGGCTGTTCTAAAAGTGTGTCCTACAAAATGGTCAGTCTCTAGATCACCAATCAACCTCGCGGTGTTTGGTATAGGGAGAATTGCATTGACAGCGGTAGCGTACAGATGAATAGCCGCCGATTCAAGGGTTTTAGTCATCTCCGCACCTAACCTAGATTCGTATCGCGTATACATTTTATCGACCTCCGCATCTGACATCTTATCCACCTGACAAACTGAGAGACGCCTACCGAAATAATGCTGAGCAATTGTTAAGAATGTGTTCCTCCGCTGCGAGCTTTGTTACGAGCATAACGGTGATCATAAGTATCGGGTGGTGTGCTTGGCAATATGTTAGACTTATGAGGATAGTTAGAATAGTACTAATTATTAAAAATAAAATAATGAACTGCGACGAACTTCTCGATCAGCTAATGGAAGAAACAGTCGTGTCGACTGCCGCCACGACTGAAACTGTAGGAACACTTGTCAGCACGACTGCCGACACGACTGCCGATACGAATGAAAACACGACGCGACGCGAGCGGCTAGCTGCGCTGGTTGCTGGGGGACAATCGGAGCAGTATTTCGGTAGGCGTCTCTCAGTTTGTCAGGTGGATAAGATGTCAGATGCGGAGGTCGATAAAATGTATACGCGATACGAATCTAGGTTAGGTGCGGAGATGACTAAAACCCTTGAATCGGCGGCTATTCATCTGTACGCTACCGCTGTCAATGCAATTCTCCCTATACCAAACACCGCGGGGTTGATTGGTGATCTAGAGACTGACCATTTTGTAGGACACACTTTTAGAACAGCCTGCTGCTCAAGTCCGCTGACAACCGCGTTGACCACGGCTAAGCACTGTCAATTTGGACATATATGCCCACGAACAATAAGCTCAGAAAATAATGACACAAGACGCACCTGCGAGAGTGACGGCCCTCAACAGCCCTCAACACTGTTGAACACGATTGAACTTCCAACTCCGATTGATCCCCCAGTTCCAATTCACCGAGTGTCGTCTCCTCGTGCAGAACCCTCGAGATTGATTCGCGGATCAGACTTATTTGGGTGCGGAGATCCTCACGGTTAGTCGAGGCAGCCTCTAAGCGACCTTCTCTTTCATCCCGCAACGACCGCAGGTGTTCGGCGATTCGCTCGGTAGATCCAGCACCGTGAGTTTGGAGAGGTTATGAACCAATTCACCCCGGACTGTTTGCATAGCCTTATTGAGTCCCCGGTGTTCGCGAAGAGGTAACGGTGGGTCATCGTTCGACCCTTGGTCGTTTTTGAGTATTCCATCTATTTCGTTTTCGCTGATCTCCATTGCGCGAATAGCGTCGGTGGCTACACGAGGGAGCTCGCTGAGCTCGACAGTTTCTATCGCGGCGGCCGTATTCACCATCGTTTCGTCGGTAGAATTTAGGGCCTCTACAGAGCGGGCCGGCATAATATTTTTACCAGGCTTCCAAACCGTGAATCCTAGTTCGCTCTTTACGTTTTGGCCACCGCCCCGACTTCCGGCAATGGTGCTAAGCGCTAGGGGTTGATTGGGACATTTGATGCTTTTAATCGCAACCTACCACGCAGATCAAATTCGAGTAGTCGCGGCCGACAGATAGGACCGCACCGTTTTCTTCCAAACTGTTGTAGTAGTCGTCTACAGCTCACTCGAGTCCCGACTTTGACTAATGGTGCTGGTAGCGCCACCTATTTCCCCCAATTCACGAATTGGAACTGGAGTCTCTATGAAGGGTGTTTCGTCGAAGGTTTTGTGGGAATTCTCGAAGTCATCATCATCGATGTCATCATCAATGTGTCGAAAGGCATCGCGATAGGACCCCTCGAGCAAGTCCAGCATGTAAACCGTTTTTCCGCATCCTGTCTGCCCACATATTATGGCAGAGTGGGCATCACAAACTTTATTTGTATTTAAAGCTTTAGATTTAGTAGAGTGCTGAAACGTATCGACCATCTTCGCTGTTGAGTTGCGCGTCTGTGATTATATATAAGTACACGTTCAATGGCCCAGCTCTATTCACCACTTTGGTTATCTGGATCGTCACACCCTTGCTAGCGTTCTCAACTTGGCGTCCACTACCGTGCATTTGGTCGTCGTCGCTGGCTCGCATGTCTAGCCATAAGGCGTACTTGGAAGTCAGAAACTGCGCGAGGGAGACGTCCGAGAGCTGCAGGTCTTTGGCAACCGCGGCAACCTCCGGGGAGCGCTTAGAGCTGGCAGCAAACTGCTTTCTGGCTTCGTCCCACTGCCGGTGCGCGCGAAGGCCCTGGCTGTAGAGCTGATTGGGGACTCCCTCGATCGTCATCTCGACCTTTGTGATTTTGGGGTTATATAATTTGTCGGTTTTTCTAACCCCGAGCGCGAATCGACCCTCATCGAAGAGCATCAATATACCTTGCATCGAGCGGGCGGGTACGTTGAAGTTAATATTCCACAATGTGTCGCTTTTATCTTTCGTCATCTTGCGGTGGCGAAGAACTCGGTCGTAAAGTATGGCAACGCGCCCGGCGTACTGGGTTCTGATCAATCGCGCGAGTTCGGGCATCGTGACCATGTCGTACTCCAACAAAACATTATCGATCTTATACGTCGATGCCATGTCGTTGGCTATGAGAACTCGGCCGTAGTCGTTGAACGTTAGTTCGTATTCGAGGCGGTCAAACAAAGCGCTCTGATAGTAGGGCATGTGACTCTCCAACAACTCAATGTCGAGCGGGATGTAGAAGCGGTTGTCGTAAGCGGCCGCGATCGCGTTGTCGCTCACGTCGTTATCTACCTTGTTACCAGCCCCGATTCTAAGTCTGGTAACATTCTTATTTTTGCTGGTGTCAATACCCTGATAGACCGCATTTTCGCGCTCTTGCGCCGTCTGCCACAGGTCCTGGTAACAATGGTAGACGTCGCTGTCGTCGATCGACATCACCTCATTACCAGAAGTCTTTATCATGGTCTTCTTGACGATGGCGCGACCCAGGTTCTGAACGACGGTTCGGTCCGCGTCTGTCGACGTCAGCGAAATGGTGAAAGCGAAGCGAACAGTCCCCGGCATAATGACGTCGCTAGCTCCGAGGTTGGGGAAGCGGGCCAAGAGCTACTGGTTCTGGTCGATCGTCGATGGGTTGTTCGTAATAACGACGCTCTGTCTCACACCTTTCGCCCGAGGGGATCCCGCCGTCTACGGTATGGATTGAGTTTGCGGCCGTATTGACTCGAAGACATTATTGAAACTAAATACTCTATTAAACCCGTATGTTTTTCCTTTAATACATCGTTAAAGATGGCTGATTACGATATGGACGAATTCGGCCGCGACCGAGACGATGCCCTCGATGATGACATCGATGATGATGACTTCGAGAATTCCCACAAAACCTTCGACGAAACACCCTTCATAGAGACTCCAGTTCCAATTCGTGAATTGGGGGAAATAGGTGGCGCTACCAGCACCATTAGTCAAAGTCGGGACTCGAGTGAGCTGTAGACGACTACTACAACAGTTTGGAAGAAAACGGTGCGGTCCTATCTGTCGGCCGCGACTATTCGAATTTGATCTGCGTGGTAGGTTGCGATTAAAAGCATCAAATATCCCAATCATCAACCCCTAGCGCTGAGCACCATTGCCGGAAGTCGGGGCGGTTGCCAAATCGTAAAGAGCGAACTAGGATTCACGGTTTGGAAGCCTGGTAAAAATATTATGCCGGCCCGCTCTGTAGAGGCCCTAAATTCTACCGACGAAACGATGGTGAATACGGCCGCCGCGATAGAAACTGTCGAGCTCAGCGAGCTCCCTCGTGTAGCCACCGACGCTATTCGCGCAATGGAGATCAGCGAAAACGAAATAGATGGAATACTCAAAAACGACCAAGGGTCGAACGATGACCCACCGTTACCTCTTCGCGAACACCGGGGACTCGATAAGGCTATGCAAACGGTCCGGGGTGAATTGGTTCATAACCTCTCCAAACTCACGGTGCTGGATCTACCGAGCGAATCACCGAACGCCTGCGGTCGTTGCGGGATGAAAGAGAAGGTCGCTCAGAGGCTGCCTCGACTAACCGTGAGGATCTCCGCACCCAAATAAGTCTGATCCGCGAATCAATCTCGAGGGTTCTGCACGAGGAGACGACACTCGGTGAGCGTCTTCGCACTCTGTTCAGAGAGCAGGGCGTTACTGACGATAGTAAGCATCCTCGCAGCTCTCGGCATGACTATATCAAACATAGTTCTAACTATCGAGCTGCTCGTAGGCGGTGCGGCGGCTGTACCCGCGCCAGCACCAGCGCCAGCACCAGCGCCAGCACCAGCGCCAGCACCCGCGCCATCCGGCGGAGCAAAGGAGTGGGCAAAAAAGCATCTGAAAGCCCTAGCCAGTCTCCTGGCTAAATTAGCCGGAAAGGCGGCTGCCGCACTGCCTTGGGCTGATCGGGAGTGTCGTCTCCTACTTGTTATCTATATTATCAAAAACGGCCGGATGGGCTTTAATCGTGGCTATCGCCGGTCTTCTACTATTCTCCGCCCGAGAGTTCCTAAAACCAAAGCGCGAGTAGTCCGATCACCATGAGGGCTACGACGAGCCCTAATTTCTCCGCCTCGTGGGTTGTATTTCCCGCTCCTGTTCCAATTCTTCCAATCGCGATTGGATTGGGTGAACTGGTGGAACTTGATGGTGCATCCAATTCGTGAATTGGGGTGGGTGTATCGAATTCGTGAATTTGGTGTTTTATGAAATCGGTTCCACTTACAACTCTGCTCCCGACCGTCTTGGGGGTGCGCTTGGTGATATCCATGTTCACGTTACCGTTGTGGCCGATTTTTTTATTGGCAGTGGCGATTACGATCTGATTATTGTAACCGTCAACCGGGTCGTCTCGTAGTATCATATTGCTCGGCGCCATATAAAGACCTATTCCAAATACATAGTCTACTGGGGTGCTGGCATTCTGCAAAACGTCTTGATACCGCTTGATCGCCGCCGGGACGTCCACCGGAGATGAGATGGTGTCCTCGACATTTGCCAAGAACTGTTTTTGCGCGTCAAACGCCTTCCCGTCTCCTATTATAGAACTGCGCGCTTGCGCCTGTGCGCCGATGATGGCCCAGACGTATGTGCGAATGGAGTCGTTGAGGCAGGTAGCTCCAGCCCTGGTGAACCCCTTCCCCCTATCCAAAATGAAAGTCCCCAGCCGATCTCGACGTGTTCGCTTTGTTGTATGTAGTCGATTCTAGTATCCACGACGTATTTACACCTGGCAAAATTACAAGATCTTGGTGGGTTATTTAGTGTATATGTCATGTTGGTAGGACTAAAAAACCCAAGACTTGTGTCCGTTACGATGTTACCATTTACAAATATATCACCTAACCCACCATTTTCAGGAATTATTTTCTGTTTCCAGTCGATATTTTTAGAAATATGAAATTCGGCACATATTCTTTCGTAGGCTTTGTGGTCGTACGGGTTGTATAGAGGGTCCCACTTATCCTCTTGGGGTGTTTTCACTTGCATCTCTTTGAGAATCCTCCTAATAGTGTAGTAGACGTGAAAACTATAAGAACTTTCGCTGAAAGCGCTGTCATTATGCTCCATGTGGTTTATGTAAGAGACACCACACCCGGTTGTGGCACACCACACGGCAAATTTAACTGGTTCTGCCAAAACTGCATCGGTGTTGCTTTCCACGCGTCTCTGGTTTCTTGGGTAGTAATTTTGGGCAGCCTATAATTATCAAACATGTTTGAAAAAGTTGTATCAAATCCGGTGTCTTCGTTTACTCTTAATGTTGCGTTTGTTAGCTTTCTAATTAAGTAGTGGATTCCTACCGTTAAGTAGTACACACCTCCCCCAACGTACTTTGCCTTTGAATTGAAGCTAAATGCCTTGGTATCCAACGACATTTTAATCGGAGTTTATTATGTTTGCTACTATCACTAATGTTCAAAAAGAGAATTGTGAACTTCAGAAGTCAATCGACAACTGCTGCGGAAAACGCCGGCTAGGCCTCAGATCAATCACCTTCACGGTTGGGTGGCGAAACTTGGGGGAGCGCGAAGGGTTTTACAATGTGGGGAGCAAGACAGCTCATAGTCTTTGTTTCCACAGAGCTTGGCGACGAAGCCAACCTCACAGTATGGATTGCTACCGGGCTCGCAACATTAACAGCCCCCGACGGCGCTGTGATAACTATATCAGACCCATTAGGCATTCGCCTCGGTTTCAGCCGCCCACTTAAAAAGATTGTTTCCCCTCGGGGCCAAAGATTTGTTGGAGATGTGCCTGTGGATCTAGCCTTTACCAAAACCCTCAAAATACATTTGAACCAGTTGAACACGTCGTACAACTTGTTAAATGGGGCCCCCAGCACACTACTTAAACAGTGCCCGCCAGCGATTGTTACTTTGGGGAGACCGTGACCTTAGACTTCCCATCCCCCGAGATGAAAGTTTTGGAATCTGGACCCATCCACGAATGTACGGTCTCTATTCTCGACGACCGAGCTAAAGAGTTGAATAACTATTATCCGATTTCTTTCGTTCTAGAAATTTCGAAGAATTAGACACAAGCTACCCAAATTTATAACAACCAACATTATGAGTATATACGGGCCAGATAGTTCTTCCAATTTATTATCCCCATCGAAATACAAGGATGGTTCAGGTGGTGGATGGATTACACAGAGAGTGATTTATTAACTACCGGGAAAATCGTATCACTAATCAAGACAAATATGGCGGTGGTATTGAACGAAATTCACAAGAGTCTACTATCACAACTTAGACTAGAGGCCCTGGCTGTAACTACACAAAGTCGTGAAGAAACACATACAGCACTTACTGAACTAGGTGGAAAAATAACCGAATTTTGGGAAGAGGCCCATACAGAGCTTATGGAAGTTTCCGATAAACTAAATCGAGTTCGTAGAGACGCTCATAAAGCCCTTGAGGATACCTCTGAAAAGGTTCGTGTTGAGGCCCATACCGATATCGAGAAGCTTGCCGCATTGTTGGACACATCTGTAGAGCAGTTTAAGTTATTTACGCCGCATTTTGGGCTGAGAAGCGGGGCCCATTGAATGAGGGGATCTATGAATATTCATTTGGTGCCAAAGCGAGCAATAGATATGGGGGATAAGTCATGACAGCTCCAGGTACGGTTCGACGAATGGCGGTCTGTTCGGTTAATGCTAAGGGTAAACCTATGGGTGAGGTCATCGTAAATCTCGTACTGGATGGGGAAGAACGTGCGGTTGGAGTCACTAAACTCGCTGGACAGAGTTCAGCGGTGGTTTTGTTAGCCGGTGACGATCCAATGAGACTTTCCGAAGGTAGTGTTATTAACTTTGTTACGAAAATCGCTGACCCAGCGAGTTCTTCCACTGTTGTGACATTGTTAATTGAACTCGATATATAAACGAATCACCGCTTCCGAGCACGCTTCCAATTTTCAACCCCAATCGACCAATTCGAGAAATGAAATTGGATGATATTGGTTTTGGCGAAAGAAGTTCAGATTTTAGTTTGGAAAATATCGTAGAGATGCAGGATATTCTAAAACAAGAGGGGGAAACTCGGAAAATGAATGCTAAAAAATATAGACGCGCGGCAAACATAGTGGAGGGGGCGAGCGCCGTGCTGGCAGCAATTTCTATAATGGGTGGGGCCGGAACAGCCGCATTATTGTCCACAGTCGTGGCAATTCCCATTGCAGAGGGTTTGAGCGGGGTAGCCGCTGGGACAGGACTGCTGTGTATGGCGTTCAGGGTAGTGGGAAGAAAATTCGAAAATAAAAGTAGAAAGCACGACAGAATATCGGTTCTCGCGAGGTCTAAGAAAAATAGCATCGACGTTATCGTGTCCAAAGCGTTGGCCGATAACAATATATCGGACGCTGAATTTCACTTGGTGGTGGAGATGTCTCGATATGAGGATTTAAAAAATACTATTAGAACTAAGGCGCGCGCTAAAGTGGGGGGGGGGGGGAGTTAGTTCCTTATAGAAAGTGTTGAATTGGGGAAGGTAGAAAGTGTTGGGTCCAGTCGAGATTCGAATCTCGCGCCGGCATACTCCGGTGATAAAAAATAAAAGAGAAAAAAAGCTTTCGGCGATATAAGATTTAACCAGCTGTTTATTTCGTGATTAAACTTGCCGATTGCGATGTGTTGTGCAATACATACATATATTCTACATACAGGCATTCTAGAAATAGATACGGGAAATAATCCCTCACGTTGAGTGAGGGATTTATATAAAATATATATTGAGGGATTTTGGCGCAGAAGTCTCAAAACCTATTCATCACTGGGAAATCCCTCCACAATTCTATTTTTAGTCACGGGGATTCTAACGGGGTCAACGAGTGCGCCGACCCGCCGACCCGCTGACGCAGAAACCCCCATTTCCAACTCATCGTGAACTATATAACCTCGCTAAGTGTTTATAAATAACCCGTGTCTGTGTAAATCTATAACCCTGCTGTGTAAATCGATAACCCGGCTATACACATATATTCATAACCCGTGTAATTGGAATATTGTCATCTGCTTGGTGTTTGTGATGCGTACACCGAATATGCTTGTACAGTGGAACCTCTCTAAATTGGACACTGAATATACATTTAAGGTGGAACCTCTCTAAATTGAACACCGAATATGATTGTACAGTGTAACCTCTCTAAATTGGACACCGAATATGCTTGTACAGTGGAACCTCTTTAAATTGGACACCGAATATGCTTGTACAGTGGAACCTCTCTAAATTGGAAACCTAATTTTGTATGTTCATAACCCGTGTAATTATAACATTGTCGTCTGCTTGGTGTTTGTGGTGCATGTGAGGAAACAAACTACACATCAGATCGGTTCTATCTTTATAACTGACTTTCTGATTTGAATTATTACTAAAAGATAATGCTTACGAGCACGTAATTCCTTGCTGACCAGTCGATGCGTAGCCTGAGTGCCACCGCATGGTGGACATAGTAGAGACTCGGATCTGGTCCCTACCCCGCAATGCCGACATGGGCGAGGCGAAACGGACCCTCTTCTCATCCATGACCGGCGATGCTTGCAATACTCGTAAATACCGGTACGATGACATCTCTCGTGACTACCTGTCTTCAACCACGCACACTTAACTAGAACCATTATGTGATGCATATATACTGAGTATAACCAATGGATTTCTTATCTCTAATATATGGAAGGGGATATCCGCCACTACATTGCATGCTGCTTCATGACAATGCAGTCGACCATTGTTACATGTCATCATGCACTGCGGCTACTCGTTACTGCTTAATGACAATTCCATCGTGCATTATTACATTTCACATTGCATACCTCGATTGGCTATTTGACATTGTTACATGTCATCCTGCATCTTGGCTATACAATACTGCTTAATGACAACTCCATCTTGCATTATTACATTGCATATTGCATACCTCGATTGGCTATTTCACATTGTTAAATGCCATATTCTGCCATGTGTCATTCTGCTTACTGCTTGCTGGGATGCGTATATGGTCATATATGACTATATGGATTCCGCCGAATGACGCATGCAAGCACGCAGAATGGCCCATGTCAGAATATTAAATTTCCGAATGAAGAATGCCAGCATCGCAGTAAGCAGTAGGCCGAATGAAAATTGGCAAAATGTGCAACGCCCTCTGTTGTCATAATGGGAACGCTTCCATTATGACGCCAGGTGGCGCTCCAAAATAAGTACAGTAGACGTTTTTTCTTGTGGTATTTTGTCACTGTGCCACCGCGGGCATAATGTATTTAAAGTGGTCGATCACCGCGGGCATAGCCTACCTGTCCCCCACGATCACTGTTTCAGGCAGTCGGATCGCGGTGACAGCATCCGACTAGGTCACTGTGTCATTGTGCGGTCACTGTCGCAACCCCCCCCCCCCCCCCACCACCACCACCACCACACCACCACCACCTCCCTGCGTACGGGCCTGTCGTAACCTGTGTCGGCTATCGTATTATTTTTGAGCGACTGACGGGGACGAGTTGGTCGAAGGGCGAAACGGAGGCCGATCATTAAATTAACGAATAACGGGAACCGATACGATTTCTAATTACTTCTATTAAGGTAATAATCACACTTTCCATTTACTCATATGTTGACAATGGATACTTATGTCCGTATTTACATGTACAGTTACTAATGAAGAGTACCTGCTAATTATAGTTCGTGTTAAAAAAAAAATAATTAGACCGATGGTGTTCAATCTCCCGAAATAGTCACAGGTAAGCCGCTAAATGATAAAGACGGGATTATTTCCTTTGCGGCCAGAATGGATTAAATCACCTTTATTCGCAATTCAATCAATCAACCAAGTTAAGAAAATATATATATAATTCAGGCCCGTAGCCAGACCTGTTTGAAGGTGGGGGGTCGTTTCGAAGGCCAATGGGCCTGAGGTATCTATGGGGGTCTAAGCAGTTAACATCATAACTCGTGTACAGATAGAATAGTGATATAGCATTATGTTCGACTTTAGCTACATCAAAGCGTGAATGCACACGTACACATACACACGCACGCGCTCACTTAATTCATCGTTTATCATACAAACAAAAATGTTTTATTTTGCTAAAGTACTGTACCTTCGCGTACATGCATTTATACAGGTAAATACGCAATCGCGGTGATCCCCCGTGAACGACCACGGCGAATCACCGTGATATCGTTCGGGCTGTGCATCACAGTGACCGAGGATGCTGTCACCGCGATCCCACTGCCTGAAACAGTGATCGCGGGGGACAGGTAGGCTATGCCTGCGGTGATCGACCAATTTAAATACATTACGTCCGCGGTGGCACAGTGACAAAATACCACAAGAAAAAAACGTTTACTGTACTTATTTTGGAGCGCCACCTGGCGTCATAATGGAAGCGTTCCCATTATGACAACATTGGGCGTTGCACATTTTGCCAAGTTTCATTCGGCCTACTGCTTACTGCGATGCTGGCATCCCTCATTCGGCAATTTCATATTCTGACATGGGCCATTCTGCGTGCTTGCATGCGTCATTCGGTGGAATTCATATAGTGATATACGCATCCCAGCAAGCAGTAAGCAGAATGACACATGGCAGAATATGGCATGTAACAATGTGAAATAGCCAATCGAGGTATGCAATATGCAATGTAATGATGCAAGATGGAGTTGTCATTAAGCAGTAACGAATAGCCGCAGTGCAGGATGACATGTAACAATGGTCGACTGCATTGTCATGAAGCAGCATGCAATGTAGTGGCGGATATCCCCTTCCATACTAATAGGGTGTAATCTCGAGGTTGATGAAACATATTTCTTCTCATACATACCGTGATAACAGTGGGGGAAAATCCAAGTAGTATATGAGGAGTCAATAATGATACCACCTCCCATCTGGGAGTCACCGCGCGTAGCGGGGGGACTTCCAGTGGGAGGTGGTATCATTTTAATCCTCATATACTACTAATTTTATTAATTATGCGATTAGCGATCTCCCCGTCCACCCCTTTCTCGAAGGTCCAGACTATCTTCCTCCTATCCCTATCAACAGTTTCCCTAACTTCAGCTTCTTCGGCGATAATCATGGGACCCTCCTCCACCAAAGCTCTGGCGACATTTCTCCTCCTCCTCCTAGGAGGTCTCCCCATCAGTCTTTGATAAATCCTGTTGTATTCGATCGTGTGGAGTGCTTTTGTGCGAGTGCTGGGATCATCTTTAACACTCTGCGCGTAAGCAGTGGCACGCAGACTAGCCGTCGTCTCGTTCTCCAATTTCTCGGATTGTTTTATGGGTCGGCAGGCAGTCGTCCGGTCGAAACAGCACGCCGCAGCCTCTCCGACAGCTCGCGCACCACTTATCCTATCTCCTATATCTTTCTTGAGTTTCAAACCTCTTAGGGAAATTCCCCAACTCTCTCATTTGCTTTATGGTAGGCATTATGATGAGTATAACCAATGGATGTCTTAGCTCTAACAGGTTGTAAAAGGTGGTGACTTACTTTGTATGACAGGCCACTGGTATAACTTATGGATGACTTATCTCTAATACGACGTCAGCGATGGTGACTTGCTATGTATTACAGGCTTTGCTATGTATGGCAGATTGCTGTATATACTGAGTATAACATAGGGGTGGCTTATCTCTAACATGTTGTGCGAGGTGGTTACATCTCGCATCACCATCTACTATGACTTTGACCTCATTGATATATATAAGTCATCATCCATACCATGCGAACAGTGGAGGAAACCCAAGTAATATATGAGAGTAAAAAATTATACCACATCCTGATGGGAGGCACCGCGCGTAGCGTGGGGCTCTCAGAGGGAGTTGTTATCCTTTTGAAATTATCATTGTCATAATACCACATTATCATGTTTTTGGCGATAAAAATTGAGCCTAACCCCCCCCCCCCCCACCCCCCTCCCCTTGGTGATGTATTTTTTAAATGTATTTATATAGTGATTTTTAGGTGAGTAGTATATAAGAGTCAACAATGATACCACCTCCTGATGAGAGGCACCACTCTTATATACTACTCGAATAAAAACGAATTGCCATATCTTCTATTCAGCGGACTTGTTATATGTGAGCGACGGGAAGTTAGACACGATCCAGCGGTGTACGTATTCCGGCGTGTGCAGCCTGCTGGTCACCGACGAGGGCGCCCAGCTCATGGACATCGACGTCTCCGGCCAGTACTTGTACTACACTGCATGGAACAGGCAGTACGTGTTTTTTAAGGAATAAAACTATGGGCTGTTGCGTTTACTGTATTATGAACAACAGTTGGTATGTTTAAAGTGCGTGGAGTCCGCTCCTCGCAAAGTTTAAACAGACCAACTGTTGTTCGTAATACAGTAAACGCAACTGCCCATGGTGTTATTACTTATATTTCACTGCATTTTCGGATAGTTTCAAAGATGTAAATAACCATGTACGGCTTAAACATTAGGAATCTTATTGTTTTACGTAGTTTTGTCGCAATTCATGGAACAGCGACGTTTCCGGTAAATAGCGTGACGTTATTGACAACGACGATGAACGGCACGTAATCTAATGACGTCAAACAAACTTTAACGAATCAACAACGTCGCCCGGCGTCACGTGGGGTTAATATAATGTACTGGGATATGAACGCAATACGGTTGAATGGGCGTTTCCATAATGCATTCAAGGACCGTGTAAATATTTAGGAATAGTCGAGATTCTTGGAGAATGTATCGGGATATAAAATATTAACGTCCGACTATACCGGTTGAAGGCCTGAATGGTATACAGTGGAACCTCTCCAAACTGGACACTCTGTGAGGTACCCATGATAACCGGTTTCGAGATGTTCCTCTGTAAATCAGGCATGTTAGCGGTTCATGGCACATTCTAGTGTTTTGCAATCGTGAAAAGGTATTGTAACTAGAGATACATAACAGCGAAACACATCTAAGTTAAACATCCCGATTTTCCCGAGTGTCTGGTTTCGAGGGGTTCCACTGTACTATAAACCCATCACAGACGGGATACAATTATACTAGTATGAAACTATTTCGTTGTTCACCTCGAAAACATAGATTATATTGCTACCACTCATTTGAACCGTATACCTTTATCGAAAAATAAACAAAATAATGAGATTTTGTCTATACATTATCAACCCGTATAATCCTGATGTCTGTCGTCTGCTGTTTATTTTATATTTTCCATTTGTCTCATCAAAAAACGTGCGTTGACAACACTTTATAATCATATCCAATGGAAATGATTCTAAAGTGTTGTTAAACCATGTTTTAGTGAGAATTAAGGCAAAATATAAAGCAACAGCAGACGACAATGTTCGTGTGCAGCAGTCTAAGGGTTTAACGTCCACGATACTGGTTGAAAGTTGGAATGGTATAAACTATTATTTATATCGCCGATACAATCGTCAATATATTGTTTCATTATAATTCCAACAGAATGCTATTTCACAATTAATAATGAAAGTTTCAAACCTTGCGTTCATAATTTTCCAGCTGCAACAGACGTGTACACAACCATTTACGTACATTCGATTTATGACGTTTAAGAGAGGTGCCGCTTTATGGGAGAGTTGTTCGGTTGTATGGTTCACTTTGAATGAGGTGTTTATTTCTGGCTGTGACTGGATAATTGTTACCAGTGCAGCTCCTGATAATATCGCAGACTCCCGTAGCCTGATAACGATCTGTATTGCATGTGCTTCATTTGTGAATAGCGAACAGTGCATATCCTGATCAGACCCGTGCGGATGCACAGGCTGATCTGGATCTACACTGGTCGCAAAGCTCATAAGCTCCAGTTCGCCAGTCACAACCACAAATGTTCGTTCACCTAGAATCCCACTACTAGATGTTGCACGTGAGTTTTAGGGTATTTAAACATATCCAATGTTATTGCCAGGTTCGTGACGAAAGTGAACAAAGCGGACCCCGTCGATGTAACATATCTAGCATCGAACGTAGAACTTGGTCGAATAGATGCAGTGACCGTATACGAGAGCAACCACCGTTACCAGCCAGGTAAACGTATTGGAATTTATACTTTGTCTGTTTTTAGTTTAAGCAATATTTATTTCCAATTATGGCAAGTGCGATATATATATATATATATATATACATACAATTGAGAACAGGATTAGAAAACAAACTTTTACACTTATATGAATTCTCCTCCTGGAGAATATCAGTTTTACAATATGGCTAAGGAACACATTTCTGTTTCTTTCGCAATAAAACATTTATATTTCCTTCTAACAGAAACAATGGTAACACCTTATGTTACATCACTAGCATGATAAAACATAACACTTGGTAACAACAACAACAATTCGTTCCCTAAATTTAACAATTCGTTCCCTCGAATTAACAATTCGTTCCCACGATATAACAATTCGTTCCCTCGAATTAACAATTCGTTCCCACGAAATGACAATTTGTTCCCTCAATTTAACAATTCGTTCCCTATAATTAACACCACGATATAACAATTCGTTCCCACGAATAAACAATTCGTTCCCGTGGGAACGAATTGTTATTTCGTGGGAACGAATTGTTAAATTGAGGGAACGAATTGGTAATTCTAGGGAACAAATTGTTAATATTTCGTGGGAACGAATTGTTATTTCGTGGGAACGAATTAATAATAATAAACAATTATACGTCCTCTGCAGGGCTCCGTACAGTTAACTGTGGACACATCAACATTAAACACAAGACGAATTCTTGGAACGGCTCCACGAGATCGATGTCATCTAAGCCAAACGAACATCAAACTACAAATATAACTTTTATTAGATCCCAATGTCACTGTTTCATCAATTGTAATGAATCCGTCAGTTTTCTCGGAAAAAATACATTTACTATTTGTAATACATATAAAACAAGCACTATAGATCGTTTTCAGACTGCATGAGTGTACTGTTTGATCAGGAGCTACACTTGTCACAAATCACATATGCCCCATTTATCCAGTCATACATGTAGCCGCAAATACAGCTAGAAAAGGCATTAATGGCGAATTGCGAATAATATTTACTTTTGCATAAAATGGGTTTTCACAGTTTAATAACACAGTGTAATAAAAATCATAATACACTAGTGTAATAAATATGCAAATGAGCCCGCAACAGGAAACGTGTTAGGTAATCAATTCGGCTTCAAATTATAATGATGTGCTGATGCAATAAATATAATCTAACATTTGTGTTGATTTAATATGATATTGATTAAGCTCGCTGACTGATTTCATAAAATATGACTAGCCTCGTTTGTTATGAATTCAGTAAACTCGTTTAATAAATACCATATTAAACCGCCACGCATCCTCTATTTATACTCTATTATGCCTTTATGTAACCTTTATGTAACTGTATATGAATTTTCATTTCAGTTCATCACCAGTGCTCCTTGCATAGAGGTCGTGGCGATTGCAGTACACTCTGTCTCCCGACGCCAAATGGACACACGTGCGCATGTCAGGACGACGTGTCCATGTTACCGGGCGGGAAAATATGTGAAGACGGTACGTGTCGTGTGCAATACTGGGCTGCAGTAGGGCCGGCTCATGAACTGCACTGCATTTTCTGAAATTTCAAAAATGTAAATACCAGATATGACGTTTTACATCAAGTTGTCGCAATTCCTGGAACAGCGACGTTGCCTGTCAATAGCGTGCAGTTATGACAACCTCGTGGAAATTAATGACGTCAAACGAACTTTAACCAATCAAGAACATCGCACAACGTCACGTGGGTCTAATGTATTCTGTTGGGATGTAAACGCAATACGTCGAATGGACGTTTACATTATAATAGAGCAACACTCCGCTAATCAAAGTACTTAAAGTACTGAACTATGTTATCTTCACAAAAACTGATCACTTGCGGAACTAGAGACTGAAAGTTGCATATTTGCTCAATCATCATCCAGAGGCAAATGTACGGTGATGGTGCAAACCCATTACCACCCATACGTTTTATTAGAATAAATTACTTTTTGAAACTCCCTAGGCTATTAATGTACTATACAGGGATCCTCCAGATAATCGGACAAAAATGGCAGTGTTTTTTATAATATATTTTTTAACATTACCATTACGGGCATAAACTTTTCACAGAACAATCCTCGGTTCTTGCTTTCTCAGCTCATGTAAACTATTTAGCAAACTGTGCCATCTTTCTCACTTAAAATTGGGTCAGATCATCAGTCGTAAGATTGCCCCGAACTTATCATTGACAATTAGTTATCCGGACAAACGTATAATAGTCTTACAACTTCTATTCTCACATTGAAATCATAAGTTAAACGCCTGTAAACCAGTGTAAACAGCATTGTGTAGTTCTGCAGAAAAGTCAGTCACACTTCACTTCTAGGAAAACACCATATTTATAGAATTTAATGCATTTATAGAACAACTCGACAATGACGTAATGCGACTTTTGGTGTTGTAAACGATTTGCGAACAGAGTTGGGGAATGTTTTCAGCAAATTTTACTAAATGTTCACCTTGGCGATATATTCTTCACACTGGCATGGAAACAGCAAGCAGCTGCGTGACTTATATGTATTCGTTGCAATATCGGATAAAAAAGAATGCTCTTAATTAACAGGTATTTTCATTTGTCCGATAAACTGATTGTCCGGTTAACTGGTATGACGTCGCCCGTCATAGATAGTGCCTATTTCATATCAGCTGCTGTATTCATACGCACGAAACGTCTTGATTCGTATTTTCCAGAATTTAACTGATAAACTGAGCCCAAAACTGTGAAAACTACAGAGAATAGTATATGTAGAGTTTTAAATACAAAGCAAGACAGACCAAAACGCCATAGGATAAGTTGGCACAGGGCACTATTTTCTTGGTCGTATTCGCCGTTTAGGCGCAGCACAACAATGGCTGCCCTCATACAAATTTGCGTGACATAATATGCTATCTCCAAGGGAGATAACATATAAACAGTGACGTATTTGAGGAGTATGTGGACTGTCTCTTAGAACATAGGATGTGATTCCATGGGAAAAGGCCTCAAATTCAAGATCGCGCCCAAGATGGTTGTGAAAATAAGGATATTCCATTTTGTCATAGTTAGAGACAAATGTATATAGTAAATGAAAACAAATGGTAGATCAGTACATAAGAACCACTCCATGTGAATACTATAATATTATATAAGTGATTATGTAATTGTCATGTAGCAAAAATAGAATAAAATCTATTTTTTTCCAATGCGTAATGTGTGAAAAAGTAATAGTTGTATTTTAAGTCGCAGTACATGTACATAAAACTGTTTGTTTGTATGTTTCATGATATGCTCATAGCAACTTCTTGTTTGAAGAAATGCATTGCATGCATAACAGAAGTTACCCTTACCAACAGACTATGGATATGTATCTGACAAGGGAAACTCATGAAACATGTTTTGGTGTCGCAAACAATTTCTGCTCCCGAAGTGTTACAAGTGGTATGCGTGTTCACATATGCCTCTGGATTAATGGAGTTAAGTTGTAGAAATATGTTTGATTAACTGTGTTATACCCAAGGTATAATATAAGCATCTGGATTTTAAAAATAGGAAGTCTTAATGTTAATGGTATGGGGTCAAAACGCAAACGTCTAGAACTATTTTAATGGATAACGGATAATGACTATGGCATATGTTTCGTACAAGAAGCGCATTTTACTACAAATGACAAAGTTCAGTGGGAGAGGGAATGGGATGGGGAAACTAAACAGTACGGCGATGTTATGACCGGTCGAATACTGATACTTAAAATATGCATTTCCGATAAAGATTATACATTAATAAACATATATGGTCCGAACTAAAATAGTTTACTATTTTAACAAGATCTAGAGACATATTTAGACTCGGTCGAACTTGAGACACTAATAATAGGGGGTGACTTTAATATAATATTAGATCCGGAATTATAAAAATAAAATGGCAGAAAAGATACAAAACAAAAGAACAAGAGATAAATTGTTGTCAACCATAAATAAGTATGACCTAAATGATATCTGGAGAATCTTCAATCCTAATACAAAAAAAATCACATGGCATTTTAATACTAAACCACCAGTATTTTGTCGTTTAAACTATTTTCGAATATCCCAAAATATAATTAACAAAAAGTAAAATCACTACAGGATTTAAATCAGATCATTCGATAGTATGTATTTGTTTACACACACAGTGCAATGAAAGAGATCCAGGTTATTTTAAATTAAATAATAGCGACGTTTGAAAACAGAATACCAACAAATAATCAACGCAATATAGCTGAAATAGCGGAATTCAACCAAAACGCTAATCCAAACTCACTATGGGAGACAATAAAAGGACCAATAAGAAATGAAACAATAAAATATGCGTCCATTGAAAAGAAAAAAGATCTAACGACGGAGAAATGGTTAATAGAAGAAATAGATAAATTAGAAGCAGAATATTCAAACAATATGTCGGAAAACGTTTTAAATGAAGTAAGCACTAAAAATGACAATTTACCAGATCTACACATTCAGAAAATGATATTCAAGATGGCCACCAAATTTTGAGAAATATCGCAAAATAACGTACATCTATATATGGCAAATCAACACAGGGAAATGAAAAATAAAACAAAACACTTTATTCCCATTTATGTCTCAAATTGGCAGACTTAGTTCATTGCAGCATTATTAAACACTGTTATGTTTGTAACCGCATAACTAATTGAAATAACTTGTTAAATTAGCAAACTTATCATTAGCTTTTAAACAAATCACCAGTGGTATTTTCGTCACGAAGCACCACATTGACATTATCAATGATAATTACTATTGATCTATATCGGTAGTTTAGCCCAAAAATGATGGTACTTAGAAATATATTAAGTGTAAATAATTCATTTTCAAATCGATGTGTGGAAGATGAGCATCATAATAGTAAAATGTTCATATGTGAGGTGATAGAAGCAGCTATATTATATTATCAGTTGGTAGTTCTCGATCGATCGAGTTTGAAATATCCATTTAATTTACAATACTGCACTCATAATGACCATGTTTACCAAATCAACAATAACTTAACTTACATATACATGTACATGCAAGATTCACATTCTAATTTGTGTGATATTCCACTTTTTGACATCTGCATGAACTGGTATAACATATGCATATCACCACCATATTATTCCCATGCATAATATTCATGTAACCATATAAAATGATCGATATGTGTATCCCTTGTCAAAAGCGATGATTGAATCGATTCGATTCATACTTATTTTTTCTTTTTTTGCAATATACTACGTTTAGGCGCTGGGACTAAGTGACTCTTATGCATTTAATGGGCTGTCAACAGCTATGGTCATTTTAGGCACCGATCATCTGGGGTAAATCCCATATTTCATCTGTAAATAGGAATTCCAAAATCAGAACTGAATATTTGCATCAAGAAAATATATAATCAGCCCTCAACTTAGAATATCCGGACGTGTGCCATGTTCTCAATGCATAAGAGTCACTTAGTCCTAGCGCCTAAACGTAATCGGAGTACACTAATTTTACTACACGTACACTTGGAATAAGCGGCTTCAACACTCACGTACAGGAAGGCCAACTTGTAAGTGTAGGCCAAATCAAGGATATCACGATTCTGATAAGGATGACCCGCACCGCTAACCTTCCAGTCAATTGCCCACAGCTTTTCAGTTAGTGTAAACATGTTCCCACAGACATGAGACTCTGTGAACGTCGATTGTCAACAGCAAACAGTGTGTCACATATTTCCACATACATGCAAGATCAGTCTTGCATGATTCTACAAAGTGTGTACGTATATAATGTATGCATTTCCATACAATCCATATGCATTACACATAATATATAACTTGCACCATTTGAAACAATATATATCCCTGGTAACACCTAGGAAGGTCGTGCTATCTAACATTTGATTAGTAACATATGTTATATATTATAATTTATCAAATATATATATCTTAAAATATAAGATTTGACAATATCATAATATAAACAATTGAAAGTAGGCATAGATGCATACACATATAGGCTGGTATGCAAAAATACACATTCTTCTTCACAAATCATTATTTATTTCACAGGAAATGTATACGTTACGTCTACAATGTACTCGTATATAAATGTAATTACGGTAAAAGGAAGATACTTCTGAAACATTATACACAGTTTGTTACTGATCAATATATTATACGTATTAGCAGGTTTTGTCAGTCATATTGGAGGCCAAATTGAATTAGATGGATCTTACATACTGTATTGCAATATACTTTATTTATCAAATTTATAGTTAATGTGAATTAACTTCAGAAGATAGACATATGCTATAGTAATTGCTTGTCGAGCCCATCGTGGAAAACGAGACATAGTGTCATGATGACACATGTACGTCCGCCCGTGGGAGAGTCCGTCCAAAATGTACATCACTAATATCTCTCCAATCATAATCTGATTGTGTTATAACGTTTTTCACAAAATTTCCGGTTTTTTAAATACCTTATACGTAGATTTACAATGCGAAGTCGCGTCAACATGAAACGTCAAACTTGTTATTGTTACCATCCATACATGATTCCGGAGACCATCCATTTGCTTTCCTACACAAGGCCAATATCAAATGACATTGCGTTAACGGTTTTACGAAAGTTGGTTTAAACGTTTTAAGTACCGTATACATGTATATCTAACCACATAAATACACCCTGATACGATCACTAAATATAGGGACTATCAATACACCATCGTACTAGCAACAGCCTAGGCGGGCTCAGCATGACTGCGGCCTTCTGTATGCATATTTGAGCACGTATTCAAGTTTTGGCGGCCATCTTGGACGCCATATTATTTCAAATATAAGATTATTGAAGCCTTAATAATAGTGAATGTAACTCCAAGACAATTAAAAATCAATTCATATGTGTTGGGAAGAAAATGTAGCTTTTATTTTGTTGGAATTCTTGGCAGCCATCTTGGAGATTTGAAAGGTTAAGCGACTCATACTTATTGAAAAGGTTAATATATGCATTTTTCAGTGATATGCTGCCCTCTTTGTGTGAACATGTTCATTCATGTCACCTTTATGTGTTTAATAAATTTATGGCAGCCACAATTGATATACCCTTAACAGTGTTACACTATCCTCTGACGATATGATTAAAGGAATTAAACAATAATTGTTTAACTTTTTTATGGGACAATACGCCAGATAAAATTAAAAGAAACACCATATTAATTGTTCAACCACATGTAAAGGGGGGTTTAAACATGCTGGATATAGATAGTATTTTAACTTCAATAAGAGCATCTTGGGTAAAAAGGATATGCCACTCAAAAATATAGGTAAATGGAAATAAATGTCTGTAAAAATACTTAGAAGATATGGTGGAACATTTATTTTCGAATGTAACTTAAAACCAGAAGATGTAAAACATATCGCAGAAGAAATTAGGGTTTTGAATAATATCGAAACAATGAAATAGTTTGGAAGGAAATAATTTGAAACAATTCAAATCTAAAACATCAAAATAAAGATTGGTATGATAATGACATAAAGTATATTGAACATACATGTATATATGATTATCGGATAAATATATTTTTGCTATTTACTGATTTTTCAACAATATTCAACATAAGAAATGAAGATTTTATAAAATACCAAAGTATATTAAACAGCATAAGTCCATTATGGATAGAAAAGATAAAAACAGAACATATTAGCATGCAGCCAAAATCGGAAACTCTTATGTCTAGAGTAAAAAAAACAAATATGCAAATAAAATATTATATGTAACACAGACGGCCCGAACAAATTTAGAAGAAATAAAATCTCAACAAAAATGGACTAACGAGTTTTCAGATGATACTCTATGTTGGAAACAATTTTACACGTTACGTTTTAATTTCACTATAGATTTCACATTACGCAACTTCCAATACAAATATCTGATGCAAATTCTGGGGATAAATACATTACTTTATCGCTGTAATATAGTAAGTAGTAGCCTATGCGATTTTTGTTCTATGTTTGTTTAAATAATAAAACACTTATTCTGGGAATGTACACATGTGCACCATTTGTGGTCTCAGCTAAATGATAAGGGTATAACATGCATAGTGAACTTTTAACATATTGCTATAGGAATAAATGATAATGCAGTTTTGGCACAACAATTTAATTTCATCGTTATTCTAGGAAAGTATTTAATTTTCAAATATAAATATTAAAAACGCGATATAACGTTCGAATCGTTCACAAAGTACTCGAAGAACAGAATCAAGATAGAACTTGAAATAGCTACAAAAAAGGATGAGAACGACACATTATCAAGTGGGTAGGTTGATGTCTAATTCGTTTTAGCACTGCAAGACAATCAAGCATATGACACATATGTACAAAAAAATGACAAATATTCAACTAAAGATGTCTATTTGATATGAACACAACTTGAAACCTTTCCTTCTTTCTTTTTCTCTGCATTATCTTCCGTTACATTACGCTCTTCTAAGCACTACTTTCTAATACATTTTTTATGTAAGGTGTGTAGTATTAGATACCATTATATTCAAGTGCAATACAATGTAAATGATGTATTGGAAAGTGTAAATAAAACATTTAATCATACAAATGTGGTTTGCTAGTGTGAGGTGTGTGGTGGTGAAAGCACGTGTTTCATAAATAGTCAACCATGCCCATCTGGCTGAAAGCACACTTGTCGTATCTAATGACAGGAGAAACATCTCCTGCTTTTTCACAATTTCACTTTATCTTAATACTCATTTTTCTCTTATCTTAACACTCATGTCTGAATGCAAAGTTTATGAAATTTAAGCCAATATCAAACAAGTTCAGTATGTTTACCATTTTTACACATAAAGTCTGGGTTTCAAAAAGCTGGCTTAATGATTAGTGTGTGCAATTAAACTGACTATTGTGTCAAGGTATCATTTGCTTGCCCATATTGGAAGTTATCAGCGATACTCTGTACTCTGGTGTAATATTAATATGATCTGTTTAATATTTGATGAAAAATACTATTAAAACGTTTAGAGGCCACATCTCTTGATTTTATAGCCATATTTTTTTGTCAATCTCCTGCTATGGAACTTTTATTTGATGACCGGTATGGCTGTGCGTGTAATGACACTCTTGGCAAATCCGACGAATGCATGTGCAGTAGGTAACACACACGTATGTTGATACTGGGAGATGATATGGTATATGTAGCAGATTCCGATGAGAACAATATATTGCCATGTTACTACTATAATATCATGGAGTTGTCATTTCGTATTTTGACCGGCATATGTAATTTGGACAATTCGAATACCATATACATGCATAGGGAAAACATGTCTATACAGTACACAAAGTAATTTATAACACAACAGTAGGCAACTGGTTTACCTGTGCAAGGTCACTGCTCCATGTGTGATGATGACCTTAAATTGATTGTGCATATACATGCTTTTCCCTTGACAGTAAATTAGTAAATTAGAACAGTCCCAATTACGTACACAGGTCAAATGTCAAAGCGAAAATTCATGTCATTTTTACTATACTATAAGTATAACTGCATGACATTACCGAAATACGTTGGTGGATCCATAACTATGATCACTTATTTCTGCGTATTGTCGTGCTGTTATCAACGTCAGGATACTGTGACACTGAGGTGATGTGAAGTGCCACTGGTGTATTGGGCTCTATTGAAGCTGTGGGTGATGCGAAGTTCGCTGCATTCACACAGAAAGTGTACACGTGTATGTGCCTTGGTAAATATAATGAGAAGTTCACTGGCTTCTTTGTATAGGGGGCATATATCATCGGAAAGCAGAACAGTCTACATGCGCTTGCTACGTCGAGGATGGTGTTGGTTGGTGCAGAGCTGGAGATCTTTGTGACTGTAAGGTCACTGCTGCTCGATAATACTATCATACGACTGACACGTTCATGGCAATAGCCTAAACTGTAGTGTTGGTGGAATCAACTGCGGAGCATTAACAACATAATATCCCTCAATTATGTTGCAGCTAGTGTTCGGCAAATTTCATTGTAGGTAGCGGGCGCTGTAGATTTACATGAACATGAAAGAAATATGTCGAACATAGACACGAAACAGAAATAATTATGTGTAAAATTAGGTTGCATTAGGCGCTGTTCCCTTTTATCGTATGCGTATATACATGCGTTTCTAATGCGTTTACTTCATTTTGTTATATTTATTATACACTTGTCATACATATACATGCATACCAAAACAGACAGTACAGGCATTCATTTCTGCATAAAAAATCCAATAAAAGCATCAGCAAACTTTAAAATGAAACATATTCTCATTCGAATGCAGCATTCAAGCAACCGGTATGTGCCACGTTGGGCAATTACACATACAGAAAAATGTATCTTTATTTTCTTCCCCGACTCAGTATGCATGTCATTTATTTACAATTCATACCACAAGTTTACCATGCAAATGATAATCATGGCGGAAAATAAATATATCCCTTTAGGCAGCTATCTTAGACGCCATTTTGAATGGAATATATTTTCCACAGAACCAACATTGGAACGAAGCAGTTGAACTAGAGATCATTACAAATATCGCAACATTTGTTGTCAGATAATGTTATCGCCATACAGTATGACAATTAAGTTACACTTACAAAACTTACATGCATTTAATAGTGGGTCGGGTACCGGTAACTTTATAAAATATTCATGTTTACCCAAGCTCAAACTTGATGAACACATGTAACACACGTGTATCCACAGACGAGTTTAAGATCACGAAATGATATAAAAATGACTGAATATAAAATATATCTTTGTATATTTCTCAGACTACAAATGTTCATTATTTTTACATTTTTCATTTATTAAGTCAAATATATCCGTGACACAGCAATGCCATATGCATCTGGTTCGCTTACAAAGCATAATTCCACTATGTTGATCTCTTTTACAGAACATTTGCACCAAGTCATGACGCAAATCGAATATCCTTGTTTGACGGCCATCTTGGACGTCATCTTGAGGATTTAGGACCTTTGCACACGGAACCTAGAATGACATCAAGCGGATTCATGAAGGAGAGGCTATAACGAGCATGTTGATATATCACATCTTATGTTCTAAATGACAGTCCAGCCCCTTGCCAGATAGGCCTAGTAGGTTGTTGTTTTACTATTATGGATGTATAGAAGGTGTACGTATATAAGCATGAACAAGTTTAAACCGAATCTTCTGTGCTGAAAATCATACTGAACTGCACAATGAACATGTGTTACCCGCCATAGCGAAATAAAGGGTTTGTTTAATTTAATTTAAACTCACGTGTGGTCTGAAATCTTTGTTAGCGTTCGACTTCATTTGTAAAAGATATACAGCAGCAGCAGATCTCCGGGACAATGGTTCGGAAAATGTTAATATGCTACTAGTATTGTATCATACACCGACCCATACATTTTCAGCTTCTACAACAACAACAGCTACGACTACTGCTGCGACAACTAAATATCCGACATCAATGACGCCAACACCGACGGAGAAGCAGGAATCTACCCCGGCTTCCAGCATGATTCCCGTGGCCGTCGGTGCAGGCGTCCTTATCCTGATCATCGTCATTCTCACAGTCATTCTCTGCAAACGGTACGTCTGCTCTACCTCGAAGTTTTGTTATCAGGGATGTGCTGTGGCTTAGGGGATATGGCATTGGACATCAATACCGGAGGTTGTGAGTTCAATGTGAGTTCAATCCTCACCCTAGGCGTGAACATTACTTGTATAATATTTCCAGCCACTGGTCTGTGGGATGAGCCTTTAGGCCGAGGTCCCGCCCCTAAATGACCTTATTTGTTGCTGGGACTTTAAACACATTCACCTTCACTTCTTTTTGTGTCTGAAAGATTACCAAACGAAACAAACGAACAGAAATTGAAAACGAACTGAAACCTATCGTTTTGTACAACGTGTGCATATAAACGAATAGGGCCGGCTCATGAACAGAGCATCATCCTTCAACTCACTAATGTTTGTACGCGATAACGATAGCTTCGTTTTTAATTACTCTACTGTCTGTTTCACGGAAACTGCCAAAAATTGTATGGCCATATAAACAATGCAAAACAGTATTATTTTGCGATGATATTAAATTTTGATAAAATTTAAGAATGAACCTTCTTTTTATTTCGTGAAATTTGGTCAAATATTTATTTTATTACGATAAATTTATTTGTTTATGTGAATTTAATATGGGTGGAAAGGAGGTGGAGGGGCTGTGGAAGGAAACAGAAAACTAAAAAATTGGAAATTGAAGTTTAAATTTTGAAAATCGGTCCAGTAATTCTGAAATTCTAAAAATGTTCCCATGTTAAATCCGCATAGACATCTTCACTCGCAATAAAATCAATATTTGACACATTTCAGGACATACAAAAAAAGGCCCATTCTTAAATTTTCATTTAATTTAATATTATCAAAAACAATATTGTTTTTTAATTGTTTACATAGCCGTAATAATTGGGCAGCTTTCATGAAACAGACAGTATATATATGTATAATGGGTGTCATGGACCAACCCCCTATGTATGATGGGTGTCCTGTACCAACTCACTACGCTCGTACTGGTCCAGTCCATCCCATCATATATAGTGAGTCGGTCCAGTCCATCGCATTATACATATATATATATAAGAACTCTGAGCTAACAATACACTTTAATACTATCTATATAGCGTGAAAACACTATCTATTCCACAGATAAAATCTTCCTCATTTTCCTGCTTTCAACTAGGTAAGGCTTAATTATTTCAATGTATTTATGTTTTAAGTTTAACAGTACACCTCCACATGAACAACATATCTGGTATTTAGCAGTTGTACCACCACCACATTTTAAACATTCCCTTATTTTACTTTTATTACTCTTTACTATATAATTGTGGATCTTGCAGAAGTTTGATATTTTTGCAGTATCGGCGATGCACTGCCAATATTTGCTAACTCTAGGAAAATAACATATATTGTTTTCCATTTTATTTACAATTAATGACTTTAAATTAAATATATTAGACAATAAAAGGTAATTATAAAAGTAAAAACAATGAGTACCAGTGATGTGAAATACATTTTACAGCTTCACCGTGACCGTGCAATTAATGATGAACAACTTAGAAAAATGGTAGATGCTCTCCAACAATGATGATATATGTCTTGTATACGCTTGTATACGTATAACTCGGCTATTAATCCTGCTACCCACCACACAGATAGATTATCATCTTACCCAAGTACTGATTTTATAAATACTACTGGAATAGATTTTCCTGTGTCCATCTCGCAGATATCTAAAGTAGAGAGACATAATGATCTAGCTATTAATGTGTATGGTTATACTATTACTGAGAAGAAGAGGAATATAGACATCTTTCCCTATTGCATCTCTGAGCAATCCAGAAACATTGAAAGAATCAACTTGCTATTGATATGTGATGATGAAAATAATGAAGAGGTTAAGTATCACTACTGTTGGATAAAGAATTTGAACCAGCTATTGTATAGTTAAAATAAGCACCATGGTGAAACATATTTCTGTGATCGGTGCCTATATGGATTCTCCAAAGAAGTACTACTTATAAAACATAAGGAGGACTGCGATGGTATTAATAAGAGTACTACAAGAATAGAGATGCCTACTGATAGTCATATCAAGTTTAAGAACTGCCACAACCAAATGCCTGTTTCATACGTTATATACGTTGACTTTGAAAGTGTAATAAAACCTGTATCAATTGAAGCTGGTGACAAGTCTGAAATTCAAAGTGAACACAAAGCATGTGGTCATGGTTATCAAGTTAGAGACCACTGACACTTCACTGGTAAATATAGAGGTTCAGCGCATAAGACGTGCAATCTAAAACTAAAGATAAAACCTTACTTTACAATGACACCTGCTGTGTTCCACAATCTAAGAGGATATGATAGTTAGTCATCTCATAATGCAGAAGATCCACAATACAGATGGCAATATTGCATTTATTCCTACAAATGCAGAGAAGTATATATCATTTGGTATAGAACAGTTGCAGTTCTTAGATAGTTTCCTCTTCATGTCATCATCATTATATAAACTAGTAGAGAATACATCTGATCTTACGATAACCAGAGAAACATTTGGTAAGACTGCACTGGATAAATAAATGTATAAGGTAGGCAATTTTGAGACTTATAATGAACGCAGTATTACACTGCGCGAGACAATTGACAGATCTAAACCAGAATACATAACAGAACACCCAGATCAATTTGAAATTGATAGTCGCTTCCTGGATGGTAAGAAAGTTGATAGAGATTCACAGACAGCTTGTAATGCTTAAAGAGTATCTATCTAGGACGAACAAACTTGGCGAGTGTGAGATGAACTATTATCAGCGCAACAAATCAGGTAGATACTGGACACTGGAGAAAATGGGACTGCAGATCATGAGTAGAAATATTAGACATACTCTTTGTAAAGATACTATGATTGATATTGATATGAAGAATGCACATCCCACACTACTAGCATCCTGTTGTCACAAACATGATGTGATGGACTTGATATGTACGTTAATGACCGAGAGAACGTTATACATCAATATATGGCTAAAGAAACCTTATTAAGAGATGAAGCAAAGCAAGACCTACTTGCAATTCTTAATGGAAGGACGGTGGAACTGAACACAGATTATCCAGAGTGGTTTATAAAATACTAAAAGGGAATACGTGATATCATTGATAGAGTGTGTGAGCTGAATGTGGACTTGCATGAACTGGCAACTAAATCTAAAAAACAACGTGGAACTACATATAATGTTAAAGGCGCAGCAGTCAATCTCCTAATGTGCAATCTAGAGAACAGAGCAATAATGGCCTCATTTGAGTATTTAAATGATTGTGAAGTAGAAGTGAGTGCACTTGTATTTGATAATACAGTGAGAGAGGTGAGTGAGAGAGGTTACTGATAGTGATATTGAATTTACAGTCAATGAGATGAATGAGTGATATGACTTACAAACAGAAAGTAAAGAACAAGTACAACATTTTGAATTGCTGCGAAAAGGAGTATATCCATATGAGCATTAGTGATAAGGATTATGAACATGCACATAAGGTTTGGAAAGAGTTAAATTGTAAAATAATAGGTGATTACCATGACCAATATCTTAAAACAGATATTACTCTACTTGCTGATGTGTTCCAGACATTTAGAAAGACATGTATGGGAGCGTACAAACTAGATCCACTACACTATGTCACGGCTCCTGGCCTGTCTTGGGACGCAATGCTTAAACATACAAAATTATATCTAGAGTTGCTAACATATATAGATATGCACTTATTTATAGAGAAAGGAATTCGTGGTGGAATAAGCATGGTTTCCAAGAGGCATGCAAAAATAATAATCCTTATGTTGATGGATACAACCCAGAAGAAGAGAATAATCATATAATGTATTATGATGCGAACAACTTATATGGTTGGGTAATGAGTCAGGCGCTACCTTAGTCTGGTTTTTAAGTGCGTCAAAGAATGTAAGATTAAGAAAGGTAAAGGTCTGATTCTTGAAGTTGGCTTAGAATATCCAAAAGAACTACATGAAACACATAATTAGTATCCTCTTGCACCAGAGAAGTTAGCAGTGAAGAAAAAATGGTTATCAGATTATCATACACACCTATTAGAAGAAGACAATGTTGCTAATTGTGAGAAGCTTGTTCCTAATCTGATGAATAAGAAGAAGTATGTAATACACTATAATAATCTGCGTCTGTATAGATCACTTGAAATGAAGGTCACTAAAATACACATAATATTAGAGTTCAATGAGAAGAGATGGTTGGAACCGTATATTAGTCTTAATACAGAGTTCCGTAAGAAGGCAACATCTGCATTTGAGAAAGACTTCTACAAACTAATGAATAACTCTGTATATGGTAAGACACTGGAGAACATTAGAAAGAGAGTATATATAAAACTAGTACGAACAGATGGTAGTGAGAATGACAAGCTGAGAAAGATAATTGCAAAACCAAACTTTAACAGGAGAGTGAAGTTCTCTGATGAATTATCTGCAATACATGTAAACAAAACAAAACTAACACTAAGCAAGCCAATGTATGTCGGTATGTCCATCTTAGACTTATCAAAACACCTGATGTATGATTGGTATTACAACACACTGAAAAAGAAGTATGGTGAAAAGTGCACCCTTTTGTACACCGACACAGATTCATTACTAGTAGATATAAAAACAGAAGATGTGTATAAAGACATGGCTGAAATTAAAGATCAGTACGATCTATCTGATTATCCAATTGATAATCCACTTCATGATATAACTAATAAGAAAATAATAGGGAAGGTGAAAGATGAGTGTACAAGAACAGCTATTGCAGAGTACATAGGTCTGCGTCCAGAGTTGTATTCTATATTAAGGGTGGACGAGCAACTCATCAAGAAACCAAAGGGAGTAAAGAAGTATGTAGGCTGAAGATAAATAAACTTTGCCCACTACAGTGATGCATTATTCAATAAACAGAAATACTCTCGCAAAATGAATATGATACGATCAATGAAACATAAAATATATGGATTAACAATAAATAAAACAACACTCTCATCACTAGATACTAAGCGATGGATAGCGCCATACGGAATTAATATATATGCGTGTGCGTATCAGCAGGAACAATAATTAATTCTTCTTTGACAAAACCTCTTTGTGGCGCCGGAGTTCCCAAATAATATACTCGAATACCTTCCATTACAATATAATAATTAATCTTATGAATATCAACACTCCATATTGGATATGTTGCTCTACGTTTACCTCCACCTTCTTGTTGGTTGGTATAAATATCTTACACTGACATTAGGACAGGCTGGACAATCCTTTAATTCTTTTATTTCAATTTTAGGAGGTTTGTACGTCTCCGAATGTATTGCCTTTAGTACACTAGGTAGCCTCTTAACCCATTCTCTAGTTCGTGTATGTGGATTTTCAATTTCTTTTGCGTACTGATACCCAAATAATCTTTCAGCCAATGTTCTGTTAAATCTTTCCACTATAGCCTGATCTATATGTATTTATGTTCTACCTCTTCTTATTTTTACTGCATGTTTATCCATCAGTTTTGTAACAGCTCCCATGAACTCTCGTCCAGGATCTACTTGCAATAATTTTGGATACTCTAATTTATTTTTATAAATATTTTCAAAAGCTTTCTTATACCTGCTTGCAATATCAACTACAGTCAATGCATATTTATAAGTTTTACGTTTAACTGTATCATGTCGTAAGAATAATAAATCAGCTTGGTGAACTTCATTCGTAGTAGATACATCAAACTTTAGCCGTACTATTTTTTTTGGTGCAGGTAAATAAATCTGCCATATAGCTTGTTTCTTTAAGAAATTCAATGCTTCTTTATTACTTACTTTTGCAGCCTTTGACAATTTCTTTACTGCTGATAAACCTTTCCAAAATACTTTGGGTTGTAATAAAGTTTCTCCGTTTATATGTATTTAAGATATATTTATAAAACAGTATAGCAAAAAAATGACACAACCAATCACAACTGCACAGTTTGATGAACTGCTTAAAGAGCCAACATCCTCAGGCGTAATAAAATGGGTCGATCTAAAGGAAAATGAAATTTGCACTATTACAGTGTTTTCAACAATAGTAACCACCTACGTTGAATCTATGATTGTTACCCTTTGTGATGTTACCGAAGTTTGGGCTCCACAACGACTTAAGGACCACATAGCAAAATTAAAAGGAAATGATCCACCATACTTTTAAGACCACTTGTGTTGAAACCATCTTACAAAAATAAGAAAAACAAATATAATGCCTTTGATTTTGTTTCTATGTAAATTCCATTGTGTTCTATTAAAAAAATAAAAAAATAATTAACCAATACTTTTAGTGACTGTTTTATTTTTTATGCATTGGCACTGAAATGAAAATCAAAATTTACTGCACATTTATATGTTTTAACATAGCCGATTTTATTTGCTCTCGGAGCTGATTTTTTTTCTTCAGCAGAAATCTCAAACTGTATAGGCTTTCCAACATCAGCTTTCATTTGTTGATATTTATCCATTTCCTCTGTTATCAATTTGAATTCTACATCACATACTTTTCTATCTTCTAACGCAGCAGATACTTTATTTGCAATATAATTAAGTTTTGCCATTGCCAGCATACGTATCTCATCTTTGTGTGTTTTTCAGCTTTTTCCAGTAGTTTTGTATTAATAAACCGGAAGCCCTACAACCGTTAATAATAGACCAGCACTTGTACCACTCATTACTAGTCCCACAGTAGTAAATCCAGACTGAACACCATTTACTATGTTCACGGCTCTTTTACATTTATTTCGTATTGTTTTCCTCGTCTCAACTTCATTTTTCAGTTTATGTTTTAAAGCATTTATTTCACTAAGTCTATAATTATCAGCCTCAACTGGTAGCTCCGGATACAGTTTACTATTTATTTTTGTATATAATATTTAAATTCACTTAATACATCTACAATTTAAATGGAAGCTTTGCCACATGTTGCAAGTGAAACAAAATTTAAAACACTTCCAGGGGCAAGTTAGATTTGAGATGGAAATATTGTGTGTGCCGACTTGTGTCCTTTATGTTTTGTTAAAGTTACATTCACATTTGGAGTGACATTAATACTGATCCCAATTTTACCTCATCAGTTGTAAAACCCTCTTTGGTGACGCTGCATAAACCCATTCGTAAAACCCTTCCACGACATATAGTATAACCACAATGTCCATGAGCCACGCCAGAAGCACCATTTCCAAATGCAAATTCAGTAGAGCCATCACGTAATGGCACAGACTCTTCAGCCCACACAGTTATTATCCTTTTATGTTTATTGAACAACTCTGTTACATTTTTACCTCCGGCGTCTATATAATCTGTAAGACTATTTTCATCTGCTCCATAAATACTCATTGTTTTTATATAACTTTTAATGTTATTATAAATGGCAAATTATCATTGCCAATTACATAATTATTTTCATCTCTAATTTCAAGTCTCAATTCGTTTATATCACCGTTTTGTAGATTTCTATATTCTGGATGTGCAGTATATATCACAGTATCTGACTCTCCAAATGTCATTTTGCGAACTGATATAACACCAGTAAAATTACTCCTTTTACCGTTGAGTAAATTACATGATGTATTTCCTTGGTCAAGATAAATATATACAGATTTGTTAACAAAATTAACTGGATTAGAACTTGGATAGGAACTTGCACGTAACCAATCAGGATTAATATTAAACCCTAGCAGATTAAGAATATCGCTTGGTATGTTCACTTTACATCCCAGATGAATATGTAAAGTATATATTCTGTTGGATTTATTTACAGTCAGTGTTAAGGCATCATTACTCAAAAGTTTAATCAACCTATCAAACGAATATAAACCCGCTGGTATTATTGAATCTTTTATGGCGACACCACTTATAGAAGACCATATATACTGTGCATCATGTAACAGGTTGTACCAAACAACCCAGTATGTTAAACTTTTTAAATCCATTTTTCGTTTGGAATTACCGATACAGTCTTCCAATGTTGCTGTTGTATTTGTTAAAGTTATATTATACATATTTTGTATTGTTTTAAAAAATGGCATTCAAATTTAATAAGAATGCAAACTACGATAATAACCATATATATGCTTTGAAAACGGTTCCAATGTTTAACAAAGTTGATGTTTATGTGACAAAAGATAAAAGTTTCAAGGCTACATATTCAAATGCCTTAGCAGGGTATCCTCATCCCAGAATAACTGGTAATGTTGATAACAATAATAAAGCATATACTAACTCAATGAATAATCCGATGCGGTGATATCAGAATCAATTTAACTTTGCAATATGGTGTGCTACCTGCGGGTGCGGCGTTTCATATAACCAACATTTGGCGATGCTGGGTGACCAATTTTTGAAGTCATCATATATATTTCATATTATGTATCAACTACTTAGAATCTTGGCTCAAATGAAAGTTCCTTTACCAGATGACCACAGTTATTGCTGGTATGATAACAATTATGATAGTTCGGCTTACCATACAATATGCACCGAATTTGGTATTAATCCAAAGAAGGATTTCAGACAAAAAATAGACCATGGGAACCATAATATTGGTGGGTTTTCTATGAATTTACAGCCAAGTGGGGCATATAGATTAAGTCACGGCGGTGCCAATGCACCATTATTTAATGAGAATGATTGTATCCAGCATCAAGTTGATATCACCAATGCCTGGACCAGTTTTGTTCTATATAACTCAGTTGGATATACTCAAGCTGGAGTTGAACGACTCAATGATAGTATTAGAGCGTACGTTTGGTCAATGCTTGGAGCCCAATCACAAACGAGAACTTCCATTATTCGTACTGGGACTGCTTTTGATGCACACAAACAATATTTAGCCAATGTTAATGATGCTATTAACAGAGCTGTAGACTTGCCAACAATAATTTCAAATTATCAGAATGTTTTAAAATATGCTAGGTCAAAAGTTGACTTCGTATATGGAATTGGATTATATATGGCACCGAGCGACATTGATTTGCAGATAGGAAGTATTCAAAATTATAATAATTTAATAGTAATAGCTACCGACAATCAATCAGTTGGTTTTAATGACAATGTAAACAGTATGCCAGTTCCGCCACCTGTACAAACACAGGATAAAAGTAGTATTAAGCCACTAGGCCCTGCTGCAGTACCAATGCATCATGTCCAATCTCATGAAATTAAAACTATACCAGACGCAGATAATCATGAAAATCAAAAGACTGCTCTAGTTTTATTAATTATTAATTTATTATCGAGATAGAATATAATCTTTAGCAAACATATATAGAAGTCCTGCAATTGCTATTATTAAAGCCCGTACATTATTTGCTAACCAACCAACGGCTTTCTCTGCAGTTTTCAGCAACTAAGCTACAATAGTGCCAAATATTCCGTGTAATGCATCTGCTGCTTTTCCAGCTAACATTGCAAGTAAAGAGCCAAGATATTTTAATTGTTTCTTAATCCAGTCTTTAGCTCCTCATTTTCCTAATGGTTTTGGAATACTTGCAGCACCACTTGCGCCTCCGGTAACACTTAAAATTAGAGTAGAAATTATAAATCCAATAGCGGTTATAACTGAAACTATTGTTATTCCCTGTTCTTTGAAGAGTGTTTTTAGTCTCTCTTTTACTGTTGTATCTTTGTGTAATACTCTTTCGATTGTACTTTTTATTCTATTTATTTGGGTTCTTAATGTTTCCTTATCATTTGATATAACTTCAAGCCGAGCTTCACGCTCAGATTCAATATCTGCAATTTGTTTTTCTATTTGTTGTGCATCTGGATTTTCAGCATCAAATGTTATTGCAGCTGATAACTTTAATTCAGCGGCTTTTTTATTTTTATCAAGCTCATCAAGTTTTGCTATATTATTGATGAGAGACCCTTCGTTAGTTGTAAAGCTTTCTTTATAGCTTTAAGTTCTCTCGATGGTAACGTTTCAAAATCATCAGTAATCCCTGTTGATGTATTTTTTGATAATGTGTCAATGATTTATTTTACTGATGTTTCTGTTTTATCAATAGCGTTTGGTAACTCTTTCATTTCTATATTTTCGATTACTCTTGTATTATCATTTAATTGCTTAGATTCCTGATTAAGTTCAGATATAGTATGTGATGTATATGTGGTGCCAACTAATCTTTTAAATTCTCCCGCTCCTCTGCCAGTAAATGTTTATAAAAAATGATTGACATTTCCTTTACGACTTATTTGTACATCATTCCAGTACAGTGTTTTATTGTCAGTGTGCAGTTCTGGTCTCATAAATCAAAATCCTGATTAGATATTCCAAAACTGTTTTTTAATTGATCTCTAAATAGTTATATAACCCTTGTTCGCTGACACCGTTCCTTCTCGGGAGTTGATTGTTCCATTTGAACAGTTGGCGCGTCTATCATAGTTTCACTGGTACCTATTGTAGTATCATCGGGGTCATAAGTCTCATTATCATAATGCATAAAGTCTCCTTCTCCACCTTCAGCTGTTATATATTTATGTATTAATTTAATCTAAATACATAAAACAAATGACTACATATGGTAGAAAACTTAGTCCTTACAGACATTGAAGAGAACCGCTGGGAGTGAAAGGTATAAGGCAATCAATTACAATTACAAATAATCCATCTACAATTAACCAAACTCAGCAGCTTTTAGTTCGCTTTCCAAATTTAGGACCAAACTATTTGATTGTGTCCGGGACAGTTCGCTTAGCTTTTACAATTGCATTAACATCAACCGATGACGATCGCAGAGTTGTTCAAAGTCTTGGCCGTGTGATAGTCAAGAAAACAACTATTAAAATATCTGGTAATGAAATTATGTCAATTGACGATTCAGATGTTTATTACATTTATCGTGACCTATGGAAACACCACCAGAACGAAATAATTTGGTTTATCAAGGTATAGATACTAGTGCATGTTCAAATGTAACAAAATTGAGGATTGGTGCAGCAAATGCTAATGTTACACACGCTGCAGATAATGCTATCCCAGATACATTTGGTAATCGATTCTATATACCATTAGCTTTTGAACTTCTTAAAGCTCATATGCCATAATATCAATCTGGATTAGGTGAAAGACTCGAATATGAACTTACATTTAATGATTATTCAAGGGTAATAATAGCTCCAGGTGATTTGAATACTATTTATGAAATTAACAATATAAGTTTAGAATTTGATATGGTGACTGAGCCTAATCTGGCAACAATGGTGAGTAATCAATATGTGGGTCAAATGTCAATATTATATGACAGAATTATTCGCCATAGAAAGATTGTGAAAGATAAGAGTGATACTTTATGGAATATAAAATTGAATACACCCGCTCGTTCTATGAAGGGAATTTTAATTTTATTTGTAGAACCAACAGCAGATTTTGCAAGAGACAGTGAAAAGTTATATAATCAGAAAATAAATAAAGCTGAAGTTACTATCGAGATCGAGGGTGTGCCTAATCAGCTATACAGCCAAGGGATGACATAATATAATATGTGGGAGGAAATACGCAAACAGTTTGCTGGCGGGCATATTAATGATTCAATAGTGAACGTTATTAGTAAAGAATTGCATGTGTCCAGTGTAGTAATTCGGGGCTATCTTACAACAAAATATGCACTCTAGCTTGACTTAATAACGACAGACGATAATAGTTTACATGGAACTGGACGGAGAATACAAAGTACAAGTTAGGGTATCACAATTCAGATTACTAAAGCAGCCAAAGCAGTTGGTACTGTAAATATATATGTATTTATAATTCAAGATGCGCAACTAAATATAGAAAATGGAAGATATGTATCGGCGTTGTATTGATTTGCCAAAGTATGCACATAGTGCTATTATCTGCGGTCAAACCGGATGTGGTAAAACGGAATTTTTCCTTGACCTACTTAAGCTTTCACAGCAACAAGGTGGATATGCTGGAGTATTTGAGAACATAGTTATACTTTGTCCAACTATAGCATGTAATAAGGCTTATAAAAACAGAAGTTGGATAGGTGATGTACGACACCCGAGAGATAAAAAAATAAAGATTGTTAATCCAGTTAGTAGTAATGGTGAAGAGATGTTGCAAGAGCTGTCAATAATATTATTTAATAAATATGCTGGAAGTCCTACATTATATATCATTGATGACTGTTCAGCTACAAAGCAAATAACTAAGAAAAAAGATATGCTGTCACAGCTCGCATTCTCTGGGCGACATGCAGCGCAAAGTGTTTGGGTTATATCACAGAGATATAATTCAGTTTTAAAAGACTTATGAGAACAAACAAAATGGCTGTGTATGTTTTATACAAAATATAGAGATAGTTTTGAGGACTGTTTGAGAGAAAATGATGTTATTCCAACACTGGAGGAAAGAAACAAAATTAGAAAAGAGTTATCGAAAACAAAATATGCTAAGGTGCTTATTAGAACTGATCAACCTACTTGGTATAAATTACTTTTTTGTTTTCCATATTTATTCATTAATACATGTATTATATCACAAAGAACAGGAAATAGACACGATATACATGGAAAAATGTCAAACATGAATGGATACTGTTGTCGGTCATATATTAAAGAATATGCTTCGTATCTTCACATAATATCAACAAAAATAAGAGTTTCTCAGTGCACTTGGATGATAAACGTAAAGTAGATCATTTGTAACATTTCACCTACTGATTTAAGTGTGCAAAAGAAAATACTAGAAATATAATTTGCTATTTGGAGGTGATATGTCCGAACACAGTATCATATTACACGACTAAGCTAAATTATATCAACATCTACACCAGTTTCATGACAATATAGTTCATGCGTCAATGATCTTTTTGGGAATGTGATTCAATGCAAGAAAAACATATAACAGATGAATGGAGATAATGGAGACAGATAAATGGAGTGATGTATTTTGTTTGAATCATAGTTGTAGGTAGAATATAGTGATGTTAATTACAACGCCAGTATATTCTTCAAGTAGGTCAGAGTTGTACGATTAAATGTTTCTAAAAGTTCCTGACTATCAGGGTAATTGCACCATTGGTTCTTAACAAAGGTGTGTTAATGACTATGTAATAATGTACTGATAGCATTAGATAGTTAATATAAAATCATTCCATTTTTTGGTTGAATATATTCATTTCATTCTGCATAAAGGCAATTGTTTCTTCTATTTTGATAGTGTTTGTGATATATAATTTAAAAGATTGGATTAGTGGTAGAGATGTGTTACATTTATATTTGAAAATAAAGTATTTTGCTAAAAGAATTATGAACCCAATAATTGGTATTTTCTTCTTGCATGTATCCTGAATAATTCAGAATGAAATGGTTTCATATGTTAATAAAGTATTATACTGTATTGTTCGGTTTAGCAATTCGTTTATATCTGACCAGAAAGCTTGTATGTGTATGCATTCCCAGAACATATGCTTGTTTGAATCAATAAACATATTGCAAAATTCACACAAATATGATGATTTTATTTTACATTTAATTAGAAATGCGTTGTTTGGAATAATTCGCATTAAATATATTTATTGAAACGCTCTCAGTGTTGTGCTTATGGTATATGTAAATGGTATGGTGAATATCTGTTTCCGTTGTATATTTTGATTGTTAAGCTCATTTTCCCATTCAACGAGAGGTTTATTAGTTGTTGTTTTATATTGTTCTATTTGCTTTTTTGTATAATACTTTACTTATTTCCTCCTTTGATGTTATTATTTGAAAAAGAACGTTCGGGGTATTGTAATCTATTAGTTCAGACTTAATTTTAGTTTTCCAATCATGTTTAATGCTTCCTAGTCGCGAATAATATTTTAGGAAATCACCGGTATTTAACTTGAACAATTGTTTTAGTTCTTGAAATGTGTAAAAGTCTTTTTTTCTGTAATTATATATTTTTAATAAACATTATTCCTTTGCTAAACCAATCATTATAAAATATGGTATTTCCGTTTGAATTCTTTATATTTAAATTATTCCATATTTGATTTATGCGAATCTTCAGATAACATTTTAAAGTTGATTTTACTCCATGAAATAATTTATTAGAGAATATAATACTTTCTTCATTCTATTTGCTAGTACTTTAGTTGCTATCTTATAATCTACATTTAAAAGTGAAATAGGTCTCCAGTTGTTAATGGTAGTGTATCTTTTTCTTTCTTTGGTATAAGTGTTAAAATTCATTGAGTTTGTAGTTCTGTTAGTGAGCCATGTTCATACGAGTAGTTAATATATTCAATATAGTAATCTTTTATGTTATTCCAGTATAATTTGTAAAATTCTGCAGTAAGTCCGTCTGAGCCCGGGCTTTTCATGTTTTTCATATCTTTTAACGCTGTTTTACATTCATATTCGGTAATAATACCTTCGCATGATTCTTTTTCCTTATTATTTAGTAGGTTATTTGCGTTTTTCATGATATAAATTTAGTATCTATTAATATTCAATAAGCGAAAAATTAAATCGGCGTAGCATTGACATTGTTTATAAACACTGTTGTTGTTCTTAGTCCGGAAGCTTTTACAAAGCTAAGATACGTAAAGTTTAATATTATAGAACGCGTAAAGTAGAGACTATATAGTAGGAATGAATTGGACTTGCGAGCTGCACACCACCCGAAAGTTTGTATGCTTCGTAAGGTGGCGCCGTCGGCCCTCTGTCTCTATATGTCTCTGCATGTTTGGCTCTGTCTGTCCCTCTCTCTGTGTGTGTGTGTCTCTCTCTCCCACTGCATGTCTCCCTCTGTTTCTGCAATTCTCTCTCTATATCTTTCTGTCCCTCTATCTTTGTCTGTGTATGCCTCTCTCCTCCATGACGAGTTTTCATAACTATACACATACTGTCAGAACACAGTTAAAGGATGCCATGTGGCTGGTATCTCATAAAAAATTCATAAAGGAAATTTACGGTCCAAGTGTGGAATTGGTTGTAAGTTTTAAGTTAAGAAACTCCAATACCTGTGGGACTATATGTGCAACAAAAAACAATTTTTCCGCCAATATGTATTAATTAATAATTATAATTTGCACACCATTTGTATGTTGTATGGGAAACTGATGAGCATATATACGATTGTTTGTCTTTCAACAATTGGTCTCCTCTCTTGCGTGCCATGTTGTTGACCCGGTATGAAGTCCGTCTCGTTTGTTTAATGGTAGCAGTCTGGTTCTGGATATGTGAGTTTGGTGATGGAATTGCATAGCTCATAGGATTTCTGCCTATGTGCTTGCAATTTCGGAAACCAAATCACATAATAGGCTCGCCTTACTTCGCTGGTTTCTCTGAATTCGTTTCGGAGAGGAATTGGCAATTTGGTTAAAGGCGACCCTTAAAACTAGACTGTGTGCCAACATATGGGTGGGCTTAAGAAAGGTCCCAACACCCCAGTGGCTGGGTGCCGGCTAGGAAATATATCCAGTCGCTGGGGTGTGTGCACGAGTAGAGGCTTTTGCTACTTTTTTCTGTTGCGCTCGCCATAATGTTTGATCAGAGTTCTGGACCAGTATAGTTTGGCTGCTAGTGTTTTCACGCTAAATATATAGTATTAAAGTGCATTGTTATATCAGAGTTCTTACATATATGTATAATGAGATGGACTGGACTATATATGATGGCATGGACTTGGACCAGTACGAGCGTAGTCAGTTGGTCAAGGACACCCATCATATATAGGGGGTTGGTCCAGGACATACAGTAGTTCCAACTATCTATACACCTATCGTTTCTTCTGCAACGCATGTCGTTTCGTTTATTTTAATAAGAAAATGGTGTTTTCGTTGGTTTAAACGTGTCACGAAACCATCGTTTTCTAATTAAAAATAGAAAATAGAGTAAACGACACGACATGCGTCGAAATAAATGACAGGCGTATAAATATTTGGGAGCTGGGTATTTAAGCAAAACTATTGTTGTCTCGCACAAAAAAAAAACGATATTCGTTGCTATCCATAAGGTTGTACAGAAAGATGGTTTTCACTTAGTTTTCCATATGAGGCACGCCATGTGATTTCATACCTTAGAACATGTGCGACTTATCATGACAATTATTTACAGCATTTACGATATTTGGCGTAAATGACGTCGAATGAATGGTGAAATTTTCACAGCATATGCGTCATTCAATTCCGGATTTGCTGTGCAAATTTCGTCAACTTCCGCCATCATTTGCAGAAAATGTCACATTTTCTGTAAATATATTTCATAAAGAATCGTATATGTTTAGGTTGTTCTTCCCCGCCAAATTGAAGTTCGTCCCCGAATTCCATATTTCATTCGTCTCTGGATTCAATATTTTTGGTACAATTTGGGACGTATTTATCGTCGACCTAAGAACATGTGCGATCTTCATGGCGTGTTTGATTTGATTCGTTTGTTTCGTCTGAAACCGTCAACACAGCGTCGCTGTACGTCCAAAATTGTTTTCGTCGTCGCCGAAATTGTGATCGCTATGTCTCACCAACGTGGTTGACACAACAAAAGCAATTTAGTCGAAACAACTGCTGGCCAGAGACAATCAGGAAGTATCCTATGGTCCCCCTGTATGCCTATCTTTATGGATGTCACATGGTGAGAAAGATGCGCACATGCCCGGAACAGTTTTACCGTACAATCGCTCTAACCGACTGAGCTAACCGGGCTCGAATACACACTTCCTCCCCATATTGAGCTACGCACCGTGATATACTTCCTCGACAAAGTTAAATTCGTCCCCGAATTCCATATTTCATTCGTCTCTGAATTCCATATTTTTAGTACATTTTGGGCAGTATTTATCAGTCACTGTCCCTCGTTGGGCGCCAGACTTCACAGGGTGAGAAAAATGCTCACTGGCCCGGAATCAAATCGTGGATCTCAGTAGCCTATTTCATCGACATTGCAAAGTATACTTTACTAGCAAAGTATACTTTGAGGGAGAAATCATTTATTTTTCCTGAAATGCATTATTTCATATAGAACTAACAAATGCATATATGTCATGATTAAAAGTATGCAGAATTATTATACTGAATTTATTACATTATCACAGCCATTAAATGGCTGTGATAATGTAATAAATTCAGTATAATAAAAATTAATAAATTTTTAAAAAATTGAAAATTTCTCCCTCAAAGTATACTTTGCTACTAACGAACATTTTAGTCATACGAAGTTTAGTGAAACGTCCCCTTGATTATCAGGTAACTGTCGTTGCATTGACAGAATATATTGTAACGGATAACTACAGTGTTCCGTTTAGGCAATCGTACCATCGTAGCATCATGATATATTACTATCGTTATCATAGCCTCGTGATATCGAACTATCTTTATGGTAGCATCGTGATATCGTAATATCGTTTTCGTATCATCGTGATAGCGTACTATCGTCATCGTAGCACCGTAATATCGTCATCGTAGCATCATGATATCGTATTATCATCGTTATCGCAACATCATGATATCGTACTATCGTTATCGTAGCATCATGATATCGTAATATCGTCATCGTAGCATCGTGCTGCCGTCATCGTCATAGTAGCATCGAGACTACGATGATGATAGTACGGTACTACGCTGGCACGATAGTACGTTGGCCTATACGGAACACCGTAGATAACATAGTATCGTAACTTGCGTTGACAGGATACGCATATTATTTGGGCCATATTGTCTCAAAACAGTTTCGATGAGTTCCATTTCGTCGAACTACGTCAGTGTAATGATAAAACTTAAAAAAGTCTTCGTTCTTTTCAATGAAATCAACGTCACGTTTACTCATTCTTTGCTTAACACTGATAAATAGAATACCATGATATTGTATTTAAATATCAACTACATCAGGCTTGGCTCGGAAACACAAAGCGTGTCCAAGCCTTGCCTGATAAACGTGATATCACAGGACACTGACATGGTGTTCTTTATGTACATTCTCATTTCCAGACGTACAAACCCACCCGCTACAAAGAGACAAGTAGACACACTTTCAACGACAAACCCGGCATTTATAGATGTGTCGTCTATATCTGGACCTGAATACGATTACCTTCACCCGCCGGGAAACACGATGCAGACAGACAGCTCACGGGTTTATCTTTCTCTTGAATGAGTACATACATCCGACTGGTTCGCGTGAATGAGAGAGACGTCGTTGATTTATGTAACATGTGGAGATTGGATTTACGTTTATTGAGCAATACATTCAATAAATGTAAATTCATTAATTAAAATTTCCAGACGATCTTAATAACATTTTAGTCGTACGAAGTTTAGTGAAACGCGCCCCAGATACCCCTGAAGGGACCTACTAGCGTCAGACGATAACGACATCATAATACTGTGATACAGAAACTCATATAATTAATGCTAGCTCTAAATAATTAGAGCTAGCATTAAATATTTAGAGCTAGCAATGATTAGTTAAGTTTATGTAGAAGTTTGGCGTTCCTGGAACGCCGAATATATATAAACTCAAATAATGTAAGCTTTCAAGAAATAACTCCGAAACGGTTAATACTAAATGTATGTGAATGGAATCATCAACAGACAATACCATATTAAGTGTTGGGTATCTGCACTTTATCGCATTAACATTGCCGAAATTTATGCTGTGATATTGTCTACAAATGACGTCGAACGAGGACGAAATTTGCATAGCAAGTGCGGAAAAGAATTAGAATTATTTACAAAATTTACGATATTTTCCATAAATGACGTCGAACGTGTTATGAGCTATCGCGCATCCTCTTTATGTACAAAAGCTCACGGGTTGTCCCGCGTCTTCAGAAGTGGATCAGCGTGTCCGGAGCAAGACTGGTCAGAAATGCAATAAGTCGCAGTCAGATTAGAGACACGCCGTGCGATTTTGTACCTAAGAACATGTGCGATATCTCATGAAAAATATTTACAAAATTTACGTTCTTTTCCGTAGATGACGTCGAAAGATGACAAAGTTTTCATAGCAAATGCGGATTTTCTATGAAAAGTTCGTCATCTTTCGAAGTCATTGCACATGTTCATATATGCAAAATCGCTTGGCGTCTCATTTGTGAAACATTGGACATTGGTGTCCCGTCCAATTACATTAGTATGTATGTCTTTACTTGCATGTTTACTTGATAGGCGACAACACATTTGTACTTAAGCAAGTACTGTAAATCCAGATCAAAGCTAACGAAATGTTCAGTGCGAATGCGTACATTTCGTCATGTTTCAACTACATTTACAGAAGATATCACAGTGTCTATAAATATTTAATGAAAAATGGCATATCTTACTTGTATGTACAAAATCATGGCCCGTCTCATATTAACCATTTCACCCCTTACTTGGGGCCGTTTCACTAAACTTCATACGACTAAAATGTTCGTAAGTGCAAAGTTATGACAGTCTGTAAATTTCACAATAGCAATGTTTTTGTGTAAACAATAGCATATGCTCAATAAATGTAAATCCATCAATTAATTTTCCAGACGATCATAAATTTGCACTTGCGAACATCTTAGTCGTTCGAAGTTTAGTGAAACGGGCACCTGGATTGGAATCTCGGCAATGGTACCTTTCAGACTATTGTCTTATATTTGCAGTTACAAAACGGTACATGTGGCTGTGAGAGGAGAAATTGGGCTTACGGGATTTGTGACAAGTGTATGTAGGTCCTGATCAAATGGCACACCCCTGTAACCTGATAACGAACTACAGTCGAACCTCCCCGAGCGGCCACCTCTCTACAACAACACCCTCTCTATAACAGCCAATATTTTATATCCTAAATCGATGATTTCCTCTGTATTTAACCCTTAAACTGCTGAACACGAAAATTGTCGTCTGCAGTTGCTTTGCCTTCTTTCTCAATAAAAACATGTTTTGACAGCATTTTAGAATCATTTTCATTGGAAATGATTCTACAATGTTGCCAAAGCATGTTCTTGATGAGAATTATCGACGAAAATAAATACACAGCGGACGACAAAATTTAAGTCAGCATTAACCTCCCTACAACAGCCACCTCTCTACAACAGCCAGTTTTCCCATGGGTGGCTGTTGTAGAGAGGTTGCACTGTATATTCCTTGTCAGAAGCATAATGGGTGTTTCATTGATAGAATAGCGAACAGTGCAGATACTGATCAGATGTTGCGGATGCACAGGCTGAACTGGATCTACACTAGTCCCAAAGCCCATAAGCCCCATTTCCCGAGTCACAGCCACATATAAGTGAACACACATTGTGCATAGACATATATAAGACAAATGACACAGCATATACATGTACATTTATTCAGATAGTATTACATAATATTCAGTGTTTAACCCTTACAATGCTGAACTAATTTTTTGTCGTCTGATGTTTGTGTTATAGTTTTGTTTTTTCTCATTAAACTCATGGTTCGACTCCACTGTAGGATCCTGTTTAACCCTTACACCACTATCTTATTTTAATTGTCTATTTTCCATTTTTATCATAAAAAAACATGAATAATTTACAACATGCTTTGACAGCACTTCAGAATCATTTCCACTGGAAATGATTCTGAAGTGCTGTCAAACCATGTTTTTTATTGAGAAATAAGGCAAGATATAAAAGCAACAGCAGACGACAACTGTTGTGTGTAGCGGTCTAAGTGTTAATATAAATGATTCCCGTATTTCAAGGGTTAAGATATTTTTTTATTTAATACATGTACAATGCAAGATGGCGTACATGGGTATACATGGGTATATGGGTATACTACTAAGTTTGTTTGTTTATTGTTTGTTTATTGGTGTTTAACGGCCTATCAACAGCTAAGGTCCTGTAAGGCCTGGCAAATGGCTTCGATCCCATTTTAACTTGCTGCATTGGGGGGAGGGGGGGTCAAAATCAGAACGGAATATTTACATCGAGAAAAAAATATATTCAGCCCTGGAATTAGAATAACCTGACCTGGTGGCAGGTCCATACCACACCAGAGTCACTTCGCCCCTTCCTATACTACTACTAAGATAATACATGCAGAAGCACCACAATCGTTTCGTTTCGTTTCGGCTTATATTTAAGGGTGAGAATGGGCCCAAATACCACACGCGGCGCACCAGAATTGTGACACATATGCAATTATAATGTCCCCGGTGCTTCAATGCATTTCCTTGTGTTGGTTGGTTGGGATGATGTGATGGGTAATTTAACGATCGGGATTCATCCTTACCGGAATCCCGACCGGAGACCTGGTTTGGCTCTCAGGTACGTCTTTGGCATTCTTATATTGTATGTGAGAGTTCAATCTGTGTATTTTTCATTTTGACATCATTTTCAGGGCACATGCGGATTATGATTCCGCATGTATTCTGCAAAATAATGTAAATTTTGTAAACATATTTCATGAAATTAATCAGATGTCCGAAGGTACAAAATCAAATGCCGTATCTCAGTTATGTTGACTGTTCTGGAAATGGTATCATTAACTGTATCTGGCGTGAAATGTGTTAATTATCGTCGCGTCATGCTATTGAGGAGTTTCTGTATTTAGTAAAATTGATATAATGACTCGTTAGCCATTCGTATGCCTGGATATTAACAACACACATGTTCTATTGTCACATGTGTTACTATTAACCATAAACTATTCTAACTACAACTTATTAGGTTTGAGGAATTTGATTCCTCAAACCTTTTGTTTTCGTTGGTTTTTTTTTTTTTCTTTTTATTCAGCCGTCGAGACTACAGCCCAAACCGCTGGTCGGATCGACTTCAAATTTTGTATACCGATTCGCATCAACAGTGAGACGAGAATAACGCAATTTTCAGAATTCTCATGACGTCACTTTTTACGAAACCGGAAGTGACATCATATATCATATAATTCCCTATAACTTCCTTATTTTCCAACCGATTTCAAAAATTCTTTTTGAATTGTAAAGCTGCGAGAATTCTCTATCTTCGCTTCGCTGACAATGTTTGGCTATCTGCTCAAATAAGAGAGCTATAGACATGTGAAATTGAGAAAAATGAAAAAAATCAACAATTTCAGATTTTTATTTTATTTTAACGGGTGGTCTTTGAAAACAGTTTCCAATTTGTACAGTAATCTCAGCAACATAATTTTTTGACAGCGTCACGCGGGACATTCATCCGCACAGAAGATGATATTTTTCAGAGCAATGGCTTGAATAGTTCTGATTCTATTGTCTTTCAAACTTGGACGTTTTTTTTCAATTTTTCAAATTTGAAATGGTCATAACTTTTTTATTATCTAACCGATTTCAAATATTTTTTTTGCATTAAAAAGCCAACAAAATTCTCTATCTCCGTTTCGCTGGTAGTTTTTGGCTATCTGCCCAAATGAGAGAGTTGTAGGCATTTGAAGTTTTTAAAAAAAATTGAAATGGTCATAACTTCCTTATTATTCAACCGATTTCAAATATTTTTTTTTGCATTTTTGCATTAAAAAGCCAATAAAATTCTCTATCTCCGGTTCGCTGGTAGTTTTTAGCTATCTGCTCAAATGCGCGAGCTACATGCATTTGAAGTTTGAGAACGAGCATATAAACTTAGCCGCCTAGAACAGTGTGTACAGCTGACAAACTTCGAGGTGGAGGCCAGACAGGTATGGTGGGCTGTATCAGACACTGGTTTTATATACGAACTGACATGCTGTGAGTGCTTTAGAATCGTCTCAACTTCAATGTCAGACTAGGGGGTTAACGGTACACATTTCGTAGAACGTTATATAATGAAAAATGCTTAGGATAGTCAAGCGATTCTGAAAATACAAAACTTTATTTTTTCAATTTCATTGGAATTGCATCAATTTTTTTTGAGTTTCATATGTTTTCGTCATTGGCAATGTCTTCTAATCACTTTGCCAGTGTACGTTTGTCAGTACATCAAGCCTCAAACCGTTGATGCAGCTTCAGCTGCTTTAGTTTTCATGTTGTTTTTTGGTGCTAAACATGACCTGCAAGCGGTCTCTGTATCCTCAATGCTATGTGTTTCATTGTCATCTATCTCTAACGATATTGCCTGTTCAAATTCGCAAACACAGCCGCATGGTTTGGCATAGTCATAGACCTGTAGCCGATTTCATTAAAATTGCAAAGTATACTTATCTAGCAAAGTATACTTTGAGGGAGCAATCATTTATTTTTCCTGAAATGCATTATTTTATATAGAACTAACAACTGCATATATTTGATGATTAAAAGTATGAAGAATTATTATACTGAATTTATTTCATTATCACAGCCAAATTGGCTGTGATAATGTAATAAATTCAGTATAATAAAAATTAATAAATTTATCCTAAAATTTAAAATTTCTCCCTCAAAGTATACTTTGCTAGAAAAGTATACTTTTGCAATTTTGATGAAATAGGCTACTGATTTACAGCGGGACATCTCTAAACCGGACACCCTGGAGAGCACCCAAGGTGTCCGGTCTAGAGAAGTTCCACTGTAGTATGTTTCAACCACAAGGAACGATTTCGATACTCAGAGTGGAAACATCCCGAAATGAAGAAAATACGGTTGTGGAACCACAGGTGTTTGAACTGTACCCGATTTCACCAAAATTGCAAAGTATACTTATCTTGCTACACTTTGAGGGAGAACATTTCAACTTAAGGATAATTTTTTAGTCGCGCATGCTTCACTCATTAACTTTACCTTGACCTTTTTTACCTTCAGATTTTTGTGGAAACACTTAACCATTTTTGTCTGCGTCAAAGCTTTGTACAAGCTTCTTCATCATCGTATAACATTAATGTTACTTGACGGATTGCTTCAATGGTTGGACACTTGATACATGTAATAATTTGGAACACACTCATGCCACGATTAACATGATCTGGACTTTTTTTACCTTCACATTTTTTCGTCAAAAAGTTTGTACAAGTTTCTTCATCATTGTATTCTTGTTATTATACTCAATGTATTGCATTATCACAGCCGTTTTGGCTGTGATAATGTAATAAATTCAGTTTCATAATTCTGCATACTTGTAATCATCAAATATATGCAGTCGTTAGTTCTATATTAAATAATGTATTTCGGGAAAAATAAATGATTACTCCCTCAATGTATACTTAGCTAAATAAGTATGCTTAGCAATTTTGGTGAAATGGGCTACACATGTTGGTGTTATATAGGTATTTTTGTGAATTTTGGGTATATTTGGGTGGATTTCGTTGGTTATGGTTAATTTACATAGTTTTGTGCAACTACCAATGCTCAATCAATACACACGATATAAATCGTCAATTATCTACACATTCACCGTTCCGAACTTTCGGACCCATTTTATACTATCAACACGTACAATCGTACGTATACATATAACTCGCGGGAGGTTGTGTAAATTGTATGTTGGTAACAATGCACCCAAAGCACCAGATATACCGAAATAACACATAAAACACCGACATATTAACCGTTCTTCAACTGTGATGAAACTATCGCTTTCAAGTTATAAACCGTATTATCGAAGGAGAAAATTGACAAAATACGTTTAGTATAACTCAAAAATTGCTATTATTTGAATGGTTAATTTATTTACGTTTTCGACTATGCCCGTCGTTTCGAAAATACTGGGAATGTGAGATTACCGGACTTAATTAGCGGCGTCACGGCATATTAAACTTGTCTGAACTTTACTAAGTCGCCCTGTAGAGCCGACTATTGTTCATTGACGAATATATTTCCGGGCTTAATCTTTCACATGTTACATAGGTTTAAAAAAATAGGGTGGAATTTTCTTCCAATCCAATATGGCCGCCAAATCCAAGATGACCGCAAACACTATGTATTGAAAAGTGAAATAAAACATATATGCCGCATTTTACTTCTACAGTCATGCATTACATTTGTATAAGGACATATACTGAGAACAGCAATATTATACAATTATCACCTTGGTGTGAGGTCAATACATGTTTTTATCGACCCGATACGAGATATTGTCCGACGACGCAGTCCGAGGTCGATATCACTTTTATTGGGTCGATAAAAGTATTGACCAATACGGCAAGGCGATAATTGTTATATTATCAATTGAGAAATGCCCATATGTGTCCCCTTTTCAATAATATATCATAAGTATCCATTTACGCCGTCAACATTACGATTAATCTTGCTTTACGCCATCTTGGCGTGATATGATTAGCAACGTCATGGATTTTAATGACGTCAAAGAGACTTTAGCCAATCCACAACGTCGCTCCGCCTTCAGGTCAATATGACATTTTGATCAACTTTCTCAGGTCCATATTCATTCATATGGAATATCACGTGACCAGCATCTGACCAATCACAGACACATTCTCGATTGATACTAAAATATGCATGCTTTCATATACTTTGACGAAATTCAGTTTCAAAATGACCGCTTAGAAACAAACGACAGCACCGTGTTCATGCAAGAAGTGTATGAGCTATCAACACCCTGGCATATGTCCGATAGTACAAAATGTATGTGTATCTATGTTGCTCTTTCTATAATATGTGGGCTGATCCATCAGAAAATATACATAATTGTATGGGCAATAGTTACTGCAAAAAATCTGGAAATCCTTTCGCACATGCTATTGATTGTTTTACTAAAATAAATGTTATTCATTTTCACACTTACCCTGCTGGCGTTGATAAGTTTCTAACATGTTTGTATACCTTTACCCACTTTTTGAAAAAAAGTATGGAAATGTATATTATCATATTGACTACTGTCTGTTCCACGTTTTGCTGCCGACGAACATTTGGCCATTACACACATTAAATCTAAAAAATATTTTAAAAATAAGTACTTTTTCATCAATAACAAAAAATTCACCCTCCCCCAAAAATAATATTATCAAATATTGATTTTATTGCGAAAAAAAAAAGATTTTTCTATGGGAATTTAACATGGGGGCGCTAAAAGTAGATTATCTTTAATATTTTTTTTATTTGTGAACCGATTTTCAAAATCTAACTTTTGTTTTCTTAGTTACATCATTTTCAAGCTATCTCGCCAGGTTTCGGAGTCAATTTCCACAACTTTTCATTTTATCATCCTGAAGGATCAAAAAACGAAAAGTTTTGGAAATTGACTCCCCATGTTAAATTCCCATAGGAAAATCGTTTTTTCGCAAAAAAATCAATATTATAAAAAAATTTGGGGAGGGTGACTTTTTTGTTATTGATAAAAAAAGTACTTACTTTTAAATATTATTTAGATTTAATGTGTAATGGCCAACTGTTCGTCGGTAGCAAAACGTGGAACAGACAGTAGTGTATAGCCATATCCATTTGTGTATCAAAGAAAGACAGACAATTTACGCAATGAATGAATTGATAATGATCAAACTTATATAATTTATAGTTTTTATCTTTCTGCAGCAATTGTGCATCCCGTATGTATTCGGATTAGCAGGTTCGACTACACATGCATACTTGTACGTAACCAGATAAATGGAATTTGCAAATGCTGAATGAGTATAACACATTCTCCATGTTCAGCTTCAATTAAAGACAAATCTTTTATTTTTAAAATCAATATCGACAATAGCATGTGGTCGCAGGTGAACTTTTAGTTTACATTTGTCACAACTATTGTTTTATTTAACAACATACATTTATGTCAGAAAAATTATTTTATTTCACATTTGTCACAACTACAGTGGAACCTCTCTAAATCGGACACCCTGCGATGTCCCCAGGGTGTCCGGTTTTAGAGAGGTTCCACTGTAAATCAGGCATATGGGCACCGCAAAACAGGTATATGTGGTTTGTGATCATGGACAGACGTTATGAACGATGAGAGATGACAATAAACACATACAATTAAACAGACATATATTGTATGGGTGTCCGGTTTAGAGAGGCGCTACTGCATTATGTTAAATGTATTTTACAATGGTAATAACTATTAATACTAATATGCTATTTAACATGTGTCATTAGCGGCGTCGTGCCTTGCACAACAGCACGGGAAGTGGAGTTATGGTATTCGAACTCGGTCAGTTCGTACGTCATGGCGCCGTGCCTGTACACCCCGCATAGCCGCATCAGCCGCTTACAGCAGCAGGAAAACATGTGACTCGGCTTACAGTGCGATTGCCATAGTTTCAGCACAACAATCACCAATAACGTCCTTGATGACACGCAGTAACTACTCCAAAACATCAAATCGGGTGAGACGCCCACCCCGTCAGCGTTGGATAAACAAACAGCAAAGTACAGTAACGTAATACTGCATGTGAGTAATGCCATTGTGCAAAACGTGTTTGTAAAATGGACGTCGTTTTCGATAACGTCCTTATCAGCGTACGCGCCGTGTCGTCCGTGTCTGACATAGAGCACGCTTAATGACGTCAGCGTTATGGCGTACGGAATGATGAAGGCGATTAGAACGTAAATGCCGTCCCAGACGTAGGAATGGAGGTTGGGTGACGTCAGATCCGCTGTGCACAAACCAAGTTCTGAAAATAATACACATACAATGAAACCTCTCGAAACTGGGTGTTCGGTTTAGAGAGGTTCCACTGTAATTCAGCACTCCATGAACACTTTTTGTGATTTTCAATCATGAACAGACACGACAATGAACTAAATTACAGTAAAACACATCTAAATTAAACACAGTGGGATCCCCATGGTGTCCGGTTTAGAGATATCCTACACTTGTGTAATAATTAACGATGTTAGTCAGGGCCCGGTTGTTCAAAACATCAGTTAGCTTAACGGACTGTTAAATCCTTAACTGAATGGTTAAAATCTCTGTTTTAACAGAGATTTTAACCATTCAGTTAAGGATTTAACAGTCCGTTAAGGATTTAACAGTCCGTTAAGCTAACTGGTGTTTTGAATAACCGGGCCCTGAATATTAAACATTATGCAAATTCGAGTAGGTTCATTATATGTCACATCAACCGCAGTCACCAATTATTCGTGCATTCATACATGGCAATACTCGGTAATCTACGGAGCCCCGCAGGGGACATGTGTTTTTTTTATTAATTCGTTCCCACGAAATAACAATTCGTTCCCTCAATTTAACAATTCGTTCACTCGAATTAACAATTCGTTCCCACGATATAACAATTCGTTCCCTCGAATTAACAATTTGTTCCCACGAAATGGGAAATTCGTGCCCTCAATTTAACAATTCGTTTCCTCGAATAACCAGTTCGTTCCCACGATATAACAATTCGTTCCCGTGGGAACGAATTGTTGTTTTGTGGGAACGAATTGTTAAATTGAGGGAACGAATTGTTAATTCGTGGAGACGAATTGTTAATTCGTGAGAACGAATTGTTAAATTCAGGAAGCGAATTGTTATTTCGTGTGAACGAATTGTTAAATTAAGGGAACGAATTTTTATTTCGTGGGAACGAATTAATAAAATAATCCACGTCCCCTGCGGGGCTCCGTAGTAATCGGCCGAATGCATCAAGGCAACATATATAATTATGTCAACCGCCAATGGATGTAGTTGGATGTAATTCAATATTTTACGCAGGAAGCGTAAAACGGTTGCATTTCTCAAAATGCCTTGCTTTGAGATGTCTACATTTTCCATATAAGTTCCATCCTAGTTGTGTATCACGAGAAAACTTGACGTCAATATCTTGCTTAGTTATGACGATACATGGTATGATTTAGCATGCAGCCAATATAGGGTTAACTGTATTGTAATTTTGAACTTTGCGGCGTATATCAGAAACTGATAGGTCGGAAAATCTGTTTATTGGCGACGCGCTAGCGGAGCCATTAAACATGTTTTCCGACCTATCATTTTCTGATATACGCCGCAAATTTCAAAATTACAATGCGGTTAACCTATTTCTAATGCACTCCTTTACTGTTTTGCAAACTTTATCGAGTTTCGTTGGAAAATCGTACTGGATTGCAAGCTGGTTGAGCAGGTCATACCGGACGGATAACACAAATAATATTTTCTACGAAGAAAATAGTTCCAACACAATTACAAGATATTAGCGATTTTTGCATGAATGTATATACGTTTATGTTGCTGATTTCATTATTTTTTCAATAATAAAACCAATAAATTCGTGGTTAGAATTATAATTGCCTTATTTACTACTTTGCGCTTTTAATGTCACTCCAGTACGATCTGTTAGCAACAATATTTCAATGGCGGCCACCTGTCAAACCCTGATATTGATAAATATTGTGATAAGTCGTCTAATCATTCGTGATATACTACCATTTGAGATGCAAGATTACACAGGATACATACTTTCTGTTTGTGTGAACGATCTATTACTGCCAAAACATAGGAAACGTGATCAACGGTGAGATATTTGCAATATTTTTTCGCCGCACGCTTCGGACCATGCAACTTTCGGACCATGTCACCGTGACGTTTCGGGCCAGGACGTTTCAGATGCAAGCCAGCTGTGTCTTTGACAATAATACCAGAATACCACTTGGGACATTTTATGTGAGTTACCCCATGTTTTGGTCGGTCATTATTTGGCAGAGTAAATTGACAGACCTCAAACTTAGTATTGGCGTAGGAATACATATTGAAATAATTTGCGACCGTTCATCAACAATGCTATACCTGTAATGCGTGACCATCAGCCAATCAGATTGCGTGATATTTATAGAGTGCATTAGAACGTCAGTTTTAGATGTTCTCAAACCGACGTCATATACAACATATGATATGTACAGTAGAACCCCTCCAAACCGGACACACTGGGGGGTCCCTGTACAGTGGAACCCTTCAAAACCGGACACCCTGTGAGGTCCACAGACTGTCCGGTTTGGAGATGTTCCACTGTAAATCAGAAATGTTAGCGTTTCATGACACATTGTACTGTTTTGCAACCATGAAATGTCATTGTAATCAGAGATACATAACAGCGAAACACATCTAATATAAGTTCAACATCAATATTTTACAGAGTGTCCGGTTTAGACGGGTTCCACTGCACCTCTGCAATTGGGAGCACTTATACATGTAGTCAATGGCTATCCCATACCATATACTAAATCTGACTACTGTCTGTTTCACGAAACCTGCCCAAATATTACGGCCATATAAACAAAGCAAAAACAATATTGTTTTCGATAATGTTTAATTTTATCAAAATTAAAGACTGAGCCTTCTTTTAATTTCGTGAAATTTGGTCCAATATTGATTTTATTGCGAAAAAGCAATTTGCACATGTTAAATCCCCATAGACATCTTCACAGAGTCTATGGGGATTTAACATGCGGATTGTTTTCTAATTTCAGAAATAGTGAACCGATTTTCAAAAGTAACTTTTGTTTTCTAAGTTAGATCATTTCCAAGCTATCTACCTAGGTTTCAGAATGAATTTCCATTGTTTTAGCTTTTCGACTCCTCCTCCACGTTTCCACCTCTTTTGTCCCCGTGTTAAATTCCCATAGAGAACTCATTTTTCGTACTAAAATCAATATTTGACCGAATTTCACGAAATAAAAAGAAGGCTCAATTTTAAATTTTGATAAAATTTAATATTATGGAAAAAATATAGTTTTTCCTTTGTTTATATGGCCGTAAAATTCGGGCAGGTTTCGTGAAACAGACAGTAAGCATTAAAATAGCGCATTACATCAGCAGATGTAGCTTGCCTGTTAACGCGGGTTTTAGCATGTTTTCAACGTCATGATTTGACAGAAATTGACGTCATGTCGTAACGTAATTAAATCCCGTTAATGATTTTCTTCGATATGCATGCATTTGGAGCTTAATTAAAACATATTAAGACAGTCATAACATACAAAGAGTATATATTCTTAAAATCAGCGCGGGTCAGAATTTAATAAAAAAAAATAAGCGTTTGTAATTCAATTTAACGTCGTTATTATTGCAGTTCATTTGGATAATTAAAGGTACATGCTCTCTCAGTAGGCACAAACTCTTCTTTATAAGAATTAAATAAGTGAATAATTTTGTCACTATTCCACCAGTTCTAAAAATTACGAGTGCCCGCTCTACAGACATAATAATTTAGTAATACTTTTTTTACTGATAGTGACTCGCGGTGGTATCAGGCTATTTTCATATGCAAATGAGGCATGATATTTTTTAATTATTTATACTAATTAAAAGCGTCACCTGAAATAAAATAGTTTCTACATATTATAAAGTATGATAATTGCACATCAAAAAATAAATACAGAGAATAAATAGTAATGTCCACTAACATTTTAAGGAAACACGGTTTTCGCCCTGTTTTCAATGTGAAAATTTACGTCTGATATAAAATGTATAATAATGCCAATCAATACGTTAAGTACTGGTGAATAGCGGGCACTCGTAACTTTTATAACTGGTGGAATATTGACACAATTATACACTTATTTAATTCCTATAAAGAACAGTGTGTTCCTACTGAGTGGGCATGTATCTGTGGCACTGTGCAAATATTCCATTTGGCAATTGACCGCGCACGTTCACCTTCCAATGAGCAATACATGACACAACCTGAACTGTTTTAAAGCTACACACTGCATTCACCGAACCACATTAACAGTAGATACATGTACCTATAATTCCAGCACAAAAATATTTACACAATTCCCTAACATTTCATTGGCCCGTAGCAAGTCTCTGTCCAAGATTTATATGCCAGTAAACTGCCAGGCCGAACTATTTTCCGTAACCGTGAGGCGCAGTTAAAATAATTATTAAGAAAACGGAAAATAAACACATTTTCTTTATGAATTTATTTCAAATGCTGGAATTATAAGGAATGAATGGCATTTTTGTGGAATTTATCCGGGATATAAACTTGGAAAAGTCGCGGGAATACTGGACGAGGCCTTCCGGCCTTCGTCCAGTATTCCCGCGACTTTTCCAAGTTTATACCCCGATAAATTCCACAAAAAGGCCATTCATTCCTATAATGGTGCTGGTACAAAGGTGGTGCCGAGCGGCGTGACAGTGTCCTCCACAATTATGGTTGCCAATAGATGCGGGCACGTAGCTCTTAAAAATCTCCCGTATCGTCCGATACGGTTGTTTTTGAAGAGGTATATGCCCTCAGTCAGGTTGCCAAGAGAATGCAGCGCCCTAAAGACTGGAGACTTACCCTGTATCGGCATGTACACCTGCCTATATGACGTGTACGTATCCATGTCGACGCTGGCTGTAACGTCAGCGTCAGTGGTATTCATCGTCCGCGCTATATCAGTTATAAGCGTTATTTGAGTCACATTGTGAACAAGAGTTGTATCCTTGTAATGTTTCAAAAACTCTTCCAAAGCACCATTTGACAGAGCCCGCATATAAAATAATATTCCATGCGGCAGCCATTTCGCCCTACTGACAATGACGTCATATCCGGTTTGTATGTGTCTTGAGATAGTTGCGAGAGCGTTTGTTTCTAGCGACTTGTATGACTGTCGTTTCAAGTGGCCGAATAGGTCATGGACGCTTTCCAACTGGACATGTCTCTGCAGATGTTGACCATGTAGTCCCGGGAACGTAATATTGGCTGACACAACCATCTTTAAATGCCCTGATAAAATAGACTGCAATGGAACCTCTCTAAACCGGACACCCTGGGAGGTCCCCAGGGTGTCCGGTTTAGATAGGTTACATTGCAAAACTACTCCAAAACACACATGGATGCTTTGCGATCATGAACAAAACATACTCAGCGGAGTTAAATGGAAATTAACTCGATTACAATTAAGTATAACTAACGTTTATGTATGTCCGGTGTAGAGGGGTTCGACTGTATATGAGGCTGTGACTAGAGAAATGGGGCTTATGGGTTTTGCGACCGGTGTAGATCCAGATCAGTCTGTGCATCCGCCCTGTACAGAAAACAGGATTTGTGACCAGTGAGACTTCAATGTATTATGATGGGCTTATGCAATAAATATAATATTTGTGATGATTTAAACTCTTTGACTAATTGTATTAGAAACTCGGCATAGCCACGTTTCTTATGAAATTAGTAAATCGTTTAATAAATGTCATATTAAATCATTACTCATGTTAGATCCTCTATAGACTACACAACCTTGGGCGGTAAGAACGTGTCTAACATCAATAAAACAGATGTTATAGGGTTTACAAGCAAACTACGGGTTTTAATGTGACATTTACGCCCAATGGAGAGTGTGTTCCGCATACCAATAGTGTCGAATCACTACACATGTACATGAATTTACGGAGCCCCGCAGGGGACATGGAATTTTTTTTAGTAATTCGTTCCCTCGAATTAACAATTCGTTCCACGATATAACAATTCGTTCCCTCGAATTAGCAATTCGTTCCCACGAAATGACAATTCGTTCGTTCAATTAAACAATTAAACAATTTGGGATGCAAATCGAAATATTGCATACCTCCTGATATGATACGTTAGTCCGATATTTACCAAACTTTAACAGTAGCGTCCCCACATTGACGGTGATAGTACGTGTGTCATTCTGGAGAAAATGACCTACGTTTTCGTGGGTGCCGGAGCTCGGTGTATGAAGCCCATGGGGGCAATTATTAGCGATAACTGATCACGGAGATAGGTATACTCACCGAAACCTTAGAAGGGTCCCGTGACACACATGCATATGAGACACGCCATGTGAGCTTGTACCTTCGGGCATGTGCGTAATTTCATGAAAAACGTTTACAAAATGTACAATATTTTCCGTAAATGGCAAGATTTGCATATGCATTCCGCATGTACTCTGAAAATTTTGTAAATGTATTTAATGAAATTGCTCAGATGTCCAAAGGTAAAAAATCACACGGCGTGTCTCATATAGGGTTGTGGTAATGTAGTTGCGCGAATGAACTGTGCTAAACTCCCGTACCGTACGTAGCGGATATGCAACGGACGGCACGTGAGTTTTGCAGAGTTACAGCCCGCAATTACAACTAGCTGCAATTACAGGGTATGGGATCACATGGTCTATTGTTTGCTCTGGACTAATGGCGGCGCCCATGAGGTCTCTTATTTTTCATCAATACGACTGCGATTTCTTCCTTTCAATAATGAATATATGCCAGCCGTTAACACTACGAGTCCGCCAATACCAAATTTAGAAGCATTACTTATGTACTTATATTCTGAAGAACAAGTTTAATCGGGCCAAGTTTAAACAACGTTCGATTCCGTTCGATTCAAATTTCTCTGCAGAATGTTCATGGACTAACTGAATTAAGAGAGAACATACCACGGAGATAGGTGTACTCCCCGAAACCGTAAAACGGTCCGGTGGCACACATACAAATGAGGAGGTAGATTCCCATGGTGAGGATCTGCATGTTCCGCGCCGAGAACGTGTTCTTCAACTCCGATGGTACCAATAGGACGACGTACCTGAAAAACGGTCGCATGAACCAGATGGTGATATCATATATTAGATATGAAGACACGCCATGTCATGTTGTACCTTCGGACATCTGCATAACTTCATGAAATACGTTTACAAAATTTGCAATATTTTCCGTAAATGACGTCAAAAGTTGACGAAATTTTCAGAGTACATGTGGAATTATATTCCGCATATACTCTGAAAAGTTTTACTTTTGACTTTATTTAAGAAATATATTGTAAGTTTTGTAAACGTATTTAATGAAATTATGCAGATATCCGAAGGTATAAAATTACATGGCGTGTCTCATATGGAGTTGCAAGTAACACTCACTGTTTGGATAAAGCGTCACCCATTACATATACATTACCGAATACCCTCTCCGAGCCAGTAAACCTCAGTATGTTTAATTTGTATATGTTTCACTGTATTCATCTGATTTGCCTGATTTACAGTGGAACCTCCGTAAACCGGGCACCCTACGAACCTTAGGTGTCCCGCCAGGTTTTACATGTCTGTGTTATTTGCGACACATATACATTTAAGCCATTCAACATTGCAGACTTCTATAGTGGCGTTTGCAAACAGTTTAGATCCAGATGAGTATCTTCTCCACCTTTACAAGCAATTTGTATATTTCCTAGGAAAATCCCCTGTTATAAACGGACTAGTCTGGAAATCATGTTATGGCGATTGGATTGAATTGAACTAACATATTACAGTCCATCCCAGTTATATATGGTCGAAAGGGTTCCATTATTTGGAACTGGTAGGTACCTGGCACTGGGAAGACACCCGGGTCGATCTAAAAACAGCATATTTGTGGCTGTGAGAAATGGAGATTATCAATTTTGCGACCAGTGTAGATCCAGATCAGCCTGTGAATCCGCACAGTCTGATCAGCATATGCACTGGTCCGCCATTCCACCAATGAAACACCCGCCATGGGTCCAAACAATATATATCGTTTTCATGACACATGAGTGTACTGGTCACAAACCCCATAAGCCCCATTTTTCCAATCACAGCCACATATATCGTACGCTTCTTATTCATGTCGTTCTGAATCAATGCCTGGCGCAATCTGCCCCGTTACGCATGTATAGTTATCGTGTGTAACATCCAATATGTCTTGTGCCACAATAGTTAGTATCTCACAGAGTCTACTCTCGTCTATGTAGCTTCGTACATGGATTTTTTTTATTAATTCGTTCCCACGAAATAACAATTCGTACCCTCAATTTAACAATTCGTTCCCACGATATAACCATTGATTCCTCGAATTAACAATTCGTTCCCACGAAATAACAATTAGTTCCCTCAATTAACAATTCGTTCTCTTAATTTAACAATTCGTTCCCACGATATAACAATTAGTTCACTCGAATTAGGAATTCGTTTTCACGAAATAAAATTCGTTCCCTCAATTTAACAATGTGTTCCCTCAATTTAACAATTCATTCCCTCGAATTAACAATTCGTTCCCACGATATAACAATTCGTTCCCACGAATTAACAATTCGTTCCCGTGGGAACGAATTGTTATTTCTTGGGAACGAATTGTTAAATTGAAGGAACGATTTGTTAATTCGTGGGAACGAATTGTTAATTCGTGGGAACGAATTGTTAAATTGAGGGAACGAATTGTTATTTCGTGGGAACGAATTAATAAAACAAATAATTCTACGTCCGCTGCGGGGCTCCGTAGCTTCGTCTTGGAACGGACGAATTCATATTATATTGAAACTGAATGTTGTTAAGTGCGTAAAAGACAGGCTACATGAGAGTTGACTGGATGGCATTAGCAGGCTGAAACCATATTAACTTCCCTATCTGATATTGTTGTGTAATTCTGCATCAAGCTAGGCACTCTTTGGAATATGTAAGACCTTGCTGAAAATTCACCGGCTGTAGAAATGAATCCGTCGTTTGTGAGTGATTTACTTTCATGTCATGTAATTTAGAGTGTATATGTCCGAGGCGATTCCGAATACTAGGTAACACTCGCTGGTTGTGACGGCACATTCAGTAGAACGATTCTTAACCAGACACCCTCTGTGTGTTTATTTTGTGTGGGTATCGTTGCTGGTTATGTCTGATGATTACATCTAGTCACACAGGGCTCCAGATAAGGTGCATATTTGCTTAAATATCCAATTAAAATTGCCAAAAACAAAATTGAAATCAGAAGTAGTGAGCATCAAAAAGCAATGAAACATTTGTGGTATCGTTATCATGCTACATAAAACAATAAACAGACCACAAATATAGCATATTTTTCTTATTTTTCTATGAAAACACATCTTGGTATTTCCTTTGAGACAATTCTAATGAAATGCCAAAACATGTTTTAATTTAGAAGCAAACTATTCAAGAATTGCGGTCTGCTGATGTATAAACGGTAGTGTGATTTTATTTTACCCAATTAAAATTTTGAAATACCCAATTGCTTCAGAAATGATGGAGTGACAATACTCAATTACTAATTCCTTATCTGGAGCCCTGGTCACGATTGCAAAGATAGCGCCTTAGAATGATTACAATCTTAACTATCAGTGGAACCTCTCTAAAACTGACACCCTGGAAATGAGAGGTTCCGATGTAATACCGCACAGTACAAATAGCGAACTCCTAACCGCGCTTAACGAACGGAAACCGGTAATGCCGGTTTTTACATTGAGAGGAAATCATGCTTAATGCCCATAATGGGCGATGCATTAACCTCGGCATTCAAATGGGTTCCTGTAAAAAATACAATACGGGCTATTTCTGTATAATTACTACATTTGTTTGTTGTTTCCAAGTCGTAAATTAGATGTTATTCGACAATATAATTCGAGAACGATTATTGCAAAGGAACTACAAGGACACAGGGCAGCCCATTGAACAGTAGCCGATTTCACCAACATTGCAAAGTATACTTTGAGGGAGTAATCATTTATTTTTCCAGAAATGCATTATTTCATATAGAACTAACGACAGCATATATTTGATGAGTTTAAGTATGGAGAATTATTATATTGAATTTATTACATTATCACAGCCAAAATGGCTGTGATAATGTAATAAATTCAGTATAATAAAAATAATTAAATTTATCCTAATATTGAAAATTTCTCCCTCAAAGTATACTTTGCTAGAAATACTTTGGTGAAATAGGCCACTGTTGTGATTAAAGGCCCTTTGTCTCGGATATTTAATGTGTGGCTACATAAAGCTGTGTATGTTTCAAATGACCTATTTTTGGCTGTGACGGGAAACATTGGGCTTATGGGATTTGTGACCAGTGTATCTCCTGATCATCTCATGTCGCCTTAAAACGATCTATATGTTTTGGAAGCACGACCGGTGTTTTATTTATGTAATGGCGAACAGTGTAGATCCTGATCGGACTGTGCGGATGCACAGGCTGATCTGGATATACACTGGTCGCCAATATCATAAGCCATATTTCTCCAGTCACGACCACATATCAAGAAAACCACATCATAGTATTTGGTCACATTTAAGACATACATGTATATTACAATACACTGTGAAATATTTATGTTTTAAGAATAGTGGACAAAACATAGTCCCGGTTACATGTACGTATCCTAATAGAGTTGAACGTCTCTAAACCTGACATCCTTGGAGGTACCAAAAGTGTCCGGTTCAGAGATGTTAATCAGGTTAGAACACACCAAATAGTTTTACTATATAATTTAACCGAATCCCATCCAATAGTGCCATCTCTCCTACTTTCACTATTCGCATAGATTCTATGGGACCTACTAGTGCATGTCTTGCAATAAGTCTGTACTGGTTCTGCATGAATTAAACAATAGGTTCACTTATTTCCAAGACAGAAAAAATCAACCTCGTCACGTACACCTATATTGTTTACATTTTTTGGACCCGGACACTCTGTTTACATCACGTGACCAACAGGTTCAGTGTTTTCTCTTTGAAATGCCAGAAATATGCTGACAACTGGTGTTGAACAGACCCCAACATGTTTCTCAAGTGGAATTTGGTAGTAATTGATGAAGATTTCCAAGCAAACTGTGTCTGTGACATGAAAACACCAGGACTATTTGTTTATACCGGACTACTTTTGCATACCCTCTAGGCGTTTTTACACCATTTTGTAGTCTCTAACCTTATCATCTGCACACAGAGATAATATGTATATATATTTGTTTATTAAAGTCTCATCGTACACACATACGATAATACAATATAGATACAGTATAATAGTACATCGCCATTAAGAGACTACACTCATAAAACATGTGTTTTGCCACATACAAAAATGAATATGAATACAGGGGTAATATGTACATACAGTTATCTAACGTGTTCGTGACACCAGCATCTGATACATGCTATAACGCACATGCACAAACTACATGTAACCTACTGCGTGTATCATGACTATGACGTACCCGTACACTAAAAAACATGATAAACATAGACACAATCATTCATGAATATAGTACAATATATACACTATAAGACATGGTTAAATGAATAAGACCTATATGACCTATGTGTCACGACAACAAAATAAATGTACTGATAACAAAAGGAGACGGTGTTATAAGCTCTCGAGCTTTCTTCTGAATCCTTTTCACATTTTTCAATTATTGTAACGTGTACTACATTTGTAAACATGATACTGTATGTGTTAAAATGTGAATAAAATATTGTTTAAGCTAATAAGACCTAACGCACGGTATATCTATAAAGAAAGATATATGTATGTGTCATAGTTACATCATGAACAGGCAATATGGTCAGAGATCATTTACAGAAATGCACTCATGTTTGGTTTGTATCGGTGTCCATCTTAGGTAGGCTATATTGCCATATTCAAATTGCACATGCTTATTAGTGGGTGGCAATATGTCAATATGCCTGCAGTATACAAGTATGCAGAGACGTCCAACCTTCAAACGTTCCAATCGCTGCAATCATAATAAAATCAGGCTTATATATATATATATATATAATCAGGCTTATGTGTATATATACGCCTGATTACATATATATATATATATATATATATATATATATATATGATATATATATATTATATATATATATATATTATATTATATATATCATATATATCTGCATACTTGTATACATGTACTTTTATTTTATATATATATAAATAAAAGTATACAAGTATGCAGATATATATATGTATACTATATAATATAATATAATATAAAGGCTTATAAATAAGCCTGATTATATTATGTAAGACGTTCTCAAAATTGGCTTGACAGGAATATGTTGGTAAGTGCCACGGCTTCTATTCTAATCACATATGCCAGTTTCATTTAAAAACATCATCTGATGCGGAACTACTTTAAAGATATTGTAATCGATGTTAATGTCATTTCACGCTGAACACCTGAGAAGCGATTTAAGTCCTTAACATATCCAATTCCCTTCAAACCATATTAAATATGTTTTGGATTTCCTTGTGCGATTATTTCCAAGTGCAGTTAACAAAACATGAAGAAACAGTAAGCACTATGTTCCAGTGCTACTTTATACTTCCCTTATCTATTAATGTGCTCAATGCTCAATGCTACATTCCCAACAAGTACGTGTCACTAAATGGTGATCAACGTCCGTGTATACCCTAATCGGACTGCGCGGATGCACAGGCTGATTTGGATCTACACTGGACATTAACATAGCATTTGTTAGCTTGCGGCATACAATCCTAACTCTAACAAACCGTGATTAAGGTGTAACGAAGAGAATCGATGTTATCCGACAGGCAAATTGCTTGAAATATCTCGAACAAATTGGAAATTTCCAGCCGTAATGCTAAAAGCGCTACTGTCTGAATATTCTAATGAAGGAATAAGAAAAAAATAAACTCATCGGAACTGTCAAATGTGTTTTATACAGGCGGGAAGCTGACAGAATCTGAAATAGTATCCCAAACTCTAACCAGTAGTCGGATTGTGCGGATATCATACTGTCAGCTATTCAGTCAGTCAGCTATCCATTCGTTTGTGGATATGACCAGATAATGAGACTTGTGGTATTTGTGTTCAGTGTAATTTATTATATGCTAATGTAACACACTCGGGCAGCCAGATAATTATTTAAAAACATGACGGTGCACTACATATAGAATGGCGAACAGTGCGGACTCTGATCGATCTGTGCGGATGCGCAGGTTGATCTGGAACTATACTGGTCCCAAACCCCGTTTATCAAGTCACGGTCACATATATATAACAGTCTCCGGGACGAACAGGTGTTATCATATGAGCCCGAATGTCCGATAGGGTTGGACGGACGCCATACATGTACAACCACCTACAAACAGCTCATAATGTACATATGTATATATATGTGCATATATGTGAGCAGTGGGGCTACAATGTCACACGGAGAACATAGACAACGTAATAAACACAAACCACAATTAATAGGGCACATTTGGCTAACCAAAAGGAAATGGTAGGTTGGTTCTGCCCAACGACCCTGGTTAGTACTTGTACAACCCAGGAATGCAACCAAACATATAGTTGGAGTGATCCATGGGTATGGTAGGTCACAGAGCCCTACTATCGAATCAACAACAACAACAATTAACATGCCAGCTCTTTCATCAAATTTAAAGAACGCAGATCAATTGGCTGTTCCGAATCAATATCATTGACAATGTTCGTGCTCTAAACACTGTTAACAAGAGCAACTTTCTCATTTCTTTCACCGGACTTGCCCTCCCCAAAGATAGCAACAAGTATACTACAGTGTCTACTTTTGATGTGTCTCATGTATTGATAGCTTGTGCTACCGAGCCTAGGATGTGTGTTGGCTTTATGTATGTACATATGTAGCCGATTTCATCAAAATTGCAAAGTATACTTATCTAGCAGAGTATTCTTTGAGGGAGTAATCATTTATTTTTCCTGAAATGCATTATGTCATATATAACTAACGACTGCATATATTTGATGATTAAAAGTATGCAGCATTATTATACGGAATGTATTACATTATCACAGCCAAAATGACTGTGATAATGTAATACATTCAGTACAATAACAAGAAACGAGGCAAAGCCACGAAGGCCAGGTTTTTTCCAAGCATAGACACTTGGATAACATAATTATACCCACTTTTTGTAGATTAGATGGCCGTGGCCTGCATGTCGCGCCTTGGGGCGAGGCATGGACACTAAAATAAGAGATATAGTAGATGGAAAAACTTTAACCAAAAAACTTTAACCGGACACACGGACGGACGGACGGACGGACGGACGGACGTATGCCAAAATACCGACTATATCGCGCTTTCCGCAAGCGGGCGCGACAATGATGATAAACACCCATGTGAAGTATCAAGGTAATGGGCGAAGCAGTTGCAGAGATATAGTATAACGAAAAACTTTTAACCAAATCAATTTAACCAGACGAACGTTAAAACGTTTACGTTGAAAATGGCTAAGTCAATTATGTAGAAATAATAGGTGAAGGTAAAAAAATTGTCACATGTTGGATAGTTGTATGTGGTGGGCACCCCTTGGTTATGAAGCTGTGAAAGTTTGGTGGTCCTAGGTGGTACAGTACCAAAGAAATGGACTTAAACACGAAAACTTAACATTGTAAACGCGAAAAGTTAACATTGAAAATGGCTAAGTCGACTGCGCGGAAAAAATGGGTCAAGTTCAAAAAAAGGTAACATGTTGGATAGTGATATGTGGTGGGCACCCCTTGATTATGAAGCTGTGAAAGTTTGGTGGTCCTAGTTGGTACAGTAACAAAGAAATGGACTCAAACACGAAAACTTAACATTTATTGTGGATGCCACCCCCGCCCGCCGCCCGCCGCCCGCCGCCGCCGCCCGCCCGCCCGCCGCCCGACGCCCGCCCCGCCGCCCGCCGACTGCCCGCCCGCCCGCCCGGCTTTCGCCAATCCAATAGCCTGGATCTTTTTTCCAAAAACACCTGGCTAAAAATTAATAAATTTATCCTTAAATTGACAATTTGTCCCTCAAAGTATACTTTGCTAGATAAGTATACTTTGGCATGTTGATGAAATTGGCTACAGTGGACCCTTCCCTATAGCAGAATAGGTAACTGTTCTCTATCTTCAACATATTCTATGTTGACATGTCAACCCCTCCCAGTCCACCAGTCCAATATTTTGTGATGAAGACATCTTGATGACTGAGTAAGTTACATTTGCAGACAGTCATGGCAATATAATCATTTTTAAATTGGGTTAATGTACTTCTCACGTGCACCCGCAATCTCCGAGATGTTCTAGTACATGATATTATCGAATCAGATGCGTTTGCCAAGGGACCAAAGTTCCCATTACTCGAGATCTTAGTTATACTCCTGATGGCGAATGTCATCACCTTGTTGATGTGGGAAGCCTTTTGATCGTAGCTCAAACCGTATGAACGTAAACTAGATTGTGATACGGTGGCATGTGCAGTGGACTTGTGGAAATGTTTGTGCAATAATGTCAACGATGTGACAACATTAGTATTCAGTGTGATGTTTACCAACTCGGGTCAAATTGAGGAGATGTGTCATCCCCATATATTTGAGGTGAACACGTCTCTGTCCAAAGTGTCTCAGTTTATAATTAACGCTAACCTTGCAGCAAGAAAAGGTTAACTGTCCATGATCGGGCCTTTCACTAATCTGTCTTTATTTTTAACATTGCGAAACACTATAAAAATGTGTTCTCTCTGCGTCAATCTCTCAGTTCCAGGACAAGCTTCCATGTTATAAAGAATAGTAGGTTAGTGCCGTGAATGGGAAAAAATATCCGACAAGGCTCAAGAATTTCTTTATTTCTCATCAGAAGTATATGTTGTGACCACTCATTTGAACCGTCTCGGCGAGACGGTTCAAATGAGTGGTCACAACATTCCGTGCCGCGCCAGATATGTTTTCCCATTCACGGCACTAACCTACTATGCTATTTATCCCGTCAACACCTACAAATGGCTGTAAAATGCAAAAATAGTATTGACTGGATATCAAAAATGTTTCACGGCACCGTGTTTCACGGCACATACGCACTGTGTTGACGGGATAAATTGTCGACAGGTACCTCCAATTGTCAGGGAAAGCTGATAACTTGGTGAGCCACTGGTATTGGCGCTCTTGATATCATATGGCATAAACTGATCCAGATGCCAAGTACTGCATACGGATTTGGACATCGCCAAGCAATACATTAAGCTTGCTAACCACTGTATATGATGCTCAACTCCCCATAATTCTCAGTGACGGCAGTATATGTGATATAGAAGTTCCAACAGAGTTCATAGGATTTGAGCCAGTGGAGAATTGTGCTTCACGTCATTACGTGAATGGCAGATCCTTCGAGATGATACCTGTTATATTGAATGATACCGATACAGCAGTAAGTCCTAATTCATCGAGGCGTGACAACAACATGGTTTGAAATCATGGGTAAGTTTGCTTCTGGTAAGCACAAAAGACACCTTCCACCGGACAATGTTGCCGATGGATGCATGAAGTGGGACTTACGAGCCTGAGAAATACCTATAATGAATTCAGTTACGCATGAAGCTGAGGAAACGTTGTTCATGTGTGGACCATGACCGGATGCCAAATGCATTGCAATGATGCTCCACCAACACATATGCCACCCACATCAAGTGTCAAACTCGTTTTCAAATATTAATTTTATTATACGCAATTAAATAATTTCCTGAATGTCACCATTATTATTTTAACGATGGCATGACGCTACTGGTGACATGACTAAGATAACAAGCCGGTTAAATACTGACTTCTGGAAATATGTAGTTGCGAATGGTGACTCTTGCAATCTACTCCCGTACCGTCCGTGGCTACAGACGGTACGGGAGTAAATTGCAAGAGTTACCGTTTGCAACTAGGAAATATGTCGAAAATGCTACACCATTTGTGTTGTGTCATATGTATCTGTAGCCGTTGCTTGCATAACGCTTTAATTGGTGTAGCATTTTTCGACTTATTTCCTGTTCCGCAGAGTTTATGTCAGTGTGACAGACGTGTTGGTGATTAATACTAGCTGAAACTGGCTGAAACCAGACAAGTTCAGTAAATGTCATCCATAGAATATATAAGGCCGTCTGTTGGGGATGGCTAATCAGGGTACCGATAGCTCGTATAACGATATACACTAAGCTTGACTGGTTGTAAGGTTGGACCCACGCAGAGTCGCCATGTGGTGCCGTTTGATTGTTTATCCACGGGTGCCAACCGGGGATTCTGATATGTAGGCTAATTCCTCTATGCGATATATTGCGTACCAATAAAGTATGATTGCGAATCTACTACGTTGTTCGTCTTAGAAAGGTTCCAGACAATGTGAAACTCAGATGGTGATCACAAGAACGTTGTACAATACATATATTGCGAAATAAGAAGCCTGCAATGAATATCCGTCTATTTTATCAGATCAGACCTCATGCTTGCTATCTCGCAGAATATCCAAAGGACGGAGTCTGATAGCCCACATCGAATACCGTAGATGGACATAATATGGCTATCAATAGAACACTGGCAAAATGCAAGATTACTGTCAGAGTCAACCAGGAGAAATATGACTATGGTCGTAACTAAAAACCTTATTGACTCAAGAGGGCAGATGATCAGGGGCGTTGGAACAGGTCCGGCAGGTAGGGCAACAATAAATGAAATGTGTTACGATGATTGTAAAGCTGTCTAGCCATAATATTGAGAACACGTAGAGTGTGTTATAATCACCGGCCCTCTTGTCAGCAGTTCAAAATGGATATCATAATCATGCTGGTAACATGATTATGATATCCATTTTGAACTGCTGACAAGAGGGCCGGTGATTATAACACACTCTACGTGTTCTCAATATTATGGCTAGACAGCTTTACAATCATCGTAACACATTTCATTTATTGGAGAGATCCTATCATCAGGGGAATCATAAGATTAGTCCTGCGAATTTTCTGGATTCCCTCGCTACCCACCCAAAGTGTATGTTGTTACCACTCAGTTGAACCGTCTCGTCGAGACGGTTCAAATGAGTGGTAACAACATACACTTCTGATGAGAAATGATAAAAATTGCAAAGAAAATTATTTACATTCCATTTTTTAAATACATGAATACCAACTATGTCAACATTATTGATCCGGCAGTCGCCCTATCTGCCGGACCTGTTACAACGCCCCTGATCATCTGCCCTCTTGGGTCAATAAGGTTTTTAGTTACGACCATAGTCATATTTCTCCTGGTTGACTCTGACAGTCATCTTGCATTTCTAAAAGGATATCTATTAGCATTGGAATCCCTTCAAATATGTTAGGGAACAGTGAATTACTGAAAAATGACACCTCATGTAACCTTCTGACCAAAACGTGTTTCGAATAGAAAGCAAATGTATACCGTTCTTTAGGCCAGGGCCAGGATTAATATTGCCAACATGATATTGCGATGCACATGATCAGTGCTGTTTTGTCTGAGGCGGGCTTAGATGATAAAACAATAATATAACACGAGACAAGATTGTAAAAACAAATACCGTAGTCGCGTGTGGGTTCGTGGGTTTAGACACTATTCCTGCTAATAAGATGACATCAATGGAATAGAACATAATAGCATTAGGTGGAATAAAATGTACTGAGAATAAAACCTGTCACAATGAATGACAACTCTGATTAACCACAGCTTCGTGTCGTCTCGCGACAGTAAGTCCGTACCAACATTGCAAAGTATACTTTTCTAGCAATGTATACTTTGAGGGAGAAATTTTCAATTTAAAGATAAATTTATTAATTTTTATTACACTGAATGTATTACATTATCACAGCCAAAATGGCTGTGATAGTGTAATAAATTCAGTATAGTAATTCTGCATACTTTTAATCATCAACTATATGCAGTCGTTAGTTCCATATGAAATAATGCATTTCGGGAAAAATAAATGATTACTCCCTCAAAGTATACTTTGCTAGATAACTATGCTTTGCAATGTTGGTGAAATAGGCAACAGAGACGAATTGTGATGTTATCATTATAGGAATGAATGGTCTTTTTTGTGGAATTTATCGGGGTATAAACTTGGAAAAGTCACGGGAATACTGGACGAAGAAGTTCGTCATGGGAGTTTACTGGGATATAAATTTTGGACAGAGACTTGCTACGGACCAATCAAATGTTAGGGAATTGTGTAAATATTTGTGTGCTGGAATTATTGTTCTGTAGCCGATTTCACCAAAATTACAACATATACTTATCTTGCTAATTACACTTTTCGGGAGAAATGTTCAATTTAAGGATACATGTATTAATTTGTATTATACTGAATTCATTTCATTATCACATTTGGCTGTGATAATGTAATACATTCAGTATAATAATTTTACATAATCATCAAATATATGCAGTGGTTAGTTATATATGAAATAATGCATTTTGGGGAAAATAAACGATTACTCCCTCAAAGTATACTTATCTAGATAAGTATACATAATAAGTATACACACTTAGTAAGTAAACTTAGCAAGTTTGGTGAATTCGGCCATTGTAGATTTAAATCCCAAAATATGTATCATTTACACACAGCATAATGTACATTGTATAATAATTCCAGCACAAAAATATTTACACAATTCCCTAAAATTTGATTGGTCCGTAGCAAGTCTCTGTCCAGAATTTATATCCCAGTAAACTCCATGCCGAACTACTTTCCGTAACCGTCAGGCGCAGTTAAAATAATTCTTAAGAAAACGGAAAATAAACACATTTTCTTGATGAATTTATTTCAAATGCTGGAATTATAAGGAATGAATGGCCCTTTTGTGGAATTTATCGGGGATATAAACTTGGAAAAGTCGCGGGAATACTGGACGAGGCCTTCCGGCCTTCGTCCAGTATTCCCGCGACTTTTCCAAGTTTACACCCCGATAAATTCCACAAAAAGGCCATTCATTCCTATATTAAATTCTACAGAAATGTAATGTCGATTCATTGCGTCAATATGGTTCACATGGTGCTTTTACAACGAGTTGCTGAATGATGTGGGATGGTGTCGGAAACAAATGTGTTATACAAATAACATATAATATGATTCAACTAGTTTAATCACCACAAGTGTTATACTTCGCTTATTGCATGCTCAAACTCGCACAAAATCATACATCGACTGTTGTTATCTAACATGTTTGATATATGTATTTATTGCATAAAATAGACTTTCACATGCACTATAGTCTGTTTCACGAAAGCTGCCCAAATTTTACGGCCATATAAACAATTCAAAAACAATATTTGTTTCGATAATATTAAATTAAAGGAAAATTTAAGAATGAGCCTTCTTTTTATTTCGTGAAATTTGGTCAAATATTGATTTTATTACGAAAAATTGATTAGTCTATGGGAATTTAACATGGGGGAAAAAGGTAGAGGAGTTGTGGGAGGAGTCAAAAAACGAAATATTTTGGAAATTGACTCCGAAACCTAGCTAGATAGCTTGGATATGATCTAACTAAGAAAACAAAAGTTAAATTTTAAAAATCGGTCCAGTATTTCTGAAATTCTAAAAAATTTCCCCATGTTAAATCCCCATAGACATCTTCACTCCGTGAAGATGTCTATGGGGATTTAACATGGGGAAATTTTGTTTTCGCAATAAAATCAATATTTGACAAAATTTCACGAAATAAAAAGAAGGCTCATTCTTAAATTTTCCTTTAATTTAATATTATCGAAAATAATATTGTTTTTGAATTGTCTATATAGCCGTAAAATTTGGGCAGCTTTAAACAGACAGTAGTGTAATACATATGGAAATAAGGCAGAAAACACGCTAGGTGGTCATTATACCAGCAACGTATTATGCTGTGCTTATGCAATAAATATAATCTAACATTGTTTTGCTGCAATATGATATTTATTAAGCCCTACATGGCCTCGTTTCTTATGAAATCAGTAAACTCGTTTAATAAATATCATATTATATCATCACACATGTAAGATATTCTATGTATTATATTACACTAGAGAATTATGTTTTCAGTACACTATGTTATTACATTGTAAACGCCAATTGTATTCAATAGATTATAAAGTAGGGGGTCAGTGCCTATTGGTGGGGAGGGAAATTTGACGCGAGTTCGACAATATGGGACTTTTCCGCAGTAAGCCATAACATTAACTCCGAAACCTAGCTAGATAGCTTGGAAATGATTTAACTAAGAAAACGAAAGTTAAATTTTGAAAATCGGTCCAGGATTACTGAAATTCTAAAAAAATTCCCCATGTTAAATTACATGGGGAAATTGTTTTTTTCGCAATAAAATCAATATTTGACCAAATTTCGCGAAATAAAAAGAAGGCTCATTCTTAAATTTTCCTTTAATTTAATATTTTCGAAAAAAATATTGTTTTTGAATTGTTTATATAGCAGTAAAATTTGGGCAGCTTTCGTGAAACAGACAGTACATTGTACTATCAAATCAACAGTCAAATAGAGTGTTTCATCTACTATTTTCAGCCAATAATAAGTCAAAAGTTGTTATTCCATATGACTTAATTAGTTAAAAAAGATATTCAAGTAATATTGGAACAAGAGGATATTTGAGATGGGGGGGGGGGGGGGGCGGGGGGGGGGGGGGGGGGTCGAGGGTGAAATAATATTCGCTAAGCAGTACAATTTATATATATACATGAATATGCATGTAGTGTGAACACAAGTAAAGAATCTATGACAAGGCCCATTTTAGGGAGCCCCGCAGGGGACATAGATTTTTTTAATTGATTTGTTCCCACGAAATAACAATTCGTTCCCTCAATTTAACAATTCGTGGGAACAAATTGCTAAATTGAGTGAACGAATTGTTATTTTAAATTGAGGGAACGAATTGTTATTTCGTGGGAACGAGTAGTTATTTGGTGGGAACGAACTAATAATAATAAAAAGAATTCTACGTCCTCTGCGGGGCTCCGCACCATTTCACACAAGTTTTCATTTGTTGGCGAAATAATAACGTCGGTTACCGGTTAACTCCGCCAGACATGGTGAATCTATGTACACGCTCGATTTGTCGTCTGTATATAGATGCCTGTCATTAGATGCTAGTCGCGATCTTATTGGAATTGCTGCAGAATTTCAAACAGGTTCGCGTTGCCAGGCAATTGCGTTTTATTAGTGCAACGCCGCTAGGCATCGGCTGGCAACAAATAACAATTAAACGCACCAAACGGTCTGTGTTAGCTGATTTATACGGAGGCACGTTATATGGGCATTTCGTTTTTTCGTTTGTATGACGAGTAGTGACGAATATTAAGAACCTTGATGTTCGTGTATATGAGGAGTGGAAACGAAAAACGAAATATAAGGTTCTTAACGTTCGTCTTTATTGCGGCGTAGCAATGAGCTTTCTGCGTCATTTACATGTGTGGATGTGACTAGAGAAATTGTGCTTATGGGCTTTGCGATTAGTGTAGATCCAGATCAGACTGTGCATCCGCACAGTCTGATCCGGATCTGCACTGTTAGACATTTCATCAATGAAACACCCGTCAAAACCCGTGTTAATACACTGTGTTTTTGTATACAATAAAGTTTTACATATTAGTCGGTGTCAAAATGTGAACCTGCTGAAATGTTTGCTACGGTCTTCGGAAATGAGTTTTTGTGATAGAGTATGTGGCATAGTAAAATCAAACAAATTGGTACCATTTTTTTCGGTCATACGTGTGGCGGCCATCTGGAATTTTACAATGGCCTCCATTCAAGACAATTGTAGTCTGTGTATCAAGAGAATAAGCATAGTTGAGACCACAAGTTATTTATGGGATACATATAAAAACTGAAATATTAACATTTATGTTCAATAACAGATATGTGTGCCATTTTAATAATCAAAATGCCCGCCATAACAATACATTTTGTGTTATTTTCAATTAAATACGGGTAATTCCAATGGTAAGATGGAAAATTAACAGAATCATGCAGTAAATGAAATTTGAACATGTGTCACTATGGAAAGTAATGAAATTAAAGTGTTGTTTATATATTTGTATTTCAAACTGGCCACAATAATCAAACAAGTTGATCAGCAAGAGAATAGTAACGGTTTGCACTAGAAATGTAGCTGGTTATGTACTATATTGATGGAAACGTTGTATTAGCCACATGTGTATGCAATAACACGTATGCCTTTCATTTTAAAATTCTAGATCGTCGCCATATTTAGCATACTTAGACGTGTTCAAATTGGGTACATGTAATTTAAATAATCAATACCATTATTGATGAACACAGGAAGAAACCGAGAGACAGTTTGTATTTGACTGTGCAATATTGACATTGATATGATGTGATGTGCACGCATTTATTTATTATGTATGCCATCTAAATGCATTGAGTTCATTGCAAATGGCAGTCTAGTAACAGGCTATATTTGATTGGTGGCCTATGTTGTTAATCATAATTACTTTTTCACATCAATTCACTTTTACAAAATCAGTGAATACTGGATGTCGCGAACATTTTCATTACTTTAGGCCGGGTTAACTGGATTGAATTCCATATTTAACCTATACGGATGGTGGGGGTGGGATTCATGTGAAAGGTTACAATTAAATACTAGCAGTTGGGAGCATGCGAAGGGTAATTTAACAATGGGGTTCATCCTTACCGGAATCCCAACTTGTCTGATTTGGCGCTTAGATACAGTTTTGGCTTTCTGGTTTCAGTTAAATCCGGTTATACCAACTATGAGCATAATAAGACTAGTAACATTATTAATAATCCTATTATGTTTTGGGATGGGGCTAAGTGATTGCTGAGGACCTGGCACCGGATCAGGTTATTCTAATTTCAGGGCTGAATATTTATTGTGTATGTAAATATTCTGTTCTGAGTTTATGATCCCCCAATATTGTTTAGTGGGATGCTGTGGGAGTTGCTTACAGCTTCTACTCAGAAATCATTTCACTTTTTATTTTGTCTCGATGCTATTAAACCTGCTATCTGAATATAGAAGCAGAATGTAATGTTTACGTACTACTTATGTGCCAAACATTAAATCCTTATGTAATCATGCGGCATATGTACGTAATTGTATGACTCACTATAGTGGAATGTTAGACCGAGCTGTGACACTTTCGGTGAAAGCTCTGTACATGGCATCAACACTCTTGGACATACGTTGGGATATTGCATTCACGTCTCTCCTGATATGTTAGTCATGGATCGTTTGTGAAGCTTCATCAATAGCGTCATCAGTAGCCGATTTCACCAACATTGCAAAGTATACTTTTCTAGCAAAGTATACTTTGAGGGAGAAATTTTCAATTTAAGGATAAATTTATTAATTTTTATTATACTGAATTTATTACATTATCACAGCCATTTTGGCTGTGATAATGTAATAAATTCAGTATAATAATTCTGCATACTTTTAATCATCAAATATATGCAATCGTTAGTTCTGTATGAAATAATGCATTTCGGAAAAATCAATGATTACTCCCTTAAAGTATACTTTGCTAGATAAGTATACTTTGCAATTTTGATTAAATCGGCTACAGATGTATGGCTAAGCATCCTGTGTCATCAACCTATTCTGTCATCATTACGGAAGGGACCGTCCTCTTCTCGGCACCACCTTATTGTACAGCGAGTCCTCCTAGTTTTCTGAGCTACGCTTGTCATGTGTTTACCCGTCTCTAAATGACCTTAGCTGTTGCTGGGACGTTAATTCATTTCAATTTCACTGTTGTCATGTGTGTAAGCTGGTGACATATTATATACATACCGTTCATATAGAACTTGCAAATTCACTTTCCTGCTGGGAATAGTGTTATACATGTATGTATATTACACAGGTGATCATTTAGCCAAATCCAAGTTTACATACGTTTTATGATAGTGAAAGTGGAGTATTCATAATCATACACCTTGCTAAAAGTCCACTCTGGCAAGGGGCATTGGCCTACGTGTATTAACATATAAATATATATATTAAACACACTTGTTTATATACACCATTGATATGTTTTATATATATTCGTGATGATATGCATGTGCATTTACCAATTCATGCATGGATTGCATGTATCGACATCTCCGTGGAACATGTTGACAATGATGTAGGACATATCAATTGGAGCTTGAAATAATTCATACACTTGAAATGTAAATATGGTTTGGCTATCTTGATTTGACAACTGGTCTTTTTACAATGCGATATTCTGGCGAGTCCGACGTAATCGTGACAACATGACAACAGTTCAAATAACCAACTTCAAACATTCTGTAGAGGGTGAATGATGGAGCTGCTTTTGTCCGTAGATTAACATTCAATAAATTCACCTTGGGTAAGTTATCTGTCTGGTTGGCATATACATTTAACACTATTTAAACTGTCAAAAATACACATAACGCATATTTATACATGTAGTTGTTTTATTGCCACCTCAAGTTGAACTCCTGAAGACCGACAAGGTTAAGTTTATCACACGTGTATCAATTACCAATATTCTGGATTTAAACAGAAGCAAAATATATTTTGTTACTTCATCACACTATCAAGAATATTAATGTCAACACAGTGCGTATGTGCCGTCAATACGACCTAATCACTGCGTATGACTATGTGCGGTGACTGGGGTTATTTTTTTGCATTTAAAAGCCATGTGTAGGTGTTGACGGGGTAAATAGAATAGTAGGTTAGTGCCGTGAATGGGAAAAGTATCTGGCGCGGCTCGGAAACGGGATGTGCTCAGCAGATCCTCGCCCATCCCGTTTCCTAAGCCTTTCCAGATATTGTTTTCCCATTCACGGCGCTAACCTACTATTCTCTATATACACAAAATGTGCCATGGAACTTACATGTACAGCACTAATTGCAACACAATTTGGTAATATTAACATCTGATTACCGGAAGTCTTTTAATTATATGATTTCATGACAGGTCTGAATTGTCTGCTAAGGGCGGTAGGTTGGGAGCATGTGAAGGATAATTTAACGACGGGTTTCATCCGGAATCACAATATCCCTGGTTTCAGAGGCGCTCAGGTACGTTCTTTACTTCCTTGTTACTTAAGAGTTGAATCCCTATTATAGGACCCCCTCCATCAATATAGGTGGAATATGGGATTCTACCCCGCTAACCCAGCCTAAACTGACCTTAGCTACCAATTTTGTTTTTGCTTTACAGTGTCTCAGAATGAAATAAACACAACATTTAAGACCATAGCAAAAATTTCAGCAAATGCATTGTTTTCACTTTCAGTAAATACTCCCCATAAAGAGTGTTATGGCTTGACGAGATTACCGTGTTTTCATTGTATTACATTTATTATTAATTATTCTTCCATTAGCAGAATCTAAGTATGGAACCGAGATTGAGAAATCCTAGCCGCGATGCGTGATGTCTCAAGTCTGGGAATTGGACAGAAAAGGGTCCCTGATGCGGGAATTAGGCAGTGAAAACATGCTTATGATGGTCTCTTTAGATGTCCACAAGTCTGCAAATGCGTTTTACGAAATCAATATCGGCGGAATAAGGCGCTACGATTAGGGAGATAATGACGGAGCCAGGCCGTTTCACTAAACTTCGTACGACTAAAATGTTCGTAAGTGCAAAAGTATGATAGTCTGTAAAATTCATATTAAATGTGTCTTGTAACAATTATTGGATTTAAATTTATTGAGTATAGGCTCCATAATCAGCCGATGGTCAACAAATGTAAATCCATCAAGTGAAATTTACAGAAGATCCTAAATTTTCACTTACGAATATTTTAGTCGTACGAAGTTTAGTGAAACGGGCCCCTGATCCACTGTTGTATATATGTACTACTTATGTGCCAAACATTAAATCCTTATGTAATCATGCGGCATATGTACGTAATTGTACGTAATTGTACGTAATTGCCCCAGAATCATAGGTCACATTGTCTTCCTTTGGAGCAATGGCGCCTCTTGAAACGGGACATCCAGAGTACCTATAGTCTGTTTCACGAAAGCTGCCTAAATGTTACGGCTATATAGACAATTCAAAAACAATGTTATTTTCGATAATATTAAATAAAAGGAAAATTTAAGAATGAGCCTTCTTTTAATTTCGTGAAATTCGGTCAAATATTGATTTTATTACGAAAAATTGATTTGTCTATGGGAATTTAACATGGGGGAAAAAGTGGTAAGGAAGTGTGGGAGGAGTCAAAAAACGAAACATTTTGGAAATTGACTCCGAAACCTGACTAGATAGCTTGGATATGATCTAACTAAGTTAAATTTTAAAAATCGGTCCAGTATTTCTAAAATTCAAAAAAATTTCCCCATGTTAAATCCCCATAGACATTTTCACTCCGTGAAGATGTCTATGGGGATTTAACATGGGGAAATTGTTTTTTCGCAATAAAATCAATATTTGACCAAATTTCACGAAATAAAAAGAAGGCTCATTCTTAATTTTTCATTTAATTTAATATTATCAAAAGAAATCTTGTTTTTGAACTGTTTATATAGCCGTAAAATTTGGGCAGCTTTCGTGAAACAGACAGTAAGTGGATCCTCTCTAAACGGGGCACGCAGGGGACCTCAGTGGAGCCTCTCTAAATCGGACACCATGGAAGGTTCCTATGGTGTCCTGTTTAGAGAGGTTCCATTGTAATTCAGACAGGACCGCTCCAAAACATGAGTGTGTGATTTACAATCATGAAACGCAATTATCGTTATATGAATTACAATGAAAAACCCTGGGTGTCCAGCAGCCTAGTTCACCACAATCGCAAAGAATACTTATCTTGCTAAGTACACTTTGAGGGAGAAATTTTAAATTTAAGGATACATTGGTTAATTTGTATTATACTGAATTTATTATATTATCACAGCCATTTTGGCTGTGATAATGTAATAAATTCAGTATAATAATTCTGCATACTTTTAATCATCAAATATATGCAGTCGTTGGTTATATATGAAATAATGAACTACGGGAAATATAAAGTTCTATATAGGTCATACTGCAAAACAACCGAGTCACAAAGGCAGGTACCACCATCGTTATGTAATACACGGCGAATGATATTTGACCACATATAACCATGATAACAGTCTGGGACTATGGCAATATATTTGAGACACGCCATGTGATTTTGTACCTTCGGACATCTGCGTAATTTACGTAAATATAAATACAGAATTTACAATCTTTTTCATAAATAAAGTCAAATGTTGACGCCATTTAAGGAAAATATTGTAAATTTTGTAAACGTATTTCGAAGATACATCACATGGCGTGTCTCAATTTGTATCAGGTAACCTGCCCTGCTTTGACCGAATACGTACTAACTGATAACATATTGTTGTATCAGGCATTGACCTGATACAAACATCCGGGTTACAATGAAGTGAATATTGACGTTCCGTTGGTCGGATGACGTCACGTGACGTTACCGAATGACGTCAGTGTAATGACGCAATGTAAAGAAGTCCGCGTTCTGTCCATAGATAACGACGTCATCTGTGGTAATATTCGAGCATAAAACGTTACCTGATAATAGAGAATATTAGGTTAGTTACGTGAACGAGAAAATTTATCTGACTAGGCTGAGAAAACGAAAATGACGAGGCTTGCCCGAGTCATTTTCTGTTTTCGTGCCGAGTCAGATAAATTTTCTCGTTCACGTAACTAACCTAATATTCTATTTATCCAGTCAACATCAACACAATTAAAAAAAACACACCATTTGGACCCTAAATGATAAAAATCAGCGCCCCATTGAAATCCTCATTTGACATTTGACGACAACCGCTTTACACCTTCATATTTACAAACGCACCAAAAATAGTTCCATAGTTTCGGGCCGCAAAATCGATTAATTTTAACAGCAACAACACTATCTGTTTTCAATTTTATCTTTTCTAAGTGTTTCAAACATATTTTTCTATACTTTTTATAACAACACAGTTTATTTACTAACTTACACGCCGTGTGTAGACCGTCCTGTGTAACCGCTCTGAAATTAAACTTTGAAACATTTGAAAGTGAATTTCTGGATGTACACACTATTTCATGTACAAATTAAATGTGCCGATGTTTACACTTGCACCAGAAAACATGGATTTCACGATCTGCTGGTTTGTGTCGCTTGTCATACTGACAGATTGCAGAGAAACAGGTGGCACAACTGAGCGATTCGCGCCTTGTTCAACTTCGCTACCACGTTGACGTTGGGTAAGTGACATGGGGTGGGTGGGGAAAGGCATTGTGTTTTCCATATTTACAGGGTCATTCACGACAGGTGGGATATTTTCTGAGCCTGTAGCAAAACTGACAGCCTCTTCAACATATGCTGAAGAGGATGTTATGGTGGATGGCTTTTCAACTTTGTTTTCTTTAGGCTTATTAATATTTGTGTGTGAGTTTGATAGAATATTCGAACATTCTTTTTGTTGATTTTCTGACATAGCACTGTAAGTTAGGATTGATTGTATATTTTTGTGACCGCTGACCTGCATTATATCGGTTGGTGCCACACCACAATCACGCAATTTTTGCACCAAGTGCTTTCGCGCCGAATGGTTTGTAAGACGCTTCTCTTTGTCTAGCCCCCCTTGCACTGCCATGGTCTTTAGCATTGTGGACATTTTTCTTTCACCAACAGGCAGTTTTATATACCATTGATCAGTTAGGTCAGTTGTTCGGGGGGCTCACATAAAAAGGGTCATCTACTCTGGAAAATCCAGTCGGTCGCTTGGAAGCGTATAGTTTATATAGTTTTATGGGATTTCTGTCGTGATTTTCACTGGAATAAATTTTCGGGGTTACTTTTCGGATGTCGGCCGGGTTTTCCCCTGTTCTCGTTTTTGTTTGCCGCTCTGTCAGCTCCAGATACTCGGTTCCATCGGAGGCTGCTTTCAGGTTCACATCTCCCCATCTGTAGAAAAATATTGCAAATATAGTGTGACTTTTTACGTCAGAAAATTGTCACAAAACTGTGCTTGTTTTCTTGTTTCCTCCGTAATTATATTTTTTTGTATTCGTCTCATATTTTGGCCCTTAAATTTGTTACCGTAAAACCGGCCGCAAGACCATTTCCACTTTTATGCAATTTTATTACAAAAATTTCATCATTAAATGACACTTACCTCAAGTTATAATTTTCTTTTGTTCCTCTCAGGCCAAAATGTACGGTGTTGTTCAGCCACATTGAATTCAGTAGACTAGTCGGGTTGCTGTCCCCCAATAACCCGCGCTCATGTAGTAAGTTTATTTCGTCGTCTGTAATGGGCTGGGCAGTTCGAGGTTTGTTCCCCTTGCCGGCTTTCTTTAGAAATTTCTGTTTCGCTTTCAAGGCGTCACGTGTCAGTTGAAATTCAGCACCCGTGTCACTCATTATTTTGTAGGCATATTTCTGACGTTTCAATTTTCTGTCGATGCTTGAAATCATACCGCGGAGTGACGATGGCTCGTAATCTGCACCGTCCTTTTTTCTGACAGAAAGTACAAAATTTGCGAGGTATTCGTCCAAATGGTCTACCTCCAGTTGATGTATCGGCCGACTTTCACCCTTTGTTAGTAAAAACCTGTTCAAACTTCCTAAACGTCAGCCAATGTCTTCTTCATTGTCGCTTTATTGTCTTCACTTTCTATAAACTGTTTAACCTCTTCTGAAGACATATTGTTAAATTCGGTTGTTTCTCTGGTCATGGTGCTTTCACTGTCTGAATTTGTATTTGTGTCTCTGCTTTCCATTTCTTCATTTGTCTCTGTATTTGCCTCTGTACTTGTCCCTGTATTGGCCTCTGTCTCTGTATTTGCCTCCGTATTGGTCTCTGTATTCGTCTTGGTAGATCGTGGTTTTATGTTTATCACTGGGGACACTGATACTATTTCCATTTCGTCTTCGAAATCTGTCACCTCGATGCCAAATTGCTTCAAGAAATCAACATCGGCCATTACCACCGCAGCACATAACTCGTCCCAGACGATGATAAATGTCCCTGGTGACACGTTATCTGACATTTTGCCTCAATGTAATTGTTAATTGCCTGAATCACATTTACAGGTTAATTAATTCATTAATTGACAGTGCTCTCATTTGTATTAAAACAAGAAAACCATTTTGACATTTTTAATTTTGTGCTCAAGTCTGCAAGGCCAGGCCTTATTTTTGTTCACAAATTTGGAGTTCAATTTATTTCTACACAATTTAAGCCAAGATGTAAGTAAACCACCCTTATCGCATCACCATATTTTCATTTCTAAAATATTCCATATTTTCCGTAAGTGACGTGGAAAATTTACACAAACTTCAGTGTTCATGCGGAATTTAATTTTTCATTTTTTGTCATTTCTGCATCTTATCTATAGAATATATCAACAAATTTCAAAATCAATATCGGCAGAATTTGGTACTGCGATGAGGGTGGTTTTCTGAGATCTGCCTCATTGTAGGGGAGGGGTGTGTGGGGGGGGGGGGCGGTCAAAGGACAGGCAACCTGGTTTTGGGGCAGTATATAATTCCATTTCTAGCAAGAAAAAAATTGTGGAAACTTGAGCATAAATTATAATTAAATCATTTCTTGATTTAATACAATGAAGCCTGTGTCTGTAACACTACAATATTCTTCTTAGTTTTCACTCAGGAGCACTGCCTTCATTGGAATTGGGTCATGCAGAAGACAACAAATGTCTTGGATTATTGCCAAAATCCTCTTGGAATTGTGGGATAAAGAAAAGAAAGAAACACATTTTTGACAGTTATAACTTTTATTCATCTTACAAATGGGTATTTTTCTTATTAGTTTTATCAACAATAAATTTCTAAGTTAATTAAACAACATTTTTTTTTGGCGTGAACTAAGCTTAGAAATGTCCACTACTAGCGTATTTCGACACTGTTTACATTTGCGTGTCAGAGGTCAATGCTCTGAACGGGTTGTGTATTGGTTGTGAAAGTAGTGCTAAACATCAATGGGTTAGTATATTCATACGCGATGTGAGGCGGTACTAGACGTGAACGAGAAAAAATACACGTACCTGCTTTTCACGTCTAGTAGCGACATAGTTGACGGGATAAAATAGAATACCAGGCTAGTGTATTTTGATATCAAGTTTATCAGGCTTGGCTCGGAAACGGTAGGTATTCCTCGGCAAGCCTCGGAATTCCTACGCATTTCCTAGCATTGCCTGATAAACTTGATATCAAAAGACACTAGCCTGGTATTCTCTATGTAAACGATTTAGACGTGGTCAGGAGACGGAATTACATCGTGGGATTTGTAACCAATTTTCCAACTACATCCACAATACATCCCCAATACGTGTCTGTATAATTAAATGGTGGTTCCAAGTCTGGCGCCCCGTGTCCGTTAAATTGGTTGCAACAAGTGTGATATATGGACCATCGGCTATTACAGTGATACTACGAGTATTTGAATCAATGGTAGGTTTGAATAATGCAGCAAATTCATTATAATGCGTGTTTTCATGAAATACGTTTACAAACTTTACAATATTTTCCGTAAATGATGTCAAATGTTGACACAATCTTCAGAGTACATTCAGTACATACAATTATATTCCACATGTACTCTGAAAATGTTGTCAACTTTTGGTTTTATTTACGAAAAATATTGTACTTTTTGTAAACACACTGTATATAATAAAATTACGCAGATGTCCGAAGGTACAAAATCACATGGCGTGTCTCATATGCATATAATTCCAGCACAAAAATATTTACACAATTCCCTAACATTTGATTGGTCCGTAGCAAGTCTCTGTCCAGAATTTATATCCCAGTAAACTCCATGCCGAACTACTTTCCGTAACCGTCCGGCGCAGTTAAAATAATTCTTAAGAAAACGGAAAATAAACACATTTTCTTGATGAATTTATTTCAAATGCTGGAATTATAAGGAATGAATGGCCTTTTTGTGGAATTTATCGGGGATATAAACTTGGAAAAGTCGCGGGAATACTGGACGAGGCCTTCCGGCCTTCGTCCAGTATTCCCGCGACTTTTCCAAGTTTATACCCCGATAAATTCCACAAAAATTCCATTCATTCCTATAATGACCGCGTGCATCCGTGCAGTCTGATGTTACACTGTTCACTAATAAATCCAATTTGTCCGTGGGCAATTCCTATTTGATGCCGTTTTCGTGTGTTCGCCGACAGCACGGTGATTGCAGAATTACCATGATTACGAATCATGATTAGAAATCACTGATAGCCTAGACTTACGTCTTACACTATACCAAGTACAGTGGAGCCTCTCTAAACCGGACACCGACATAATAGATGTGATCTCATTGTGAGAGGTGTCGTAGTAACGCCTCTCAGATAATAATGCATGTTCATGATTGCAAAATATATAAGTACGTCACAGAATGGTTATATGCCTGATATACAGTGGAACATCTCTAAACTGGACACCCTGATCACGTGGTACTAACAACAACAACAAGCACTGAAATTTCCAGAATCCATCTGGAGTACGTATTCGTTTATAGTGTCCTTATTACGTAACGGATTTTGATGAAATATGGCGCATCAAACGCGTCTTGTTAAGCTGCATTTGGTGGTCTCTGTATTTTCGCACAAACTTCTGTCGTTTCTGCGAAGAATCGATTTCCGTGTCTCAGACACGGAAATCAATTCTTCGCAAAACGACATAAGTCTGTGCCAAACTCCATGGACCACCAAATGCAGCTCATGAAGATGCGTTTGCTGCGCCATATTTCATCAAAATCCGTTGCATATTAAAGGTACATGCCCACGCAGTAGGCACAAAATGGTCTTTATAGGAATTAAATAAGTGTATAATTATGTCACTATTCCACCAGTTCTAAAAATTACGAGTGCCCGGTATACAAATATAATCATTTATTAATTATCAATTTACTGTTAGCGACGCGCGGCGGTAACAGTCTATTTTGTTAATGTGCGGGGACGACGACTTTCACATCACGGTTTGCGGTGCGCATGCGCAGTATATTACGCGCGCCAGTAGGCTTCCCAATATGTAAACAAGAATATCAACATGTCGAAACGTCCAGGACGGAAATTGTATGAAACGGCGTCGGCCAAATAAAAGGCGAAATGTCTGAGGGACAGGCAGTACAGAGAGAGAGTAGTTAATATTGGCGACCAGCAGATCACCAAATGGAAAGAGTTACGTGTAGATTTAGATTTGGACTCGAACAGAGATTTTTCTTCTCAACTTCCGATACTTCACTGCGCATATCAAAGATGTGATATGATTGACCGTGTCACGTGACGCGTATTGGTAAAAATAGCACGAGGTCGGAAAATACCCTTTCTGGTCGCGGCATATAAAATGCGATTTAACACCTATTAACACGCGCCGTAATTAAAAATAACTCGTTAGTGGGTAGACAAATGGCTCATATAAGGCATGACAGAAAATGAAAAGTAGTAGTACAGTGTAACCTGCTGCGTGGGCATGTACCTTGAAGGAAAATATCAAATAATACTTACTTTGGAGTGGGTGAAGTTGTTGTTGTTGTAACCACGTGAGCATGCACCTTGAACTATGTTGACCATAACATATCAAAAGTATTTATTTTTGAAATTAGAAAATCATAGATATTGAAAAAAAATGGAAAAACACAAACTCAATAATTTCGACCAAATTGGTCCCTTTTCCCATAACAGGTCAGTCATGCATCAGACATGTATAAGGTTCGACAATGGCCAGCAATGAGTAAACGTTTGTTGTGTCACGAGGGAACTGTTTGAACGCCCAGGCCCAAACATGGTCGAACGTTATTGTTACATTTTCGTCGGAAATATCGTGTAATTTGAGCATATGTATGCAGTACTTTCGGTACTTTGATAATCTGCTTCATTCAAACAGCTGATTTACACAGACATATTCCGAGGCCGCAGTAAACATCGCGTGATTCAGCCGCATCAATTTCAAAATGTCAGTGCAACCGTTGAGAACTGGTCTGGTGACGTAATTGCGCATTCTAGTATGGTGTACGAACGGGGTCAAAACTAAACGTACAGTTGCATATGCATTTTCCACAGCTGCACCTGTAAATGTACAGCTGCAAATGTAAAAAAATAAAGCTGCACCTGTATTTGTTATAGCTGCAGCTGTAAATGTATAGGTGCACCTTTTGTATTTTTTACGGGTGCACCTATACATTTACCGCTGCAGCTATAACAATACAGCTGCAGCTATATATTTACAGGTGCAGCTGTAAAAAAATCAGGTGCATCTGTATATTTGTATAGCTGCATCTGTAAGTTTAGTTTTGACACCGTGCGTACACCATATTCTAGTAACGTCATGATAAACGTGCATTGCGTAAGTGTTGGCTTGGCACCGAAATGAGAATTGTATACAGTCATGGTCAAACAGCACGCGCTGTACGTTTGAACACGGCTGTGAGCAGTGTCAAACAAGGCCAGCCTACATGGCTGTTTGACACCGCTCACAGCTGCACTATGTAGCGGAAACTGCGATAAGCGGTGGGTGACGGAGACTGGGTTCGGGTGGGTCTATATTGCGGTATCTAAGTACATAGATCACGACCAGTTGGACGCAATCAGAGAGACGGGCGGTGGTGTCTATATTGCGGTCGGTAGGGAGATGGTATCACGGCCATTCAGACGCAATCCAATTACACTTGGCAGATGTATGTGCAACCATAGATCATCGGTTCGCAACACGTACTGGGGACAAGGCACCTTACGACAGTTACGGCAATTGTACCGGTCATATTGCGCATTCAGACGGGGATTATAATCTAAGCACGCTGTTGATGGTTGGCAGCCGACGCAAGTGACTGAATAGCGAGCATCGTAGCTCCTGATGAAACTGTGCGAACGTAACGCTGGTTCGAAACTTCGACAGGTACTTTTTGTTAGCCGTCAGCAGTTTATCAGCAAAATAATTCCAGCACAAAAATATTTACACAATTCCCTAACATTTGATTGGTCCGTAGCAAGTCTCTGTCCAAAATTTATATCCCAGTAAACTGCCACGCCGAACTACTTTCCGTAACCGTCAGGCGCAGTTAAAATAATTCTTAAGAAAACGGAAAATAAACACAGTTTCTTGATGAATTTATTTCAAATGCTGGAATTATAAGGAATGAATGGCCTTTTTGTTAAATTTATCGGGGATATAAACTTGGAAAAGTCGCGGGAATACTGGACGAGGCCTTCCGGCCTTCGTCCAGTATTCCCGCGACTTTTCCAAGTTTATACCCCGATAGATTCCACAAAAAGGCCATTCATTCCTATAATAGCCGTATATCTGTGTCCACCATTGCTACTGACGGTCACTATTCAGCAGGGGCACCGGAAGCATCATAATATTTGTCCGGCGAATCTACTGGGTGCCCCCGCTACCCACCCAAAGTGTATGTTGTTACCACTCAGTTGAACCGTCTGCCGAGACGGTTCAACTGAATGGTAACAACATACACTTTTGATGCGAAATGAGAAAAAAATGAGAAATATATTTACATTCCATTTTGTTTATACATGTATTATAAATTACAAATACAATGTATGTCAAAATTATTGATCCGGTCACTCTGCCGGACCTGTTCCGGCGCCCCTGTTCAGTCAGTAGTGTGCACATGCATTTGCATATCAAGTTCGCCAGGCAAGACTATGAAACATGTAGTAACTCTATTCTGGCCACGGAGTCATCATTTCATGTAGTTCCGTTAAGCCAAAACGTCCCGCGAAGTAGTACAAAATCCAATATGGCGTCGAAAATAAAATGGCGTCGATGATGACACTATTCTACATTTACAGATTGGTTCAATGGTTCCCGAGTGTAGGAATTCCTACCGTTTCCGAGCCGAGTCTGATACACTTGCATGATATCAACATACACTTACTAATAATTGCGCATGTGTAACGACGAGTTTTATAAATGAAGCGCTGACGATGACGTCACGTGACCTAATGTCACCGATGCAACGTCAGCGAAATTAGTACAAATATTACATAGTAATGGTACATTTGATCAGCATCAATACCTGACACACCATTTATTTATTATCAATCAATGCGCAGCCGGGTATCGGATAAATTGTTTCATTAATATAAGATACTGGCGTTTAGAATGATGTAAGCGACCGAAAATCACGTCTCGGTGTGCGTGTCCATTTAAAACAATGGTGTCCTCGACAGAACGGATCTCATAAAGTGAGTGTGACAGTGTGGTACCGTATAGCGTTGGTATAATGGAGAAAACATGTTGTCATGACGCCGCTTGTTATCGCCGTATCCAATGGAATTATCGCTGACGGAGTTGACGGGTTTATTATCACCCCCGGCAATCATCATGTACTGCCATTTTATTGCATCATTTGTAGAGTGCTGGGGCCCGTTTCACTAAACTTCCTACGACTAAAATGTTCGTAAGTGCAAAATTATGATAGTCTGTAAATTTCACATTAACACTGTTTTCTTGTAAATAATTGTTGGATTTACATTTATTGAGCATAGGCTGCATATGCAGCCTATGCTCAATAAATGTAAATCCATAAATTGACATTTACAGACGATCTTAAATTTGAACTTACGAACATTTTAGTCGTAAGAAGTTTAGTGAAACGGCCCCCTGGTATCTACGGAGCCCCGAAGAGGACGTAGAATTATTTATTTTATTAATTCGTTCCCAAGAAATAACAATTCGTTCCCTAGATTTAACAATTCGTTCCCACGAATTAACAGTTCATTCCCACGAATTAACAATTCATTGTTAATTCTTGGGAACGAATTATTATATCGTGAGAACGAATTGTTAATTCAAAGGAACGAATTGTTAAATTTAGGGAACGAATTGTCATTTCGTGGGAACGAATGGTTAATTCGAGGGAACGAATTATTATATCGTGTGAACGAATTCTTATTCGAGGGAACAAATTGTTAAATTGAGAGAACGAATTGCTATTTCGTGGGAACGAATTAATAAAAAAAATCCATGTCAGTAGGTTATCGATATGGGCAATGGGGACATTTTTTCTCCATAAATAATGAAGAAAAGTGACAGCGGGACCTCTGGTTTACCGTACCATCGCTCTAACCGACTGCGAATGCACACTTCCTCCCCACAGTGAGTTACGTACCGTGACATAAGTATAGAATGTTTAGCGAATGTGTAAACAATAAGAGACGATGTGTATTTCACCGCAGCAATATAGGAATGAATGGCATTTTTGGGGAATTTATCGGGGTATAAAGTTGGAAAAGTCGCGGGAATACTGGCCTCGTCCAGTATTCCCGCGACTTTTCCAAGTTTATATCCCCGATAAATTCCACAAAAAGGCCATTCATTCCTTATAATTCCAGCATTTGAAATAAATTCATCAAGAAAATGTGTTTATTTTCCGTTTTCTTAAGAATTATTTTAACTGCGCCTGACGGTTACGGAAAGTAGTTCGGCATGGAGTTTACTGGGATATAAATTTTGGACGGAGACTTGCAACGGACCAATCAAATGTTAGGGAATTGTGTAAATATTTTTGTGCTGGAATTATTAACCAGTGGGACAATACTTGCAGAAAACTACACTATATAAATTAAGCCATAAACATAAGTACATTGATTCTCAGACACGGGGTTGGCGGCATGTGAAGCGAGAGGGCGGACTTTTTCAATATACAATGTATCTTTTTGTTTGAGATGTTCGTCTCTGGTGTTTTTTCAAGTTGCCAGATGCAAATATGCACCTGGCAACTTGAAAAGAACATCAGAGACAAACATCTCAAACAAAAAGAATATGTTCTATAAAGTGACTATAACCTCATTAGACGTGAAAACTCAATTAGTCTTTCATCAGACATGTTTGGATTTAACCCTTTGAACCCGAAATCCCGCTATAGCGGTTCATGCAAAAAGTGCAGATCCAGATGAGTCGGCTCGTAACGAGCCGTCTCATCAGGATCTGCACTTTTAGAAAAAAAACACCCCCTTTTCATAAATGGACGAATCTGAAAATCGTTTTGTGACCATTGGATTGGTCGGAACATTAGCATATCACAGTCCATTCCAGTTCCTTAGGGTTGAAAGGGTTAACATATGTTTTCACGGTAGTGTTTTTTATTGATCATATGGCGAATTTACAATGCACTTTTATTTCTCCATGACGATAAAATGCCTCGACACGCACGGATTATTCAACGCTGCGATATCTGAGAACCAAAGTACTTTTGTATGGCTATAGTTATTAGAATGTGTCGTTGGCTGGGAAACGGTCTATGTCATGTGTTGTCATTCTAGCCCCTGATCTGCTACGAGATTGGCAGCCCCGCAGCCTGATAACATTGTGTTAGTATTTTGTAAACATGGTTTTGTGTTTCATTGCTAAATGGCGTATACCAGCGATCCTGATCAGATTGAGCGGATGAGCAGGTTGATCTGGGTTGACACTGGTCACTACGGCTGTAAGCCCCTGTGGCCCTTTCAATAAACTTCGTACGACTAAAATGTTCGTAAGTGCAATTTAGGATCGTCTGGAAATTTCAATTGATGGATTTACATTTATTGAGCATATGCTGTAAATCCAATAATTGTTTACATGAAAACATTGCTAATGTGAAATGTACAGACTATCATAAGTTTGCCCTTGGTCGTATGAAGTTTAATGAAACGCGCCCCACCAACATTAGGAACGACATTGCGTGATGTATCTGGAGCCTATTTCACCAACATTGCAAAGTATACTTTTCTAGCAAAGTATACTTTGAGGGAGTAATCATTTATTTTTCCTGAAATGCATTATTTCATATAAAATTAACAACTGCATATATTTGATGATTAAAACTATGCAGAATTATTATACTGAATTTATTACATTATCACAGCCAAAATGGCTGTGATAATGTAATAAATTCAGTATAATAAAAATTAATAAATTTATTATAAAATTTAAAATTTCTCCCTCAAAGTATACTTTGCTAGAAAAGTATACTTTGCAATGTTGGTGAAATAGGCTACTGATATCGACTCTGGTCACTACTGTTTGTTCCACGTTTTGCTGCCGAAGAACTTTTGACAATTAAACACATTAAATCTTAAATTTATTAAAATGTAAGTACTTTTACATCCAAAAATAAATCACCCTCCCCAATTTTATTTATTTTGTAAAATTCCGTCAAATATTGATTTTATTGCGAAAAAAAGATTTTCATATGGGAATTTACATGGGGCAAAAAGGAGCTGTGGGGTGACGATGAGGGTCAAAGAACGAAGCAGTTTGGAAAGTGGCTCCGAAACCTGTCCAAATATATATTGGAAATGATGTGAAGTTAGATTTTGAAAATCGGTCCACAAATTCAAAAATTATTTTTAAAAAAATCTATGTTTAGCCCCCACGTTAAATTCCCATAAGAAAATTGTTGGGGAGGGTGACTTTTGATGAAAATGTAATTACATTTAAATATGTTTTATATTTAATGTGTTTAATAGCCTAAAGTTCGTCGGAGCAAGCCGTGTAACAGACAGTAATCTCATAAGCCCCGTTTCTGCAAAATGAGTAATATCTGACGAGTCATGTGAATTATTTTACAACAGTTTCAATATTTTCCGTAAATGACGTCGAAAGCTGACGAAATATTCAGAGCAACTGCGGAACAGTTGCTTAAGATAACACTTTCGTCAACTTTCGACGTGATTTAAAGAAAATATAACAATTTCTGTAATTCTTTCAAATATTGATTTTATTGCGAAAAAATATTTTCATTAAAAATCGCACATCTTCTTCTTAGGTATAAAATCACATGGCTTGTCTCAGACAGCGTGGTGTACGTGATACTGACCGTTCCACGGCCACCAAGGCCACCATCCAGCTGGCGGCCGCCGACATCACACAGCCCAGGTATCCAAATATCCCGCAGGCTGTCAGCCCGTACGTCCATCCACCTGTAACACATATCTGTCTGTGACTGGAGAATTGGGCTTATGGGTTTTGCGACCAGTGTAGGTCCAGATCAGCCTGTGCATCCGCACAGTCTGATCAGGGCCTTCTCTGTTCGCCATTCCATCAATGAAACACCCGTCACGCTTCTTACAAAGAATGGTGATCGTTATCAGGCTACAGGAGTGTGCTATTTGATCAGGAGCTACACTGGTCACAAATACCATAAGCCCAATTTCTCCAGCCACAGCGACATATAATAATCCATTGTGTGATCGGAGAATTTTCAAGCTGATACAGTTTGTGTCAATGTTTCAATAAATCTCCAAACTTACAACCAACTATACCCCATCTTTTGGGAATGGGAATGAACATTTATCTGACTATGTTGTTGTTTTAGTGGTTGGTATGTTGCACGCCCAATGCACGGTGGAACTCAGTCAGTGCATTCATATAAAGCTTTATGTATGACTAGCAAAGCAATTTGGTTTGTTGAAAAATATGCTGGAATATCATACTAAATATCGTTTAGTGAATATTATGTAAGACCCAGAGCGGGGGTCAGTCTTGGACTATACATATATACAACATAAACGAAACACTTATTCAGGTACAGATAGTAAAAATAAAAGCAGTTACTTGAGCGTATAGACACTGGAGAAAATGCATGTATTTGATTATCACATCAAGTAACTGCATAGTAAGTGTATGCTTTGTCACGATTACCTCAAAAAGTGGATCCAGACTTCAGCTTGTGTATATAGTACTTACTGAATCCAACATTATAATGGTTATGAAAATGGACATGAAAATAGTGTCAGCTTTCGACGTCATGTCCAGAAAATATCCCAGTTTCTGTAAATATATTTCATATATGTTACCAGGTACAATATCACATGGCGTGTCTCATTTGCTTACATTGTCGAAGTCCATCTTGCAAATTGACATTTCTATTAACCCATTTCCTTCGGAATACACCTATATGGACATTAAATTTACTAAATATTTTATTTTTATTTGTGTTATTGCTCAATGAAAGTATATGTTGTGACCACTCATTTAAACTCTCGGCGAGACGGTTCAAATGGTGGTCGCGACATATACGTCTGAGCGCATAGAAAGAACATAGTTATAATTTTCCGCAAACATAATTGCGTATCCTCAGCATGAAGAGGTTGCCAGACATGTGGGCTTAAATCACTCACCTGCGACGGCGGTCATGAGAAGGCCGGTCAAGTTGACCACATCACTGACAGCGCTGGACAGCAGCACGATGCGGACGACGCGGTTGATTCCCGGCTCGGAACGTTCAGTCCGGCGGAGAGAGTACATAAGCTGGGCTACAGCACATGTGATAGCAACCATTGTCGCCACGAGGAAGACAGGCGTTGCGATAGAATCGGCGGCCATCTTGTTTATATCACTCCGCTGTAAATCTTTAATGTGTGCACATTGTCTTGGTCTGCCGTCACCTCAAATGTTGCTCACTTCGTGTCATCTGTGTTCGCTAGTGGTTCTGTAGAGCTATATGATGAATAAATATATAGCTGTGACTGGAAAAATGGGGCTTATGGGTTTTTGCGACCAGTGTAGATCCAGATCAGCCTGTGCATCCGCACAGTCTGATCAGGATCTGCACTGTTCGCTATTCCATCAATGAAACACCTGATACTTGTAATACGCAATATAGATCGTTATCAGGCTATAGGAGTGTGTTATTTGATCAGGAGCTAGACTGGTAACAACTCCCAAAAGCCCCATTTCTCCAGCCATAGCCGCATGTAGCACGTAATCACTACCATCACGCGCATTGAGGGTTCATTAGTGTATTTCCTGATCCAGATATACTGCCACATGCCTATCTCACTGTCACTGCAGGATGTGGAATATGGTAGTGTCGACCAGTAAACACCCAGACTACGTTCAATCAGAGTCAGCCCTGTTTGCCGTTCGACTAGTAAGACACCCGTGATTCAAACAAACATTATTCAATTACAGTGAAACCTCTCCAAACCGGACACCCTGGGAGGTTGCACTGTAAATCAGGCATATAACCATTATTTTGCAATCATGAACATGCATTATTATCTGAGCTGCGTTACCAAGAAACCTCGAAAATGAGATCCCATAGATGTTCGTTCTTGGTGTCCGGTTTAAAGAGATTCCACTGTATATGTAATTCCTAGTCATGCTACGAGACTACCAAAAGCTGGGGGCCGTTTCACTAAACTTCGTACGACTGAAACTTCCGTAAGTGCAAATTTAGGATCGTCTGGAAATTTCAAGTAATGGATTTACATTTATGGAGCATAGGCTTTTAAATGTGAAATGTACAAACATAAGTTTGCACTTACGAACAGTTTAGTCGTACGAAGTTTAGTGAAACGGCCCCCCTGGAGTGACCACACATACAATATATAGGCCACATTTCTCTAGTCACAGTTATAATACTAATGATAATTATAAGTGTGCTCGTCACATTATTGCATCATTGTCATGGCGTACGTGTGACGGTATAATCAAGTTGTCTGTTACTGAGACACTAAATATACGTATGAAACAATATGATAGTATTTATTGAGAGAATACATATACATGTTGTTGAATATATAAAGTGGATGGTTCAAGCAAAATTGTTATACTATCGTGGAACCTCTCTAAACCGGGCACCATGAAGGCACACACATCTATGGCTCAGCATGACAGACTGCCTGGTTTACAATGAAACCTCTCTAAGCCGGGCACCATGAAGGCACACACACCTATGGCTCAGAATGACAGACTGCCTGGTTTACAGTGAAACCTCTCTAAGCCGGGCACCATGAAGGCACACACACATATGGCTCAGAATGACAGACTGCCTGGTTTACAATGAAACCTCTCTAAGCCGGGCACCATGAAGGCACACACACATATGGCTCAGAATGACAGACTGCCTGGTTTACAATGAAACCTCTCTAAGCCGGGCACCATGAAGGCACACACACCTATGGCTCAGAATGACAGGCTGCCTGGTTTACAATGAAACCTCTCTAAGCCGGGCACCATGAAGGCACACACACATATGGCTCAGAATGACAGACTGCCTGGTTTACAATGAAACCTCTCTAAGCCGGACACCCTGTCTGAGGTGATTGGATTTGCCGTTCATACAAGTGAATCTATATTTACTTTGGTGTAGATTCAGTGTTTGAAGGCCGCCAGTTCTGGAAAAGTAGGTTTGACAACAAACGATATATATCAAAAGAAGCATGTCTGAACAAATACGTAAGTTACTGATCGATATATGTATGATTTAGTAACTGGTGGCTGTGACTGATGAAATGGGAATTTTGCGACCAGTGTGATCATTATCTGCACTGTTCGCTATTGCATCAATGAAACACATGCCATTCCTCTAACAAGCAATATACATTGTTTTCCGGCTACATTCGTGTGCTATTTGATCAGGAGCTAGATTGGTTACAAATTCCATAAGCCACATTTCTCCAGTCACAACCATATTTCTCATCTTACTAGTGTGCACCGATGAATATCAGCCTGTTGATACCCCATCATTTGACCATGGTCCATACTAATCGAAGTTCTTCTAAATAACAATTTAAATATCAGTTAGTGCTCAAACGTGCGGCCGTCTGGTGGTAATCATGAACTTGGTTGGTCGCCACATCCAATACGGTCATTATTTACCACGAACAGTCACAGTATATTACATGCTACCCAGTGATTTACCGTGATTCTGGAGGGATTTATTTCCTTGAAGGAAATATTTACTCCTAGACGTATTCGGAAAAAAATCGAACCATATTTTCAAACTACGTGTTTGGAACATAAACTGTCAATTTCTGGTGGATAAAAGGGCAGATATCTACACACTTCTAGATAAACACAATCCTGATATTGCAGTACGAACCGAGTCTTGGCTGAACCCCAAACATCTCGACAGTAAGTATTTCCCCAAATCAAAAGGTTATATACCCTTCAGACAGGATCGCCTTTCCGACACAAATGGAGGGGGTCTTCATCCTTGGTAGAGATAAAAAGGTACGTGACAGAAAACATTTTGTGAAGGTCAAACAGTTGTAAAATTAAACTGTAATACCATAATTACTTGGAAGACATTCTTGGCGTGGTATCCACGCCAAGAATGTCTTCCAAGTAATTATGGCACCAGCTGCTGTTGATTCCAAAACAAGTAATTTGTCACCAACGAAACTCTTCACCTATATCATTGTATATAAAAGGCAATAATTCCAGCACAAAAAGATTTACACAATTCCCTAACATTTGATGATTTTTTTTCGAAAACTGTAATGTGTTATCGCTTCGTTCAGTATTCCCGCGACTTTGCCAAGTTTATACCCCGATAAATTCCACAAAAAGGCCATTCATTCCTATAATAGACGAGACTCACGAGGCATTGCATCCCTAAATACCTCTCCCAACAACTCTACATTACTTACAGTGGACAAAGACAACGCGAACATACTAAATAACCAGTTTTCTTGGTGTCCGGTTTGGAGGGTTCCACTGTACCCTTTTTGTATCCCCTGTACCCACTGTACACACTGTACCCTTTCCACTTTGACCCTTTCAACACTACAGACCTCTAAACTGGTATTAGCAAACACAAGGTGCATGATCACGTGGTTACAACAACAAGAACAATGGCTGAAAGTGTTGAAAGCGAGCCCACTCCAAAGTACGTATTATTTGATATTTTCCTTAATAGGCAACGGATTTTGATGAAATATGGCGCAGCAAACGCGTCTTCGTGAGCTGCCTTTGGTAGTCTCGGGGTTTCGGCACATAATTATGTCGTTTTTGCGAAGAATTGATTTCCGTGTAGACACGGAAATCGATTCCCCGCAAAAACGACAGAAATTTGGGCCAAAATACTGAGACCACCAAATGCATCTTAACAAGACGCGTTTGATGCGCCATATTTCATCAAAATCCGTTACATAATAAGAACACAATAAAAGAGTACGTACTTTGAATCGGAGGGCTTCTGGAAGTTTCAGTACTTGGTGTTGTTGTTGTAACCACGTGATCATGCACCTTGAAACAGTGTGGACACGTCTCGTCAGGATCTGCACCTCTTGCAAGTACATGTAATTTTCATATCTTTGAGAACAAAAGCACATATATACTTACTAGTCTGAAAATCATTTTTCACTAGTGGATTGGTTGTAAAATTTAAATATCAAAATCCATTTCAGTCATTTAGGGGTGAAAGGGTTAGAGGTACATACATGCCCACGTGCCAGGTTATAATATAGGGAGGCATATTTGTTCGTCTATTCGTTAGATATGGCATTGTTCGGGCAAATTAAACAGTCGTTCAACATTTCCCGACGATATAATTGGCATTACTATACTTCGTATATCAAACATGAATTTCCACACCCGGTATCAGGGGTGATAACCGTGTTTCCTTAAAATGTTATAGCGGGCACTCGTAATTTTTAGATCTGGTGGAATAGTGACACAAGTATACACTTATTTAATGCATATAAAGTACATTATGTGCCTATTAATGGAAAGTTATTTCTACAACACGCATAGATACATATCAAACCAGTAGCCTTTTTCACCAACATATACTTATCTAGCAAATCATTGATTTTTCCCGAAATGCATTATGTCTTATAGAACTAACGACTGGATATATTTGATGATTAAACGTATGCAGAATTATTATACTGAATTTATTACATTATCACAGCCATTTTGGCTGTGATAATGTAATAAATTCAGTATAATAAAAAATGATAAATTTATCTTTAAATTGAAAATTTCTCCCTCAAAGTCTACTTTGCTAGATAAGTATACTTTTCAATGTTGGTGAAATAGGCTACAGGCAGACACACCGGTCCTCTGGAGCTACAATTGTCGCAAAAAGATATAACCCCCCTGTTATCACAGAGCATGTCTCGTGACATTTCTGCCATCTACTTAACGCGATAACGTGATAGCTAAACCGTTTTAACTGCAAAAGTGTCACGTCAAGACGACTTACTAATTGACGACTTAATACATTAAGGTGTCGTATTGGTCAGTTAAAACGTCAAGGCGACTTTCTAAATGGTCAAGACGAGATAACTATGCTGTTAAGGTTTACAAGGTTTATCCCGTCAACACAGTGCGTATGTGCCGTGAAACACGGTGCCGTGAAACATTTTTGATATCAAGTCAATACTATTTTTGCATTTTACAGCCATTTGTAGGTGTTGACAGGATAAATAGAATAGTAGGTTAGTGCCGTGAATGGGAAAAAAATATCTGGCGCGGCACGGAAACGGGATGTGCTCTGCAGAGCCTCGCCCATCCCGTTTCCTGAGCTGTGCCAGATATGTTTTCCCATTCACGGCACTAACCTACTATTCTCTATATGCCACCAGCATTATCAATCTGAGTTTGATCATAGCTCTATAACTACAAAACTGTACTTGACAACATATGGAGCCCCGCAGGGGACGTATAATTCTTTCAATAACAATTCGTTCCCACGAAATAACAATTCGTTGCCACGAATTAACAATTCGTTCCCTCAATTTAACAATTCGTTCCCACAAATTAACAATTCGTTGCCTAAAATTAACAATTCGTTCCCTCAATTGAACAATTTGTTCCCATGAATTAATAATTCGTTCCCAAGGGAACGAATTGTTACATCGTGGGAACGAATTGTTATATTGTGGGAACGAATTGTTAATTCGAGGGAACGAATTGTTAAATTGAGGGAACGAATTGTCATTTCGTGGGAATGAATTAATAAAAAAAAATCCATGTCCCCTGCGGGGCTCCGTAACAGCATGACTGTACATACGTGCAATATTTTTCTCCGGCTTGGCAGATACTTGTATCAAAATCGTCACCTGTCCGGAACTGTCACCTGTCACCTGTCCGAACATTACCGATGTATACCGATTGTTTGGTAACTATCAAGAGCGTAAATAACATCACCACAATCGACGTCAGCAACAGCTGGTATTATTGGCAGTTGCAGCGCCGATAGTGCGTCCGTCTCCATATCCCGCCGCACTGACAATGAAATTAGTGGGGTCTTAATTAAATCCGGCCGACAATATTAAACTTCCTAAATTGGTTACCAAGGCAACGAAACCCATTATTGGGTAACCAATGTAATAATGTAGATGTCCGAAAACAATCTTAGAAACTTGATAATGAATATTGTATCACCATATGTGGCTGTCTCTGAACGGGACTAATGGGTTTTGCGACCATTGTAGATCAAGATCAGACTGTCTGATCAGGATCTGCACTGTTCGCCATTATATCCATGAAACACCCGCAATAGAAAAATATTTTAAAATTATTTAGTTTCTTTAATAATACACGTGAACCAGACCTCCGGATACGCTGCGTATTTGCTTAAATACCCAATTCAAATTGCCAAAAAAAACAATTAAAATCAGAAGTAGCGAGTACCAAAAAGCAATAATAATTGTGTGGTACTTTTATAATGCTGCAGAAAACAATAAACAGACCACAAATACAGCATATTTTTCTTATTTTCCATGTTAACACATCTTGGTATTTCATTAGAATTGTCTCCAAGTAGACAAATCTAATAAAATGCCAAGACATGTTTTAATTTAGAAGCAAACTATTCAATAATTGCTGTATGTTGATGTGTAAATAGTAGTGTGATTTTATTTTACCAACTTATTTTTTTGAAATACCCAATTGCTTCAGAAATGATGGAGTGACAATACTCAATTACTAATTCCTTATCTGGAGCCCTGGTGAACGCACAATTGTTTAAATGCCTCTATATGAAAACAGAACTGGAAACATGAATACATTTCAAACGCGCATCATTTTTCCATATCCATATCCGTCCGAATTGCACCGACTAACTGTATTGCCCGGTCTGTTACTATCGGATTGTGCCTAGCTCTGCCACCACTCGCCACAGAACAGAGCCACTCGTAGTGGTGTTGCAAAATATAGGTTTCCCCAACTACATTGAATCCTCTCTAAACCGGACAACAAGCAAATATCTGTGATCTTATTTTTGATTGGTTTCTTAGTCATTTATCTCAGGTGATCGCAAAGAACACAGCTAATGTGTTTTGCGACCAGTGTAGATCCAGATCAGACTGTGCATCCGCACTGTTCGCCATTCCAAGCCATATAGATCGGCATCGGGATGCAGGAGATAGATTACAATACAATGTGCATGTATCTGTATGTTTGAAAGTTACATAATACAAATAAAAACATATTTGAAAATTATTTATTTTCTTCAAAAATACACGTGAGGTTTCCCCAACTAAACCGGAAAACAAGGCAACACATGTGATCTTATTTTTGATGTGTTTCTTAGTCATTTATCTCAGGTGATAATGCCTGTTCATTGTCGCATAGAACACAGCTGTGGCTGAGAATTATCAAATTCCTGATTTACAGTGAAACCGCTCTAAAACCGGACACCCTGGGACCCCAGGGTGTCCGGTTTTAGAGAGGTTTCACTGTATACGGTAACTGAATAAATTGTAGGTATGGGCCGTGCGACCTGTGTAGACCTATTGTCTGTTTCACGAAAGCTGCCCAAATTTTACGGCTATATAGACAATTCAAGAACAATATTATTTTCGATAATATTAAATTAAAGGAAAATTTAAGAATGAGCCTTCTTTTTATTTCGTGAAATTCGGTCAAATATTGATTTTATTACGAAAAATTGATTTGTCTATGGGAATTTAACATGAGGGAAAAAGTGGTAAGGAAGTGTGGGAGAAGTCAAAAACGAAAAATTTTGGAAATCGACTCCGAAACCTGACTAGATAGCTTGGATATGATCTAAGAAAACAAAAGTTAAATTTTAAAAATCGGTCCAGTATTTCTAAAATTCAAAAAAAATTCCCCATGTTAAATCCCCATAGACATCTTCACTCCGTGAAGATGTCTATGGGGATTTAACATGGGAAAATTGTTTTTTCGCAATAAAATCAATATTTGACCAAATTTCACGAAATAAAAAGAATGCTCATTCTTAATTTTTCCTTTAATTTAATATTATCAAAAGAAATCTTGTTTTTGAATTGTTTATATAGCCGTAACATTTGGGCAGCTTTCGTGAAACAGACAGTAGACCAGGGTCTCCACTATTCGTAATTCAGTCAGCATAACGCCGCTATGCATCCAACAAAATTATAACCATGAATTTTTGTGTCTGTCTCAATGAAATTTAACCCAAACTTTATTTCTGTAGCGTTACATGTACTATGGACGCGTCCTGGTGCCAATGCTAAAATATACTTATCTCCTAATTAGGAATACTACTTCCTAATTAGGAGATACTATCTCCTAACTAGGACTTAGCATCTGCTAATTCGGAGATAATAAGTCCTAATTAGGAGATACTAACTCCTACTTAGGAGTTACTCCTAATTAGAACTTAGTATCTCCTAATTAGGAGTTACTATCTTCTAATTAAGAGTTAGTATCTCCCAATTAGGAGAAAAACATTTTTATCTTTGACACAGATAGTAAGTCCTAATTACGAGTTGCTATCTCCTAATTATGCCTTAGTAATTAGGAGATAAAAAAACTTTAGCATTTGCACCTGTGGGCCGTTTCACTAAACTTCCTACGACTAAAATGTTCGTAAGTGCAAAATTATGATAGTCTGTAAATTTCTCATTAACAATGATTTCTTGTAAACAATTGTTGGATTTACATTTATTGAGCATAGGCTGCTTATGCAGTCTATGCTCAATAAATGTAAAGTCATCAATTGAAATTTACAGACTATTCTAAATCTGCACTTACGAACATTTTAGTCGTACGAAGTTTAGTGAAACGGGCCCCAGGACGCTTCCATACGTTACAGACAGAACATCCTGGTTAAATGAAACCGTGTACTAGACAGGTCGCACAGACACTATGTAAATATAATACTTCAGCAACACTCACACATTACGATACAAGCTGTACTGATCACAACTTTCATGCACCCTATTTCTCCGGTCACAGTCAGAATTGGCGTCGAGGGTGAATCGATTCAGTACGCATTAACAAGACATCGTACATATATCCGCTTTTAATGTTTTAGATTGCGTGATGCCAAGCAATAAATTGAATGAGAAAATATTGAGATTTGTCTCCGAACATTGGTGACATTGTCAAAAGCCAGATCACGTCACAGAGACGCCTTGCTGAGATATAGTACCTTATTACGGCGTCTAAATTGAGACACACCATGTGATTTTGTACCTTTGGACATCTGCGTAATTTCATGAAACACGTTTACAAAATTTACAATACTTTCCTTAAATGGCGTCAAAGGTTGACAGAACTTTCGGTTTACATGCGTAATTTTAATTATATTCCGCATGTACTCTGAAAGTTTTGTTAACTTTTGACGTTATTTATGAAAAATATTGTAAATTTTGTAAACGTATGTACAAAATCACATGGCGTGTCTCTAATGTGGACCTACGTTGCTTGCCATGCAGTCTATCTGTCACGCTGTCGTCTACAAAATGATTTGCCGCTGATACAACATGGACGTTGCAAATATCGTATTAGCTAAGTCCCGTGTTCTCAGTCGGCGACCCATGTGTCCACGTAATCATCCGAGAATACGCGAGACTTACGGCGATAACGTTGGGTTACTGAGTTTGCGACCCGTGTAAACCTATAGCCCCAGGTTCAATGTAGTTATCACCAGTTCAGGTTAGTGGGCATTCAGCGTAATCACATATACTGGGATATAATACAATGTTCATTAATTCAGACAGATGTTACAGTCGGACGTCTCTAAACCGGACACAGAGAAAAGGTAAGTGTACATAATTTTGATAATGTCTGTTCATGATCGCAAAGCATCCGAAAATGTGTTTATGCAGTATCTTCTGCATGTAGCTGAGTGGGAATTCGACAAGAATCCGGCGCCTATTTCGACGTGAAACATTTACGCCGGTTCGGAGTGAAGAGAAATTAAATACGGATACGGAGAGGAAAACTTGGAAAAGTCGCGGGAATACTGGACGAGGCCTTCCGGCCTTCGTCCAGTATTCCCGCGACTTTTCCAAGTTTAGACAATACTCGGAGCATTGGTGTCGATTTTACACTCAGATCTAGACATCGTACTCTGATCAAATAGCCCACTCATGTAGCCTGACAACGATCTAGATTGCTTGTTTGAAACATGGCGGATGTTTCAGTGATGGCATGGTGAACAGTGCAGATCCTGATCAGACTGTGCGGGTGCACAGACTGATCTGGATATACACTGGTCGGAAAACCTATAAGCACCATTTCTCCAGCCACAACCACAACTATCAAATCAAATATATATAACGCAAGTGTCAACCATTGTCAGTTTCACGACCAACCAACGGAGTCTATGACGACCCGTGACATCATACAGGGCACCACGTGTCTGCTGACGTAATATGCATTGACGTACTTGTTTCCTCAACAGGTTCTTGAAGAACGGTTCATATTTCGGCGTTGTATTGGTTATTTCGGTATATTTGGTGGTTTGGGTGCATTGTTACCAACATACAATTTACGTCACCTCCCGTGAATTACATGTATAACAAGAAGTACAGAGTCTGTTGACAGTATAAAAGGGACCGGAAAGTTTGGAACAGTGAATGTGTAGATATTTGACGGTTATTGTCGTGTGTAATGATTGAGCATTATTAGTTGCACAAAACTATGCACATCACCCAAAATCAACGAAATATACCCAAAGCTACCCAAACTCCAACAAAATACCCATATCACACCAACATACTGACCATCTGTTTAAACACCTGAGGTTTGATGTAGTCAGTTTGACGACCAACCAATCAGTTAATCTGCGACGACACGTGATACGGGCCACCACGTGTCTAATGGCGGAATATACCATGAAGTACATTCATTTTCGCCAGCCATCGTTTCCGAGTTCCACAAACATGTTAATAGTGTCAGTACGATGACTGACCTAGTTATGTACGTGTTTACCAGTGGGATGAATTGTCATCATAATTAACTTATTTGAGACATAATCACGTATGTTCTTCCACTTGCCGGGGATTCAGTCCTCGCTGTATGCCAGTAGGTCGTGGAATATGGCACATTTGGTAATGTCAGTTTCCCGACAGCAGTCCACATTGTATGGCTATATAGTCAAGACAAAACAATAGGTTTTTCGATATTATTCTTTATCAACATAGTGAGCCTTCTTCTTTATTTCGTAACATTTTGTCAATTTTATTACGAAAACAAGATTTCTCTATCATAATTTATCATGGGGGTGGGGAGGGTGGTGGAGCTGCAGGAGGAGTCTTGATTAAACTGCTTACAGGAATACTAGTTAAAATGAAACCTCTCTAAACCGGACACCCTCACAGGGTGTCCGGTTCAGAGATGTTCCACAGTAAATTAAGCATATGACCATGCTGGTACTTATTTATGTATTTTGCAATGATGAACATGCATTATTATCTGATAAGCGTTACCAAGAAACCTCTCCAAATGAGATCACATATATTTTCTAGGTGTCCTATTTAGAGAGATTCCACTGTATTGCATACATTTAGAATGGGCTTTCTCTGTGCATTAATTAACACAGTGCAGTTAAAATCATAATACATGAGTCGAAAGTGTAATATAAATGTATCTACAGAAATACAGAAATAGAGAATAGTAGGTTAGTGCCGTGAATGGGAAAAAATATATGGCAAGGCTCAGGAAACGGGATGGGCGAGGCTCTGCCGAGCACATCCAGTTTCCGTGCCGCGCCAGATATTTTTTCCCATTCACGGCACTAACTTACTATTCTATTTATCCTGTCAACACCTACAAATGGATGTAAAATGCAAAAATAGTATTGACTGAATATCAAAAATAACCAGTACAGCGTCGAAGTATCATGTTGTGCGTTTGCAATAAGTAAATCAAGCAGCTGTGCTGTTTTACTAGTGCATTACACTTGTTGACTGATTTAATTTCATTCCGGTGGTATAACCTCGTTTATTATGGAATCAGTAAATCCATTTAACAAATAGCATACTAAATCACCACGCATGATAAATTCCATATATCAGGGTGACGGATCACATGGTTCCCGAAAGGTGTGACGTCATATTTATAAGCCGTGTCTACAGTGTATTCCTTTAATATCTTTCTAACGGAATCGCATATTTTCATGAAACTTAGAGCAACAAATGCGGAACTTGTTGCTTTTTATTGTATAGTTTGCTTTAATCTCAAAAGTCTCAAACGGTACTCGACTATTCGTGAAAGTTATAAGGTGTTCTAATGTACTTTTAGTACAGCCATAAAACGCACTGGACATCGTCTTTGGAGGGCTGATGTCATCAAAATGTGTGCGTCTGTTAGGAAGATGTACTGTAAAAATAACCTCACAGATTAAGTGACATCGGAAAATAAGGTTCAGAAACGTTCGGAAACCATGAGATCCCCATCATGGCATACTCTGTGTACACACGACTGTTGTTAAATATAAATAAGTCGACAGTTCTTAGGGTAGGATCATTAAGACAATCGTATATATCCCGTCAACACAGTGCGTATGTGCCGTGAAACACGGTGCCGTGAAACATTTTTGATATTCAGTCAATGCTATTTTTGCATTTTACAGCCATTTTTAGGTGTTCACGGAATAAATAGAATAGTAGGTTAGTGCCGTGAATGGGAAAAATATCTGGCGCGGCACGGAAACGGGATGTGCTCGGCATAGCCTCGCCCATCCCGTTTCCTGAGCCTTGCCAGATATTTTTTCCCATTCACGGCACTAACCTACTATTCTCTATCTATTTTCCTTATTTCTGAACCAAAGTATATGTTGTGACCACTCACTTGAACCGTCTCGGCGAGACGGTTCAAATGAGTCGTCACAACATATACTTCTGATGAGAAATAAAGAAATTATTGAGCCTTGCCGGATATTCTTTCCCATTCACGGCACTAACCTACTATTCTCTATATACATTACCTGCCCAATAAAACATTTGCACGTATAAAGCTCAAACGCTAGGAATTACGTTTTCAAATAGTGCAAATTTGATCCATTATTTACAATATTGATCCGAAGATAACATAATTTAAAATTGTTTAAACAAACGGAAACACAGATATCTAACGCTGATAAGAAAAATAACCGTACTAAAAACATTCGCTATTCCAAAATTAATATATCCATTAACAGTTATTGAAACACCTTCAGAGAATATTATAAAACATATCAAGAAAAAAATATATGACTTTTTATGGGATTCTAAACCAGATAGAATAAAACGAGAGACAATAACAAAACAGCTATGAAAATGATGGAACGCAGGCTGATCTGGGACTACGCTGGTGACAAATGCCGTCAGGTCCTTCCTTCATAATTGTTGGTACACGTACAATGGTTCCTTTATATACTACTTAGCGTTATACCACTCGATGAGAGCCTTTACATGACATGTCGCACTAGTACTTTGAGGCAGGCTGATCTGGGACTACAATGGTGACAAATGTCGTAAGATACTTTTCTCACCTGTTGTAGCACATACAATGGTTCCTGTATATACTTATCAGTGTTACATATCGATGTAAGCCTTTAAAATACATGTTTATAAGTGCCCTATTTGGACCATTTTAGTGCCCCTATACGGACCATGTTACCCGAGTGCCCCCATAGGGACCGTAACGCTACCAACCCTACTGAGATCTACACATCATTCAGAAAGGCGTGACGTCATATTTTTAGCTGTGTCTACAGTACGGCATATCATGGGGCTGTTTCACTGAACTCCGTACGACTAAAATGTTCGCAAATGCAAAGTTATGATAGTCTGTAAATTTCACATTAACATTATTTTCTTGTAAACAATATTGGATTTACATTTATTGACTATGTTTAATAAATGTAAATCCACAAATTGAAATTTCCAGATGATCCTTAATTTAAGTCGTACGCAGTTTAGTGAACCGGCCCCCTGTGATATCACGGCATGGGAACAAAGACAGGATTGTCTCGTACGCAGTTTGGTCGTCAACATTAGTATAGACCCATATGAAGCATGGCATGCACGTCAATACTTGTATTCCATTTACAAAGGAACTCGTCCAGATTGCCATATCGCTAATTACGGATCCCGGATGCTCATTTCCTAAACAGGTAATTTCCTAAGTTGGTGTTGAATTTGTTTGCTAAGATAGCTCGTGTAGTAACCATTATGACACCACAGGCCAGTATAGTGAGTGGTATTGGCAAAACGTGTAGATCCAGATGAGCCGGCTCGTGACGAGCCGTCTCATCAGGATCTGCACGTTTTGTAAGTAATTTTCATATCTTTTAGAACAAAAACACCCCTTTTCACAATTGGACTAGTCTGAAAATCATTTTGTGACTGTTGGATTGGTTGAAAACTTGACATATCAAAATCCATTCCGAGGATTGTTTCAAAGGTAATTTCATAAAATGTCAGTTTTGTATTTTGTCTTTAGGTGCACGATATATGAGACACACCTAAGAACATGAAACATGTTTACGGAATTTACGATATTTTCCGTAAATTACATCGAAATTAACAAAATTTTCATATTCCGCGTTTGCAATGAACTGAAATTTCGTCATCTTTCGACGTCATTTACAGAAAATATCACAGTTTCTGTAAATGAATTTCATGATAAATCGCACATGTTCTTAGATACAAAATTACATGGCTTGTCTCATATTTGAATTGTACCAAATGGTATAGTGGAACTTCTCTAAACCGGACACCCTGGGAGGTCCCCAGGGTGTCCGGCTTAGAGAGGTTCCACTGTAAACCAGGCATACGAACAGACATATACATCGGAGATAAATAACAAAGCAACGCACACAAATACCAATAAAGCGATTTACAGCGTGTCCGGTTTAGAGAGGTTTCACTGTACGATCGGTGTCATAAGATACTGTAATATTATCATAGTGAAATGCACACATACGAACTGCAGGGGCCCGTTTCACTAACCTTCGTACGACTAAGAAGTTCGTAAGTGCAAATTTAGGATCGTCTGGAAATTTAAATTGATTGATTTACATTTATTGAGCATAGGCTGCATATGCAGCCTATGCTCAATAAATGTAAATCCAATAGTTGTTTACAAGAAAATATTGCTAATGTGAAATGTACAGACTATCATAATTTTGCACTTACGAACATTTAAGTCGTAAGAAGTTTAGTGAAACGGCCCCCTGGCAGCCTGACGGAGCAGGAATGGTTCCTAACTGGCAGTGGGTGTGCATCCCGGTTCCAGCTTTCATTGTTTATACTTGATCGCATGCGGCCTAACAGTGTATATACCAAATACATATACAGTAGAACCTCTCTAAACCGGACACGCAGTCTCTGTATCCGTAGTTTCATGGGTTTCATTGCCACCTATCACAGATGATAATGCATGTTCAAGTTCGTAAAGTGTATCCCCATGCCACGCTATAGTCATATGTCGGATTTACAGTGGAACCTCTCTAAACCGGACACCCTGGGAACATTGTCCAATAGACCGTCGGTGACGTAAAAAGACCGAGCTACATCATTTATGTCATTCCCTATGTATATACTTTTATTTCTCGTTTCTACCTGCTCCTATAGACTGGATCACCATTCAATGAGTATATCATCTGACATTACGCATTTATACAAGGGAACAGCCCTCTATCCATACGAAGTACATTCATGTGGACAAGTCATTAAATAATGTACACGTTTGTTCCGACATGACGCATACATACAGGGGAACAGCTATCTATTCAAAGTATGTGGACACATCATTACATCAGTACACATGTTTGCTCTGACATGGCTCATGCGTACAGGGGAACAGCCGTCTATTGCAAGTATATGGATAATTCATTAAATAGTTACACACGTTTTCTTCGACAGGTCGCATGCATGCAGAGAAACAGCCCTTGTATCCTAGTATGTGGACAATTCTTTCAATAATTACAAACATTAGCTATGACATGAAACATTCATACAGGGGAACAACTATTCATTCAAAGTATGTGAACAAGTCATTAAATCACATACATTTGCTCGGACATCACGCATGCATACAGGGGAACAAGTATTCATTTTAATTATATGGACAAGTTATTGCATATTTACGCAAGTTCGCTCCGACATAAAGCATGCATACGGGGAAACAGTTATCCATACAAAGTATGTAGACAAGTCATTAAATCACTACACAAGTTTGTTCCGACATGACGCATGCATACATGGGAACAGCCATCTTTTCAAAGTATGTGGACAAGTCATTAAATCAGTACCTATGTTTGCTCTGACATGGCTCATTCGAACAGCGCAACAACCATCCACCAATCCCAAGTATGTGGATTATTCATTAAATAGATACACACGTTTACACTGACATGCCACATTACATGCCACATTATTGTGTTTTTCTAATTTATCTTGTATTTGAGCTATTATTTCTTCAATATTGATACTATGCTTCAAGTAGTGCACACAATTATTAAAGGCCATCTCGTTTTTCTTATACGTATACATATGTAATATTTGGCTAAGAGAATAATACATTGCGTTTGTTGGACATGTGTACCTATATCAACTATTCCAAAAGAAGTCTTAAAAAGGTATTCTGTTGGGACACCGTTGTCTGTTAAGAACCTGCTAAGTTGTGACCAAACAGTTTGAATCACAGTACATTCCCAAAAGAGATGATGGAATGTTTCTATTTGCATGTTACAGCAATCACAGACACTTGATTATACTACATCTGATCGTAAGTATATTGTTTCCTATAATTCTCATTAAATAGTTGTACTGGAAACTCCTAAGGTTTATGTCTATTGTGTTTTGTATAATAGTAAATAAATATGTTTGTTTCCAGTTGGAAAAACACTGGCACATTTTTGCTTTTAAGGAGGTTATGAAACAGTCTTTGTCAACCATATTTATTCTCCAAGACAACTGTATCATATTTATACTGTGTTATATGTGACGCATACTGGCACCTGTTTGTATGATATTTATATACTTTATAAGATGCGACTGGTGGTAACGTTACTGGGCCATATAGGGGCACGCGGATAACATGGTCCGTATTGGGGCACTAAAATGGTCCAAATAGGAGCACTTCCATATATATTCTATACCATACTTGCTGCGACTGGTGGTAACATATCTGTGCCATATAGGGGCACTCGGGTAACATGGTCCGTATAGGGGCACTGAAATGGTCCAAAATGGGGGCACTTCTGTACATCTTCTATATCATACAAGATGAGACTGGTGGTAACGTTACTGGGCCATATAGGGGCACTCGTGTAACATGGGCCGTATAGGGGCACTGAAATAGTCCAAATAGGGGCACTTCTGTACATCTTCTATATCATACAAGATGCGACTGGTGGTAACGTTACTGGGCCATATAGGGGCACTCGTGTAACATGGGCCGTATAGGGGCACTGAAATGGTCCAAATAGGGGCACTTCTGTACATCTTCTATATCATACAAGATGCGACTGGTGGTAACGTTACTGGGCCATATAGGGCACTCGGTTAACATGGTCTGTATAGGGGCAGACATATGGTCCAAATAGTGGCACTTCCATACATATTATATACGAGACATGATGCGACTGGTGGTAACGTTACTGTGCCATATAGGGCACTAGGGTAACATGGTCTGTATAGGGGCAGACATATGGTCCAAATAGTGGCACTTCCATACATATTATATACGAGACATGATGCGACTGGTGGTAACGTTACGGGGCGCCATGCAGGACAGGTTAATTATGTGTACAAAATTGAGTTTTGTAACACTAAAAATCACAAAATTCAATTCTGTGTCACAAAATTCAATTCTGTGTCACAAAATTGAATTCTGTGTCACAAAATTCAATTTTGTGAAGACAGAATTCATTTTTGTCCACAAAAATTAGTTGCGTATGTCATCTCTACGTTGATTGGTTGAGATCGGTCTTAGTCCATTTTACTAGATGGAGTACACTTGCAGGTTTAAATATTTCAATGCGAAAATATAACCCAATATATCAATATTATACTTCTTTATGGACAGTTATTTTGGTTATATTATGATTACAAATGAGTGGTCACACCATATAAGCATATATACTTTGAAGGAGAAATAAGAAAAAATATTCAGAATTTTCCCTCAATTATGTAAACAGGGTCAAACATAAAGTAGCCGGACATAGCTAGACCTGAGAGCATGCCGCCCATATATAGAGAATACCAGGCTAGTGTATTTTGATATCAAGTTTATCAGGCAAGGCTAGGAAACGCGTAGGAATTCCGAGGCTTGCCGAAGAATTCCTACCGTTTCCGAGCCGAGCCTGATAAACTCGATATTAAAATACACTAGCCTGGTATTCTATTTATCAGGTAACGTTTTATGCTCGAAAATGACATTAGATGACGTCGTATTCTAACAGTAGATCTAACCTTGTGAAACAAATGGTATTGGATCTGTGTCTACTAGTTGCGAAGTTACGTGTTCGCAACTATGTGTCTACATGCATTATTTACAGTATACACCATTTTAGTACATGTATCCATGGTATCTACACAAATACTACAAATGGTTTCCTCAAATGGCCCAATACACACATTCTGTTTATAAACACAGACAGCAGTCAGAACACAGGCCACAGCGCGTGTATTATTGATTTAACTGGGGCAAATGTACCTTGCGATACACACTAAATGACGTCAGTACTCGCGGGAGATCTACATGTACATGAATTATGTGTACAATTATAACGCAAATGAGTTTAAATACGAATGGGTTTGTCAACGTTTGACTGTTTGGAGATAGTTGAAGCAAAATGGCAGAATGAGAAATGAATCATCGGCAGAATGAGAAATAAATCATCGACATTGAATGTGTAGATCGGCGACCGTGACCCATTTCTCCAGTGCAGTTTCTGACCAATGGTAGTCCTTCTTACATGCGTGTGCAGAATTGACAGAATTGAATTTTGTGACACAGAATTGAATTCTGTGGCACAGAATTGAATTTTGTGACACAGAATTGAATTCTGTGACACAAAAGTGAATTTTGTGACACAGAATTGAATTTTGTGGCACAAAAATGAATTTTGTGGCACAAAATTGAGCCATGTCCCACTTGGCGCCCCGTAAACGTTGCTGGGCCTATATGCAACTAAACTATATTTCTTTGCAGCATTTATTGACATTTATTGAGTCCGATAGACCGTCGGTGACGTAAAAAGACCGAGCTACGTCATGTATGTCATTCCCTATGTATATACTTTTATTTCTCGTTTATACCTACTCCTATTGACAGGATCACCATTCAATGAGTATATCATCTGACATTACGCATTTATACAAGGGAACAGCCCTCTATCCATACGAAGTACATTCATGTGGACAAGTCATTAAATAATGTACACGTTTGTTCCGACATGACGCATACATACAGGGGAACAGCTATCTATTCAAAGTATGTGGACACATCATTACATCAGTACACATGTTTGCTCTGACATGGCTCATGCGTACAGGGGAACAGCCGTCTATTGCAAGTATATGGATAATTCATTAAATAGTTACACACGTTTTCTTCGACAGGTCGCATGCATGCAGAGAAACAGCCCTTGTATCCTAGTATGTGGACAATTCTTTCAATAATTACAAACATTAGCTATGACATGAAACATTCATACAGGGGAACAACTATTCATTCAAAGTATGTGAACAAGTCATTAAATCACATACATTTGCTCGGACATCACGCATGCATACAGGGGAACAAGTATTCATTTTAATTATATGGACAAGTTATTGCATATTTACGCAAGTTCGCTCCGACATAAAGCATGCATACGGGGAAACAGTTATCCATACAAAGTATGTAGACAAGTCATTAAATCACTACACAAGTTTGTTCCGACATGACGCATGCATACAGGGGAACAGCCATCTTTTCAAAGTATGTGGACAAGTCATTAAATCAGTACCTATGTTTGCTCTGACATGGCTCATTCGAACAGCGCAACAACCATCCATCCCAAGTATGTGGATTATTCATTAAATAGATACACACGTTTACACTGACATGCCACATTACATGCCACATTATTGTGTTTTTCTAATTTATCTTGTATTTGAGCTATTATTTCTTCAATATTGATACTATGCTTCAAGTAGTGCACACAATTATTAAAGGCCATCTCGTTTTTCTTATACATATACATATGTAATATTTGGCTAAGAGAATAATACATTGCGTTTGTTGGACATGTGTACCTATATAAACTATTCCAAAAGAAGTCTTAAAAAGGCATTCTGTTGGGACACCGTTGTCTGTTAAGAACCTGCTAAGTTGTGACCAAACAGTTTGAATCACAGTACATTCCCAAAAGAGATGATGGAATGTTTCTATGTGCATGTTACAGCAATCACAGACACTTGATTATACTACATCTGACCGTAAGTATATTGTTTCCTATAATTCTCATTAAATAGTTGTACTGGAAACTCCTAAGGTTTATGTCTATTGTGTTTTGTATAATAGTAAATAAATATGTTTGTTTCCAGTTGGAAAAACACTGGCACATTTTTGCTTTTAAGGAGGTTATGAAACAGTCTTTGTCAACCATATTTATTCCATCATTTTCATAGCTGTTTTGTTATTGTCTCTCGTTTTATTCTATCTGGTTTAGAATCCCATAAAAAGTCATATATTTTTTTCTTGATATGTTTTATAATATTCTCTGAAGGTGTTTCAATAACTGTTAATGGATATATTAATTTTGGAATAACGAATGTTTTTAGTACGTTTATTTTTCTTATCAGCGTTAGATATCTGTTTTTCCGTTTGTTTAAACAATTTTAAATTATGTTATCTTCGGATCAATATTGTAAATGATGGATCAAATTTGCACTATTTGAAAACGTAATTCCTAGCGTTTGAGCTTTATCCGTGCAAATGTTTTATTGGGCAGGTAATGTATATAGAGAATAGTAGGTTAGTGCCGTGAATGGGAAAGAATATCCGGCAAGGCTCAATAATTTCTTTATTTCTCATCAGAAGTATATGTTGTGACCACTCATTTGAACCGTCTCGCCGAGACGGTTCAAGTGAGTGGTCACAACATATACTTTGGTTCAGAAATAAGGAAAATAGATAGAGAATAGTAGGTTAGTGCCGTGAATGGGAAAAAATATCTGGCAAGGCTCAGGAAACGGGATGGGCGAGGCTATGCCGAGCACATCCCGTTTCCGTGCCGCGCCAGATATTTTTCCCATTCACGGCACTAACCTACTATTCTATTTATTCCGTGAACACCTAAAAATGGCTGTAAAATGCAAAAATAGCATTGACTGAATATCAAAAATGTTTCACGGCACCGTGTTTCATGGCACATACGCACTGTGTTGACGGGATATATACGATTGTCTTAATGATCCTACCCTAAGAACTGTCGACTTATTTATATTTCACAACAGTCGTGTGTACACAGAGTATGCCATGATGGGGATCTCATGGTTTCCGAACGTTTCTGAACCTTGTTTTCCGATGTCACTTACTCTGTGAGGTTATTTTTACAGTACATCTTCCTAACAGACGCACACATTTTGATGACATCAGCCCTCCAAAGACGATGTCCAGTGCGTTTTATGGCTGTACTAAAAGTACATTAGAACACCTTATAACTTTCACGAATAGTCGAGTACCGTTTGAGACTTTTGAGATTAAAGCAAACTATACAATAAAAAACAACAAGTTCCGCATTTGTTGCTCTAAGTTTCATGAACATATGCGATTCCGTTAGAAAGATATTAAAGGAATACACTGTAGACACGGCTAATAAATATGACGTCACACCTTTCGGGAACCATGTGATCCGTCACCCTGATATATGGAATTTATCATGCGTGGTGATTTAGTATGCTATTTGTTAAATGGATTTACTGATTCCATAATAAACGAGGTTATACCACCGGAATGAAATTAAATCGGTCAACAAGTGTAATGCACTAGTAAAACAGCACAGCTGCTTGATTTACTTATTGCAAACGCACAACATGATACTTCGACGCTGTACTGGTTATTTTTGATATTCAGTCAATACTATTTTTGCATTTTACATCCATTTGTAGGTGTTGACAGGATAAATAGAATAGTAGGTTAGTGCCGTGAATGGGAAAAAATATCTGGCGCGGCACGGAAACTGGATGTGCTCGGCAGAGCCTCGCCCATCCCGTTTCCTGAGCCTTGCCATATATTTTTTCCCATTCACGGCACTAACCTACTATTCTCTATTTCTGTATTTCTGTAGATACATTTATATTACACTTTCGACTCATGTATTATGATTTTAACTGCACTGTGTTAATTAATCCACAGAGAAAGCCCATTCTAAATGTATGCAATACAGTGGAATCTCTCTAAATAGGACACCTAGAAAATATATGTGATCTCATTTGGAGAGGTTTCTTGGTAACGCTTATCAGATAATAATGCATGTTCATCATTGCAAAATACATAAATAAGTACCAGCATGGTCATATGCTTAATTTACTGTGGAACATCTCTGAACCGGACACCCTGTGAGGGTGTCCGGTTTAGAGAAAGGTTTCACTGTAACTAGTATTCATGTAAGCAGTTTAATCAAGACTCCTCCTGCAGCTCCACCACCCTCCCCACCCCCATGATAAATTATGATAGAGAAATCTTGTTTTCGTAATAAAATTGACAAAATGTTACGAAATAAAGAAAAAGGCTCACTATGTTGATAAAGAATAATATCGAAAAACCTATTGTTTTGACTTGACTATATAGCCATACAATGTGGACTGCTGTCGGGAAACTGACATTACCAAATGTGCCATATTCCACGACCTACTGGCATACAGCGAGGACTGAATCCCCGGCAAGTGGAAGAACATACGTGATTATGTCTCAAATAAGTTAATTATGATGACAATTCATCCCACTGGTAAACACGTACATAACTAGGTCAGTCATCGTACTGACACTATTAACATGTTTGTGGAACTCGGAAACGATGGCTGGCGAAAATGAATGTACTTCATGGTATATTCCGCCATTAGACACGTGGTGCCCCGTATCACGTGTCGTCGCAGATTAACTGATTGGTTGGTCTTAACTGATTACCGTGTACTCTGTTGGTTGGTCGTCAAACTGACTACATCAAACCTCAGGTGTTTAAACAGATGGTCAGTATGTTGGTGTGATATGGGTATTTTGTTGGAGTTTGGGTAGATTTGGGTATATTTCGTTGGTTTTGGGTGATGTACATAGTTTCGTGCAACTACTAATGCTCACTCATTACACACGACAGTAACCGTCAAATATCTACACAGTCACTGTTCCAAACTTTCCGGTCCCTTTTATACTGTCAAAATGGCTTCCCGAGAAATGATAGAAATGTCTGTGCGATTAAATTGTCTGTCGTGACGCACAGGACGGGTATAAATGTAGGTTTTATCAAATGTTCGATTGGAAACAATGTTTTCTCTATGCTAAATGTTTCTTTACGGGCCGGGACGACGTAAAAGTGCATTTTTAACCCGATGTTTACTCCTTTATATAGCAGTATCGGCCTCGGAAATGTGTCCGTTCTTTCCCGACCTAGCAATGATGATAATTTGTTTACAACAAAACAATCGATAGCTCGAAAACGCGTTGACATAGCGCAATGGGGAATATATAGTTGCGGAATACTAACATTGTCCCAACTTCTGCAATTGGCGACAATGATATAACTTGGTTGACGATTCGTGAGAGTCCGTTGTCTCGAGCCCGTATGGGCTCGGTCTATTAAAAAGTTGGACACCTTCCCTATAATGATTAGATGGAGGGGGTAAAACAATAATTGTTTTCTTCATTTATTGATGCTTTTAGGCATATTTAATGTATTTCTAGACCTCGGTCCGTTACTTCAACCTGTGGTTTAGCCCAATGTTAAATTCCCATAGTAAAATCTTTTTTTTAGCGAAAAAAAAAGCAATATTTGATGACATGTAACAAAATAACAATTGTGGGGAGGGTGACTCTTCGTTATTGATGAATACGTACTTACATTTAAATATAGTAATGTGCTTAATAGCCGGTTCGTCGGCAGAAAAACGTGGAACAGACAGTAGTATCTGTAGTATTGGCTCGTTATGCTATTTCCTCCGAAGGCTGATCAGATGTCTGAGATCCATCAGCCATACCGGACATGCGCAGTCGAGTGGAAATGAGTTACACGACACCAAAACTCCGGACCCGGTCGGTGGTACGGGACAACACGCTGGTAAATCCCGCTGTATCTTGCACGTCGCCCGGATATTCGGTCTGTACGTCATAGCCGCCCGGACATCGGACTCACTATCGGCCCGATGTTCGGACATACAGTTTACACGTTGTTTAAAATACTGTACAGATAAATAACGGCAGTCCGGTTCTACAGGCGAGCTTCAAGATGGTTTTATTGTCGACGCTGCACAAATGTCATAATGGGTTCGCAATGATGTCTCCATACAAGCAGGGTAATTGATTTTCTCTGTAAATAACCCACGCCGGTACATACAAAATATCAATAACAACAATGCCGCCTAGTGCGTTATAGATTCGACATTTATGGACTGGTGTGTCTCCGAATATGTGGCTGTGACTGGAGAAATTGGGCTTATTTGATTTGTGACCAGTGTAGCTCCTAATCAAATAGCACACTACTGTAGACTGATAAGGGTCTATATTGCTTGTCAGAAGTATGACCTGTGTCATTGATGGAATGGCGAACAGTGCAGATCCTGATCAGACTGTGCATATGCACAGGCTGATCTGGATCTACACTGGTCACAAAATTCATAAGCCCCATTTCTCCAGTCACATATACATATATTTATTAAACTCTTGTAAATTATTTGCAGGGGTTTCGCTGTGAGAGAAAACCCTTTTAACTCCTTACACATAATTTTCACCGTGAAGAGAACACCCGCAATTGCGCACCTGTTTTCTTGGAAACCACGAGCTACCATGCAAAATGTGTAATTTGTATTACAGTGAAAATATTGTTATTTGAAAATTTGGAAAGGGTCTCGACTAATCTAGAATGTTAATGTGATTAAACACATTCCAAACATGCACTCAAATTTATTACACTCTTGCACATTATTTACACGGGTTTCGCTGTGAGAGAAAACCCGTAATTAACTCCTTACAAATAATACACCGTGAGGAGAACACCCGTACTTGCGCGCCTGTTTTCTTGGAAACCACGAGCTACCATGCACAATTTTTAATTTTGATTACAGTCAAAATAAAGTTATTTGAAAATTTGGAAAGGGTCTCGACTAATCTAGAATGTTAATGTGATTGAACACATTCCAAACATGCACTCAAATATATCTGGCTCATAGAAACAGCTGCGTAATTTGGATTTAAAAAAGTTTACATGACGTCACATTTGACGTCACACAACGTAACGTCAAAACGCGGGAAAACACGTCATTGTATAACTATTCATGCGCACATCACAAGTCATTGATTATAATCTCAGAAATAGACTAAATGCGCATATGTATCCGCCGTGGAAGTGTAATAAATAGGATATTCCATCGTACATGTTTGAATAGCGGAAATAATACACTCGTGTCCGTCGGCGTCCGTGCAAGCAACTCGTTCGCTACGCTCAATCGTTGCCTACGCGGAAGCCGACGCACACTCGTGTATTATGTTCCTCTATTCAAAATGTATGAAGGAATATCCTCTATATGCCCATACTATTTACACTGTCCATAAATTCATAATGTAATCGCTCATTCAACGTACTGTGTTTGTATATTGAATTGGTTTTTTGTGTTGTTTCTTTTTACAGAGAATACCATGCTACCGTTTTGTTTTTAATCAAGTTTATCAGACAAGGCTAGGAAACGCGTAGAGATTCCGACGCTCGCCGATGTTTTGCTTTTTGCAGCTCAACTAAGCACATTTTCAACTTTATTACAGTATTTCAGCGACTTAATTTGAAAATCAATGCGTTTTTTCACATTGCTGTGAGTATTTTGGACTCCCACTGTTGATAATCAATGCGTATTCAACTAAAATAAGTGCGTAAAATACTCCAATACGCACCTTATCTGGAGCACTGCGAGCCATAGTTCATGCGATAATGGGTAAACTGCAGAACAAAGCGAGTCGGTATATATGGTTTGCCTGACGGCAACCAACCACCATAGAATATCAAACAACAGGAATTATGTTAAACTCTTTAATCCTGTACAACACAGATTCGTCAGTGTGTAATCCTATATATGTGGCAATGACTGGAGTAATGGGGATTATGGGGTTTTCGACCAGTGTAGATCCAGATCAGCATGTGAATCCGCATAACCGGGTATGGAAAGTGTTAGAGCCAATTCCCACCCTTAAATATAAGCCGAACGAAGTTCCGCATATGAGTCCAGATTGGTGATTACAGGCCTTATCCATTATGGCAAGGTACAATATGGATAAGGCATGTAATGTACGTCGAAAGTTGGCGACATTTTTCGAGAAAAAAACAACAAAAAACATAATCTCTGTAAATAGAGTACAAATTCTCAACTATTCTGAATCAGTGTTAGCGAGTCCTGGTCGTGCGATAGGGTGGATATTACCGGGATCAGTCCGTAGTAATAGAGCGCCACCATCGGATAATATCCCTTATCGCCTTGTATAGTTATGTCGCAAACTATTTAGAAAATTATTATCCATCTAACTGAAAGTTAAGGAAGATATTTGAAAAACGTTATATGCGGAATTTAGTATAAATATGTCGGATTTATTTTATGGATAATGCTAGCAATACCGTGGAATACCGATAAAGTGGACTATACCGAGTGACTTACGCGGAGTGCGGCCTATAGCGAGTGACTTACGCGGAGAGTGCGGACTATAGCGAGTGACTTACGCGGAGTGCGGCCTATAGCGAGTGACTTACGCGGAGTGCGGCCTATAGCGAGTGTAGTTTTACATGTACATGAGGGGTAAACTTCCTTCTCACTATATGGAGGTAAGCTTTGCCCGATTCTGTAGCACATATGAGACACGCCATGTGATGTTGTACCTTCGGACATCTGCGTAATTTCATTAACTATGTTTACAAAATTTACAATATTTTTCATAAGTAAAGTCAAAATTGACAAAATTTTCAGACTACATGTACTCTGAACATTTTTTCAACTTTTGATGCCATTTACGGAAAATATTGTAAATTTTGTAAACGTATTTCATGAAATTACGCAGATGGCCGAAGGTACAACATCACATGGCGTGTCTCATATGTACTGTGCTCATGGTATAGTGAGCTTGTCGCTGTGACTGAAGAGATGGCCATGCGACTATTGCGGCCTCCGTAGCTCCTGATTAAATAGCACAGGCCCGTACGCAGGGGGGGGGGGGGGTTCGACGCACCCCCCTAAATTCGCCGAGGTCCGCTATTTGTCAAACAGTAATCTCAACAAATCTTGAAATGCATTAATATACAGGTAATTTGCATGAAAATTGCCACCGTTGAAATCCGAATTTAGATGACATAAAATGCAGGAGAGTGCATTTCAGGCCATCTAGGTTTAAAAAATTTAAGGGGGGGTGCGTCAGGGGCTCGCCCCATGTAGTGGCGCGAGTACGCTAGGCATACTCGCGCCACTACATGGGGCTCGCCCCTGACGCACCCCCCCCCCCCCCCCCCCCCAATAGAAAATCCTGCTTGCGGGCCTGTAGCACACACCTGTAGCTGGATAACGATCTATATTGATTATTATAAATATGACGGGTATTTCATTGATATAATGACGAACAGTGCAGATCCTGATCAGATTGCGGATGCACATGCTGATCTGGATCTGAAATGGTCGCACAATCTATAAGCCCCATTTATCCAGTTACAATCACATATGTAGCCAGCCGTCAATACAAATATGGGTGTGTCTGTGTTTTTATAGTGTAACGCCTGCATGTCCATGTCACAACACGATTCTGATCTGGGGCCCGTTTCACTAAACTTCGTACGACTAAAATGTTCGTAAGGCCAAATTTAGGATCATAATTTTGTACTTACGAACATTTTAGTCGTACGAAGTTTAGTGAATCGCCCCCTGATGTCTTCACTGTAGGCACGGAACATGCTTCCCACTCAATAGCCGATATGCAGGCTGATCCGAAACTCATTGTTCAATTATTAGCGAAAAAAGGCTGTAATGTGTTCTCAGCTTCACCGTATACATGTTGCATCCCTGTTTATGCATTTTACACATTGTGAATTCTCTTAGTATAAGGTTAGAGAATACGAAATGGTGAGAAAACCCAAAAGTAGTCCGGTATAAAAAAAGATATAGTCCGGGTGTTTTGAGGTCACAGACACAATTTGTTTGCGAATCTGGATCCATTACTACACAGTTTCACTTGAGGAACATTTTGGGGTGTTTTTAACACCAATATTCAGCATATTTGTAGCATTTAAATGAAAACACTGAACCTGTTGGTCACGTGATGTAAACAGAAATTCCGTAGCAAAATAATCTAAACAATTTTGGAGGACATGGCGAGGTTGATTTTTTCTTTCTTTGGAGTATGTGAGCCTATTATTGTATTCATGCAGATCCAGTGCAGATATGCTGCAGGTCATGTAGAAGTAGATCCTACAGCATCCATACGTACATGTATAATGAAAGTAGGACAGACTGGCCTAATTGGATGGGATTCGGTTAAATTATATGGTAAAACCATTTGGTCTGTTCTAACATATAAACAGTCTGCACCGTTCGCAAGTACAAGTAAGTCATTACATCAAAGGACAGTTCCGCAAATCTCATGCGGTTTGTCGACCTCTAACAAGATGCCCTCTATAGACAAACGACATGATATCGTGATCTGCCTAACAGTACTCAAATAAACAAACAATCAGTGAAAAAACCGTCTGAGTGCTCGTTCTGGCCGAATTGACAAGGGGGGCGAAAACTTGAAAATAAAAATAGATTTTTTTGAAAACCCAAAATGATAAATAGAGATTTATAATTCTGAGAATGGAAGCCGACACCGAACCATGGAGTTACGAATCGCGAATAATCGAGCATGGTGGTTAATCGTCGCACCCTTAGACTACGTAAACAGTTGCAATAACATAAGTGTAGCACACACAACAATTCATGACAGTGAAAAGGTGATCAAGCTAAGTTGCTAGAACTATTTTTTATGGCGTAAGACCCGTGTTTTTAAAAAATTCAACTCGCAAAATTTGTGCTGCGACCGACATAAGCTCATTTGCATAAAAGATGTCAGACCTCAAATTTGCATGTTGGTTGTATACTTTTTCGCTAGCGCTCGAATAAAAAAGTAGTCACCGTACTACTAATTATATTGATCAGTCTACAGGAGAGTGCCAGCAGATCAGGAGCTAGACTGGTTACAAATCCCACCGTACATGAACATAATTGATTGTATAACTTCAATGCAGCCACAGAATGGCGAAGACAATGAAGCGACAAAAGACGACCTTTAACCCGGAACCGGAAGGACCCACTATTATCGCGGCAATCGAGATTGGCTCCACGTACTCCGGATATGCTTATTGCCATCGGCGGGAGGGAAAACCCACAGCCCAGCATATTGTCATGAACAATATCTGGACAAACGCCGACGAGACGGTGAAAACAACGCGGGCGCCATCTTGTCTGTTACTCACGGAACAGCATGAGGTGGATGCTTTCGGGTATGAAGCGGAGGCGAAATATCTGGACCTGGTGAAGGAAGGGCGACAGCAGACACGGTACTACTTCCGGCGGTACAAGACAAAGCTCTTCGGACACAAGGTCAGTGTTGTTGTTAACACGACAGATAGTCCAGTCAGCCTGTAGAATCACCTCAACATAATTGCAACAGAATTTATTTCTTTACACATGTGCTGAAGATAGCATTATAAAGAAAATATCAAAAGTCTAGAAAAATCTAAATAAGGGAAATCCCATAAAAATAACTTTTAAAACTGGTCTATTCGACAATAAGACGAATGGCGGTTGCAGCCCACCATAGGCAAACATTTCAAATATACCATGTGATGACGTATCATGGATTTCTAAAGACGACGTCGAGTGTTTATTTTACATTATTTATCATGTTTGCGGATAATATCACGTTTATATAATACTGATGTTGCTTTCATACAAGTGTAATTCCCGTGTTTTACAAGTTTATTGGCGTTGTCATGGATTTTCGCGGTTGTCAACAATCATCAATAAACATAAACAATGTACAATATTTAGTATAGATCCAATTTACCTACTCTGTCATATACAATAATACGTGCTGATAACATTATAAAAGACACGTGATTTAAAATAACAAATAATGCTAAAAAAAAACTTTCACATTGCTTTTTTTTCACAACGTATGGTGATCAATTTTGGACATAAGCCAGTTGTTTTTAATATATATTATATATTCATTGCTTATCAATATTTTACATATTCACTTATGTTTGGAAGAATGTTATCCCACACCCCTCCGCCCCTGCACCAATACCCGGTATGGGGGCATTATAATTTGCAACTGTCTGTCCGTCCGCCCGTCTGTATGTCCGGCATATATAGTTTGACAGACGAACCAATTATACAGTTTGATTCCGATTAACTTCATTGTTTGTATACATAAACATCATCAAGCGCCATAAGTTTGTAATGTTAACATTTTTACATTAGCTCCAATATATCTGGAGCAATTTTTATCCCATCGCATAGCGAAAAGTGGATATAGGGATGCAAAAGTCGTATGTCCGTTCGTCCGTCTGTCTGACTATCCATCATGTTTTACATTCTGCTATATAACTGCTTTACTGTATGGCAGATTGGCTTGAAACTTCATGTACATGTTTCTCATCATTCATCATCACAGTCGTGCTCCCATGTGCCCAAGGTCACGGTACAAAAACGGTCAAATAATGTTTTGACACTTCGTGTGCATGTCTGTCATCATCCATAGTTTTATTTCTCACCCCAAAGTCAAGGTCAAATAACTTGGAAACTTCCACTTCAGGAGACTGGAGGCAAACCATCAGTATGTTTATGCCAATGATCGATGTGAACTTGAGTGACATGTCGTGTGTATATACATAATTTTGAAATGTGTATGTGGTCATGCATTGAAGTATGGTGTTAATCCGGTAATTACCTCTGATTAACCGCTGTACTGGAAGGCTCTCATCGTGATTATAAATGAAACGGCCAGCAGCTGTTTGCGTGATATCGTATTATGATTAGGCTGATTTCACACAATCATGAGCTTCTTCGGATGTATTGTTCAGCTGATGCAGGATCTGGTCCCACGGAACTGCTGCCAAATGCTGAACGGAAAAGCAGTAGCACGAGCGGTCATGGGTCATTTACTAGTAGACAACGCTTTGAATTCAATCCTCGTCTCACGGAGCCAGGACATATGACAGAAATGGTTTGATAATTGAACCCGTCGTAAATGAAGGACCTGCTCGAAGTGAAAAGTGATTGGACATATCACGCTAGATAAGTATAGTGCTGAAGCCCATGGCGACATTACTGAAGTTAGCAAAATATACGACGTTCTTCTGTCCGTTAATCTTACTGTTCAGTATTTTGTTAAAAGTGATCTTATTCACGTTTCTCTGAAGGAAAATAGTCATTAAAAGAATATCGAATAGCAGCACTTTGACTTCAGTATATGAAAATGATATACATATTTAAGAACATTCATAAAAGCAGAGCGATCATGTGATAGGGAACTTAATTTTACACACTATCGCTTATAATGCTTCCCTTCTTCGATGCCACAGGCCACAATCAAAATCTGAAATCAGCGTATGTGTTATTTGCAAATGATGCAAGACCGAGACTACCAACAACAAACTACATCAAACTGTCAGATCGCATTGATCGTCATTGAATCCGTCTTAATAAGAAGTGTAAATGCAACTTGAGATATGACTAGAGGCAAAGGCATGACAAAATCACAGCAAGCAGAATGGTTAGTATTATTATTTTCATGCGCAGCAATAAACAGTGGCATACAGGAGTTCTGTTAAAATCAGTATCACACAAGTGGCCAACACAATGTGGTCAAGCAAACCAAAGCGAGAGACTACGCATTGAAACATTCTCATTATTTCTTCTTGAAAGAAATCCGTTCAACGAAGATCATTTGTTGCGAAATATAGAAACAAGCGTGTCATCTGATTCCTCAACAAATATCGACAGGGCAAAAGAAACTGTGTCGAATGTACTAAACAAAATGCTTAGCAATAATGTAATGGATTATTCGTTCAAACGATCACACAAAGCAGTGACACGTAACACAAAACCTTCAGTAAACGTAGACAGTTTTGCAATTAATGTCTATCCACAGTTGCTTTTCCAACGACCTACAGTAGTTTTCAGTGGATCGGATGTGACATGTCACACGTATTTAAGTACGAACTGTTCAGTATCCCGTCAATTCTATTTGATTCATCGGGTTTTCTATTTCAAACACAAAAACAACAGCGTTAGCAGATGCAATATGGGCCATGTGAAACTGTTGCAACATTGAGATGGAAAACGAGAACGTAAATCATGTGATTGATTGTGGATCTCTATTACACCGTATTCCATGGCAACAGGGTTCTAGATATCCTGGCATCTGACAGACATATGTTGATTACAGGGTGTGACACTGCATCACGGCTCTTCGGTATATGTAAGGGACATGCACTGACACCGCAAAGGATGGTGTAGTGCGAGCTGGTGAGAGTGTACTTAGTGGGATTTTACGGTGGGGTTATATCAGGAGGACTAGATACACTTCGCTCCAGAAAATTTACTTTCAAAGTCTCGGCAGTACAACGTGTGTACAGGTGCATGCACTGTCACCTACATCAGCAGCAGCGAAATACCACAGTATGAGGGAGTACCTAACTGGATTGATTCAGAGATGAACTGGCACCACAGGAATGGGGATGGTTTGTTGTAAAACAAGATACTTCCTAGAAATACATATTTTCCACCTGCTTCCGAAAGTCTCCTGAAGACTATCAGGTGTAGCTGTAAACTGAAGTGCGATACAAAACGTTGTACATTCATAAAACATGGACTTGGATGTTCCACAGGATGCGGCAAATGCAGAGGGTGGCATTCACTAACTTTACAAACCTCAGTTAGTCCGACCTATTGAATAGACTTATAACCCAACTGACATATTAATACAAATGGACAATCAAACTGAGGTGAGTGAATTGATTTGAAGAGCTAATTATCTCTATTTCAAACTACTTGTAGCATAGTTTACGCAGGAAATATGTGGTATTACACATTGAGATAACGAGTCTCCACCTGAGATGTTATGTTTGCAATTTGTTGTGAATGAGCGAGTTTTTCGTACACATGCTATTTTGGCGGCCATTTTGAATTTTAATGTCAATGACAGAGCAATTCAATTCATATATAGTATCATTATCAGAGGTGTTTACCTTTAACTATGTATTTGAGCACTGTACATTGTGCCAAAAAATATTTACAAATGATAATATGACAAAAGTAGCGTGATATATCTGTATACGACGGCCATCTTGGATTTATGCAAATTAAGCTTGTTTCCCCTGCTTCGATTTTTCTAGACTTTTAGTATGTTATCATAAACACTTCACAGACACATATGCAAGTAAAATAGTTTCTGTTGCAATGTTGTTAAGGTTGGGCTACAAATTGATATAGGCTGACTGGTCTAAGATGAAATACCTGGACTTTGTCCTAGGTCAGAGGCGTTCGCCCGTGGTTTTAAATGGAACGCCATTGTCCATTCAGGACTGCCATTGTAGCGTAAACGTTACCTGATAAACAGATACCACGCTAGTGTCTTTTGCTATCAAGTTTATCAGAATCGGCTCGGAAACGATAGGAATTCCTCGCCGAGTCTCAGAATTCCTACGCGTTTCCTAGCCTTGCCTGATAAACTTGATTTCAATGACACTAGCATGGTATTCTATGTTTATACTGCCCATTGACGAGCGCACTGATATATCCACCTGTGTGGCCACGCAATACACTTTTCTCTCCTTCCTCTATTTATTTCGATATGTAACGTTTTTTGTGATCACCACCAGGGGGCCGTTTCACTAAACTGTGCACGACTAAAATTTTCGTAAGTGCAAAATTACGATAGTCTGTAAATTTCACATTAACAATGTTTTCTTGTAAACAATTATTGTATTTACATTTATTGAGCATATGCATATTCATATGCATATTCCCGGGCCCTGGAACCTCTCTCAGAAGAACAGTATGGTTCCGCAAACATACTTTATTAGCACACAGTCGATCGTAGAGTGGATTTTATCGAAACTAGCCTAAATCTCAGAGTCCCGGGTCGGCACCCGTGTCCAGACTATCAGACGGTGCCCCCAAGACGACCCTAGCGAGCCGATGGTTCGACCCTTCTAATCAGCCAAATTGGTATGGTGCTAGCGAGCACTTTGTACACTGCCAGCCATCCCAAATAGACGGAATTATAATAATAATTGAGACATGCTATGGGATTTTGTACCTTCCCTTCGGACATCTGCGTAATTTCATTAAATACGTTTGCAAAATTAAGAATATTTTTCATAAATAATGTCAAAAGTTGACAAAAATTACAGAGTACATGCGGATTTATATTTCGCATGTACTCTGAAAGTTGTGTCAACATTTGACGCTATTTACGGAAATTGTTGTTAATTTTGTAAATGTATTTCATGAAATTACGCAGCTGTCCGAAGGTACAAAATCGCATGGCGTGTCTCATATATCGTTTTATCACAGTACAAACTTGATTTTACCAGTTATAGTAGTGATTCGCTGTCAAAATATGTTTATGCGCTTGCTAGCTTCCGAGATAGAGCATGCTACAATGTTTACAGATAAAGCGACAACTCTGACTTGAGGTTTAACCACACTAAATCATCAGATATTCATGCGCAGAGTAGTAGGTTAAAAAAAATAAGCCAGACTTGTTATGCCATAGACACTCTTTGCTTGCTGAAATCAGCTTCAAGAATATGCTTTGGGATTACATTGTATTTTGTAAGTAGGAACATCTTTGTCATGTGAAGCGGTTATAATTTCAGCCGCTGACCTTTTGCGCCACCACCAGGGTTGTAACAGGATATTTTGAAGTTATCTTTCTTAACAATGATTAAACCTATATTTTACTTAGTGAATATCCAGTGCAGAATGCGTGCAGGTTATGGGAAAATAGGTCGCACAACATCCATACGAAAACGAAAGTAGCCAAATGTGTGGTCATTGGTTAGTTTATATAGGAAAAATACAATGTAGCGGACCTTGAACCAACAAATAAATAACGTCCAATCTCACAAGATTTTCCTGGAATACAATAAAATCTTTCCAAAAACAGAACTCGTGAAGCCGTAGGCGGTGTGTTTACCGCCTCATTGGCAGCTTGCGTGTGGCTGTCACTGAAGAAATGTGGATTATTGCTTTTGCGACCAGTGTAGATCCAGATCAGCCTGTGCATCCGCACAGTCTGATCAGGATCTGCACTGTTCGCCATTTTATAAAAACAAAACACCCGGCGTGCGTCTAACAAGCAATGTAGATCGTTATCGGTTTACAGGAGTGTGATATTTTGATCAGAAGCTACACTGATCACAAATCCCATTAGCCCCATGTCTATAGTCACAGCCACGTATATGGCCTCGGGATTTGCAGCTTATTTAAATGTCTACCCGTGCAGTATCATGTTAGACGGTATAGATCCTACGGAGCCCCGCAGCGTACATCGATTTGTTGTATTCATTCGTTCCCACGATATAACAATTCGTTCCCTCGAATTAACAATTCGTTCCCACGAAATTTAATTTCGTTCCCTCAATTTAACAATTCGTTCCCTCTAATTAACGTGGGAACGAATTGTTATTTCGTGGGAACGAATTGTTACATTGAAGGAACGAATTGTTATTTCAATGGAACGAATTAATAAAAAAAAGAAGTATACGTCCCCTGCTCCGTATGATCCTGCAGTTTGATTACGCCCTCATTGTGGTTTGTTTTCTGTGAAACTATGTCGATATATAGGACATAATATTGTAGCAGCTGTACACCACACCAGGGGGCCGTTTCACTAAACTTCTTACAACTAAAATGTTCGTAAGCGCAAATTTAGAATCGTCTGTAAATTTCAATTGATGGATTTACATTTATTGAGCATAGGCTGCATATGCAGCCTATGCTCAATAAATGTAAATCCAACAATTATTTACAAGAAAACATTGTTAATGTGAAATTTACAGACTATCATAATTTTGCACTTACGAACATTTTAGTCGTAGGAAGTTTAGTGAAACGGGCACCTGGGGCCCGTTTCAATAAACTTCTTACGACTAAAATGTTCGTAAGTTCAAATTTAAGATCGTCTGTAAATTTCAAATTATGGATTTACATTTATTGAGCATAGGCTGCATATGCAGCCTATGCTCAATACATGTAAATCCAATAATTGTTTACAAGAAAACATTGTTAATGTGAAATTTACAGACTATCATAATTTTGCACTCACGAACATATTAGTCGTAGGAAGTTTAGTGAAACGGGCACCTGGTTTATACCAGCTGATCTGAATTCACTCTGATACAAACACGGTGTGACATTCCTGGTACGGCGTGACATATAGTTAAGACACATGGGAAATAAATGGAGACTGTAAATATCCCATAGCAACGCTAAATGGCGCTGGAATCAGTTTTATGTCTCCCGCCGCTGTCAACTTCCTGTTGCCCCCAGCCCGGCCATCCGGCCATGACTTGTACTTTAGAATGGTGTACATGTTATTTCTGAGTACATAACTATGATTACATTTCATTACACTGCATTACATAAGACGTCGCGCACAGTGTTGGGGAACGAATTTTAACGTCATGTAACGTCAGAATGATGGCGTTATTTGACGTCAAAACAGCCAACATTTAGGATTTTGTAACCGAGCGTGCTCATCTTAATGTTTGTATGATCTCTTTACGTCTGTCACTATATCGTATTTGTTCTTCAGTATTGTAACTGGCGCTGCATGTTCTGCCGTGTCTTATTTTGTGACGGTCACGTATTTGTTTATTCTGTTAGTGTCTGTCTCTGTCTTGCAGTTGTTCTTTCTTTTTTCATTTGCTGCTGCGGGCTGCAGGTTGGGAGCACGTGAATGGTATTTTATTGATGGGGTTCATCCTTATCAGCATCAGGGGCCCGTTTCACTAAACTTCGTACGAATAAAATATTCGTTAGTGAAAATTTAGGATCGTCTGGAAATTGATGGATTTACATTTTTTGAGCATAGGCTGCATATGCAGCCTATGCTCAATAAATGTAAATCCAATAATTGTTTACAAGAAAACAATGTTAATGTGAAATTTACAAACTATCATAATTTTGCAGTTACGAACATTTTAGTCGTACGAAGTTTAGTGAAATGGCCCCCTGTTCTCCAACCACAATCACATATAACACATTGCTAATATTGATGGGGTTCGTCCTTACCAGCATCCGGATATCTTTGGTTTCGTCCTCGGTACATTTTTGGCTTTTTTGGTGCACGTGAGAGTTGAATCTGGTTATATCAATTATAAAACTCGTAATATTAGTAATAATACTAATGATGTTAGGGAATGGGGCTAAGTGACTGGTGTGTTAACGACCTGGCACCAGATCAGGCTATTCTATTATTTTCAGGACTGGATGAATATATCCTATTTAGATATTCAGTTCTGACTTTATTAGGTAAGTTTATGGTAATATGTTTGGGTCATATTGTAGAATTGTCTCTAAATAACAATATAGCGAAGTATGAACGTCAACACCCTGCAGGTGTTTTCTATATTTTAGTGCGCGAAGTGTAAATGCTACTACGCACATTTTTGCTGTTTAGCGTGGTGTAGCGATGTAGCCGATAGCGATATAGTGCAACCAGGGGCCCAGCGTGGTGTAGCGATATAGTGCAACCAGGGGCCCAGCGTGGTGTAGCGATATAGTGCAACCAGGGGTCCAGCGTGGTGTAGCGATTTGTGAGGGGTCCAGTGCAACACCAGGGGCCGCGTGGTGTAGCGATATAGTGCAACCAGGGGCCAGCGGTGTAGCGATATAGTGCAACCAGGGGTCCAGCGTGGTGTAGCGATATAGTGCAACCAGGGGCCCAGCGTGGTGTAGCGATATAGTGCAACCAGGGGCCCAGCGTGGTGTAGCGATATAGTGCAACCAGGGGCCCAGCGTGGTGTAGCGATATAGTGCAACCAGGGGCCCAGCGTGGTGTAGCGATATAGTGCAACCAGGGGCCCAGCGTGGTGTAGCGATATAGTGCAACCAGGGCCCGTTCCACTAACCTTCGTACGAATAAAATGTTCGTAAGTGCAAATTTCGGATCGTCTGGAAATTTTAATTCTTGGATTTACATATGCAGCCTATGCTCAATAAATGTAAATCCAATAATTGTTTGCAAGAAAAAATTGTTAACATTTTAGTCGTACGAACAACAATCACATATAACACATTGATAACGGTCGATGTTTATTAGTTCAAAGCGCTGTAAATAAACCTTAACCCTTACTACGCTGAATTAATTTTTGTCGTCTGCTGGAAATGTTTCATTTTCAATATTTCTCGATAAAAACCTGGTTTGACAGCGCATGAGAATCGTCTCCAGTGGAGACGATTCTCATGTGCTGCCAAAACAGGTTTTTAGTCTAGAATTAAGGCAAAAATTAAAAACAGCAGACGGCAATTTTCGTCTCCAGCGTAGTGAGGGTTAAAGTGGCATATCAGGATTTGTTGAAAAAATACTATAACAGATAAAACGTGTTTTCATCATGGCCCTGTGTACATTTATTGAAGATATATGACGATACAAGGACCGCTGGCTTGTTTCTATTTTCACCCATATAGGTACATAAATATCGGATTTCCTATCTTGCTGATAAAAGTCTGATACTGATGTACCATTTAAACAGTCCAGCAGTCCTAGTACCGTCATATATCTTCAATTAAACTACTTTACATAGGGCCATGATGAAAACACGTTTTTACTTTTTTATACGATTTTGTTTAAATCCTTAAATGCCCCTTTAAACAATAACGATTGTGAAATCCATGCAGGACCTAACCATGTCCACCCAAATTCTGGACGAGTCTGGTCGCCAGTTTCCCGCCATCAAGGTTTTCTCGCTGACCATCCGTTACCTGAAGACCCACCTGCTGAACGAGATGTTCCTGCGAGGCCCGGGCCCGGAGACGACCGACGTCCGCTGGGTGTTGCCCGTGCCCGCAGTCTGGACCGACTCGGCCAAACAGTTCATGAGGCGTGCCGCCCAGATGGTAAGGTCGTGTTGTGTATATTATTATCACATCTTGGATACATTTTCTAGTTTTGTTTCTGCATTTACACAGCACATGGGCAATGTATGGACACGAGGCGGTGATAACACAGTCAGATCATGTACGATCGATAATCCGCTCGCTAAAGCTGGCTGTCACGCAGAGCGACTTGTAAGTAGCTTTGCGTGACAGCCTGGGGCCCGTTTCACTAAGCTTCGTACGACTAAAATGTTCGTAAGTGCAAATTTAGGATCGTCTGAAAATTTCAATTAATGGATTTGCATGTATTGAGCATAGGCTGCATATGCAGCCTATACTCAATAAATGTAAATCCAATACAGTAATTGTTTACAAGAAAACATTGTCAATGTGAAATTTACAGACTATCATAATTTTGCACTTACGAACATTTTAGTCTTACGAAGTTTAGTGAAACTGGACCCAGAGGATTCGGGTTAGTGTGTCTAGATCCTGGCGCCCGTTTCACTAAACATCGTACGACTAAAATGTTCGTAATTGCAACATTATGATAGTCTGTAAATTTCACATTAACAATTTTGTATTGTCAACAATTATTGGATTTACATATATTGAGCATAGGCTGCATAGGCTGCATGCATATGCAGCATATGCTCAATAAATGTAAATCCATCAATTGAAATTTGCAGACCATCCTAAAGTTGCACTTACGAACATTTTAGTCGTAGGAAGTTTAGTGAAACGGCCCCCAGGTCTGTATATAATTATGTCTATGACTTTGCGGAATTTTGCCGAAGAGTTAACTTGCCCAGTTATGACAATTGATACAAATAAAACATTAAGAAAGAATTGTTTACTATGTAAATATGAATAACATATTAAGGTTTTTCCCTGCGGGGTCTATTAATCGAGAATATACAGCAATACGCCACACAATGTTGATCATTTACTGGAGATTCGCCAGCCTTCTACCACTGTTTTCTAGCGCTTTGTTGATTTAAATCTTGCAGGCTGGTATTCCAAGTGACGGGCTTATTCTAGCCCTAGAGCCGGAGTGTGGATCTATATACTGCCAGGGCATTCCCGCCGCCCTGTTGCCCGACAAGGCCTACCTCTCCAAATCCGGGGCGAGATACGCCACTGCCGACCTCGGCGGTAAGTCTGGGGGCCGTGTATATGTGTGCCATTACTGAGTGGTGGCCTACCTCTCCAAGTCTGGGCAATATACGCCACTTTCGACCTCGGCGGTAAGTCTGGGAGTGGTGTATATGTGGACCATTACTGAATGGTGGCCTACCTCTCCAAGTCCGGGGCGAGATACGCATCTGTCGACCTCGGTGGTAAGTCTGGGGGCCGTGTATATGTGGGCCATTACTGAATGGTGGCCTACCTCTACAAGTCCGCGGCGAGATACGCCACTGCCGACCTCAGCGGTAAGTCTGGGAGCCGTGTATATGTGGGCCATTACTGAATGGTGACCTACCTCTCCAAGTCCGGGGCGAGATACGCCACTGTCGGCCTCGGTCGTAAGTCTGGGAGCCGTGTATATGTTGGCCATTACTGAATGGTGACCTAGCTCTCCAAGTCCGGGCGAGATACGCCACTGTCGACCTCGGCGGTAAGTCTGGGAGCCGTGTATATGTGGGCCATTACTGAATGGTTGCCTACCTCTCCAAGCCCGGGGCGAGAAACGCTACTGTCGACTTCGGCGATAAGTCTGGGAGTGGTGTATATGTGGGCCATTACTGAGTCGGCATATCCTCGTTTCTTATGAAATCAGTCAGCTCGTTTAATAAATATCCTGTGAAATCGTCACTCATGTAAGATACTCTTTTGATTCTTTGTTTTTTGTATCACCCGGTCATCGAATGGCAAATTTGACACGTGCCTAAAAGCATATCTGTACAGGAAACAAATGTATTATTTGTATTGAACAACCTTGCCCATACCGTATAACATTCAGTTTCATACGTTTGTATTAGATTTCATAGTACATATGTATCTTCTGTTGTGAAAGTTGGAGATTTTACCAACTTCCAAACATAGAAAAGATGCATCTTGAATTTGTTAAGCAAATCCTACGTGTTCGTAATGAGATCTGCATTTTAGCTTTTATTGAACAACCTTTTCGATATTACACAACTTTGAGTTCCAGAAAAACTGTTTTATTTGATTCCATGGTATCTCCCATTCTATATTATGGTTGTGAAATTTGGAGATTTCCCCAAGCTCCAGAAATAGAACTTCCACAGAACTCGAGTAACAGGTTATTTATACACTGCATGACTTGTGTTTCCTTCTCCATGCTCGCACCGCTAATGCTAATGCATTGTGGCGAGAAGTTACGGAGACCCGCAGGGGACATGGATTTTTTTTTATTAATTCGTTCCCACGATATAACAATTAGTTTCCTCAATTTAACAATTCGTTCCCTCGAATTAACAATTCGTACCAACGATGTAGAAATTCGTTCCATCGAATTAACAATTCGTTCCCACGAATTAACAATTCGTTCCCAAGATGTAACAATTTGTTCCCTCGAATTAACAATTCGTTCCCACGAAATGACAATTCGTTCCCTCAATTTAACAATTCGTTCCTTCGAATTAACAATTCGTTCCCACAATATAACAATTAGTAGTATATAGGGAGTCAGTTCGTTACCGCGAAGTGTGGGGGAAGAATTGAAAGCAGTGGGTAGCCCCATAGGTACCAAAAATAGTAAAATTTCCTGTTAATTTAAAGCGAAATAAATACAACCCACAGTAAAACAAAATGATACCACCAAAGTTTGCAAAATGTGTCCCCGATTTGCAGCGGTTTCGTCTACTTTTGGAAATCGAGAACATCGGGAGGCCACTGTGCGAACTACAGAATCCGCTTCGGTGTAGAATGGGGGGAGCCTCGCACTACACCCAACAAGAAGAAATCCAGATGATATGTCCGGTGGCAATTCTAGCTACCAATAGGGGAGGGTTCGGATACTTTTTTTTCCAAAATGGCTACTGCATGTAGAACGGGTCGCGACTACCAGAGTGCTGGTGTACGGAGTCGCTAGTTTCGTTTTTCCCATTCGGCGTACCGGACTGTTTTGCGGAGTGCACGAACTGGGCGTCGGGGTCTGGTTTGCTCTTCCGGAGTCTACAGGCCTCTAGAGCCACGAATGGGAACAGTGGTCTGCATACCGCGTACGCCGCCAAAGAGAACCCCAGCCACCACTTCGCATTCTCTACGGTTCTCCAGATGTCGTGTACCTCCCGCTCGTCTTTCTTCGTACACTCGGAATCGGCATCGCCGGAAATCGCGTCCAACAGCCTGTGTTCCAGCGCGTCCAACCGGTTCTCCAAACGTCTCTCCATATCGGACAGGTGCGTCGATTCTTCGAACGAGCTGGTGTTTCGCGCATCTTCTAGTAGAGCCGTGGGGAACTCGGTAGGGCCCGCAAAACCAGGCGCGGTCACCCTGTGTACTACGGGGGTAGGGGTTTCTTGTTGTTCTGGGGTTTCTAAATTTGTTTCAAATTTGGTTTCTTCGGGTTTTGTACTACGTTCCGCATCGACGGCGTCCCATATTCTTCGAAGGCGAGTGGTACCGATTCCAAATTCCTTCTTCGTATTGTCTGCAGACTCGACACCTCGAAGATTGCGAATATCTTCTATATCTTCTTCGGACAAATTTCGTTTTTGCGGCATCTTTTTGGTAGGCACATACAAATATATTTTGCCCAATGTTCAACACGGAAATATTGGGCACACCTTGACAGACTGGGCATACGTGCACCACGACTAGGCATACCAGCACCACGACTAGGCATACCAGCACCACGCCCAGGCGCACGAGCACCACGCCCAGGCGTACCAGCACCACACATAGGCATACCAGCACCACGACTAGGCATACCAGCACCACGCCCAGGCGTACGAGCACCTTGGGAAAGACGGGCATTTTGAGCATTTCGAACAAAGTTTCTGCCCTCATAGCAATTAAAAATGACAAAGTCCTACTTATCGAATAAAAATATTGAAGAAATTGTTTCGGCGCGTGCCTGCGAACGCTATTAAGAAAAAGTATGGGATCGGAAGTGCGAGGCTTTAAAAAGCTGTGGAAAGATAAAACCACCTCTGGATTGAATTTACCTTTTTTCTAAGGAGGTGTAAACGATCGGTTGATTGGGGGGAAATTATTGATGATAACCTCAAATATGGGGTTTGCACAATCGTTCAAACCAAATTTAGAACAAGTTAACGAAGAAGATTATTCAACTATATCTTGGACCTATTCAGCTGGGGCTCTAGCAGGTTTGCTTGTTGGTGTGTTCGAATTATCATAATAGAAAAGACCCCTGTAATTGGCGCGACCCTAATAAACTGCATTATGACAGACGGATTAATGCATCCATGAAGAGCTTTTTAAACTGTTTTATAATACTTCTGTAAGGGTTTCCAGCATTGAATCGTGGTAAATCTCAACATGTTTTGCTTTCACGGTTTCCATTAAATATATTTAATATGATAATTATTTATTTCCAATTGTGAATTAATGTTAGACATTTATATATATATATATATATAAAACCATGCCTAAATCGGTTATTACGCAGGAAGCGCTGATAGATATTTTGCAGTCCCGTGGAATTGTTCCTGCCTATGAAGTTAGGAAGAAGCACCATATTGGTCCCAAACGCCTTACAGATCTGTGGAAATATGATAAATTTATCATGGGACTTTCTAGAGATAATTGGCCAAAAACCCCGGAAACCCGTGATAAGCCCCCCGTTGGAAGACCTAAGGTGTGTAAGATACCTTCAAAAATTGAACAGGCTGCATAATTTTATTTAATGAAAGTTTAAAGGGGTTATGTATGTATCCCATCTTCTAAAACCCTTCTCTTGTCATAGTAAGCGGACAGTCCTAATTTATTTTGGGTATATGTTTTCATAACACCATTTCTCATTCTGAACCCTCTGTTTGTTCCTCTATCCGTTCCAACCTGGTGTAGGGCCTCCATATACCTTCTCGATGTAAGACTATTTTGCCTGGCAGATAACCCCTTTGCTGAATGTTTTAATTCATTATTTTTAAATTTTTCAACCAAATAGCATTTACTGGATAGAACTATTGCACGATCTCCTTGGAACTCTGTTTTGAATAGCCCTGGTTCTCTATTACTCCATTTATCCCACGCTAGCCACTCTTTTTTATGTTTTTTAAAATCCTCCACCATTTCTGGTTTTATCATTCCATCCAACTCTCCACCCTTCATACTAACCCCCATATACAAACTATCAGTATCCATCTGTACTAGTTCAAAAGCTGCTCTATCTACGTATTTGTCCATAAAATCATAATAAAATTCTAACATTCTTTGTTTTGCATATTGGTATACAGCAATCCCACAATGAAATGGACGAGTCATATTGGCATTTACTTTTCTTGAGGATATTTCGTAAGAATCTCCTATTTCCTCTAAATCATCGAAATACGCTGATCTTAAAGCTTTGTCCACACATTTTTCATCTTTTGTATACGTTGTGTTGAGGTGTTTTTCGGGGGATTCTATCATTTTCCCGCAACATGAGTTACCTAATAGTTTCATTATATCCGCAATTGGGGACTTGGAGCTATCAACATCTCCGGATCTCCTGGCTGAAGTAACTTCTTTAACAAACCATTCAAAGGGCTTACCTGCTGTATAATGTATTACTCTGTAAATCCCTGTAATCTCTAAACCATGCTTCAAATACCATTTTAATAATGGGGCAAATAGTAATACTTTTTGAGCAGACATTGCACCTACTAGTGTTCTGCCATCTCCTCTTGCACGGTTAGTTTCTTGTAAATACTGTAACATCTTCTCTGGAACTTCCTCCTCCTCTACAATCCTATTTATAAATATTGGGGACATTTCCGAAAACTTCTCTTTTAAACTGCTGGGAACCTCTATATCTACTTCAGCAAAGCCAAACCACTTACCATTTAAAACCGCCTTGGAAAACTTATTTATTTTAATAGGGTCGTGAGGGCTGCTTTCCTCGTGTAGTTTCCCTTCGCCACATGGCATTTGTTTGCTTAATGTTGAAATATAGGGCGTTTGCATCAAAACCAAGTACGGCTTCGCAAAGCTTTCCATTTCCATCTGGGGCTGACCTAATTCTCGTAACACCTGCTTCTACATATCTTGTAAACACAATTGACGGACCTCCAACTAATGCTCCTTTTAACATTTCATATATTTTCTCAGTGGGGGCATACAGTGGCGGACATATCGCGTCTGCTATCTTACTCTCTTTGGTTTGGTAAGGTTTTATATGTTTTTTTATCGTTCCTCTGAGAATGTATTGTAAAGCAACTCCTGGTAGGGTAACTGCATCTTTAAACATATCTATACCTTTTGTTTGATAAAATTTTGTCATTTTTCCGATAGCTTCTAAAAAGGGGCCAACATCCAAGTTGCTATAGTATTTTAACCAGTCTTTGAAATACTTCATATTTAATCTGTTATAAATGTTGTTGCACTCTTCCAACTGCTGTTTGGTTATCGTTTTATTTGGAGTTAATTTATTTATCCAATTTTTAAGTGGTGGTAAACCCTCATACGCTAGTTTATCGGGGGAATCGAACCATTCATAGGGGAAGAAGGATTTTTCACCTTCGCATCCATAAGCCTTAACCCATCTATCATAATCGATACCAGGAGCAAGATATAATTTTACATCTAAAAACCTAAATTCTGGTGTAAATAGAAAAATGGTTGTATTGGCTTTCTTTCCTACTAGTACCTTAGAGGTTTTATCCGTTAACATATCAACTAAATGCTTCTTTATTAAATTAAGATCGTAATTACTGGAATTGAACCCAATTACTGGGACTTGTGAAATCCAACGGGCAATTTCTCGCTGCTGAGAAGTGTAAAGATACTCCATGTCTGCAGGGTACCCATATGTATTGTTGCTCCCCACGGCCTCTCGGATATTGTCTCCCCTCCTCTTTACATCTTCCATAAATAGGGTTACTAATTGTTTTGGAGAAGTATCACATATGTGAGTTATACTGTTGGATAGAGTATCTCCTATACTAACACTTATTGGGACATGTTCGTTTATAAACTCTAGATCTTTAGTTGGGTTACGCTTTTCTTTACTTCCGTCTAAATATGCTTCAAAATCGTATACAATATGATATGGGTAAATCACTGTAGGAGGCTTTTCGAGTTCCTTTACATCCTCAGGTTTACAAATTTCATCATACTCGCATTCAAAAATAGTTACTAATTTACACTTACCCTCAATTGCTTCGTCTCTCTCGTTGGATCTTCTAAGCTTATTTTTATAATCTTTACAATGTTTGGGACACCCGTGCCAATAACAGCCGTGAAATTGATAAACCGTATCAGTCATAGGGCAATACCCATCCACTGGGGCTCCCGCAATTATTCTTTCTCCGCCGTGACCGCATACTGCAGTGTGAATATGGGGCCCTGGTAAAGATTTTATCCAACTGATCGATTTCTTACTACAACCTGGTGATACTGGTCGATCTATTTTTCCCCTTTACACGATACTTTGGTTAATCCCTTCATACAAGTCAATGCGTGCCGGGTTAAATTACTGACCTTTGTGAAACGTTGTTTACAATCAAAACAGCAATAATTGTTTTCAGCGGCTTTATTCATATCTGTAATAAGGAAGGCGTGATCGTTATAGATGCCTATTTTCATATTTTTATTACCAATCTTGTCGTAATGAGCCGCTACTTTTCTTAAATACCATGTTCCCTCTTCTGTAGGTTCGTATGCATCAATACCTATTTTAAAACACTCTTCTATTTTCTTGATATCTCCAAATAATATGGGTCCTTCTGGTTTCGGTAATTTATGGGTTTTACAAAACTGTAAATATTGCTGCTGGAGCTCTTTGGTCAATGTTAAACACCTATCGGCTCTAAGCTTCGAAGTGTGGAGGGCCAAACATATAAATAAACAAAGATCATCATTGAAACTATCCAGGGGCTTCATCCCTTTTTTATAACGTAACCACTCTGGCATTCGACCTCCTGCCACTTTTTCGGATTGCATTCCAGCATCACCTTTGGGGATTTTATTTACAGCTATTCCATATACTATTTTAACGCTGACACCCATCCATCTTACAAACCTCCATTTTGTGCTTGGCCTATCTATTTTATCTATGTTTAATCTATGCTCTTCTTGTTTATTAATCCACTCTTCAACCTCATCGTAACCCCTAAACCACGGACTTCCGGATAATTGTTTATAAAATACCAACGTTGTCGGCTTTCCTCTTGCGTCTCTCTCCTCTTGGTGAATTAATTTGTAAGAAAAAGAGAATCTTAGGTAAAAACTGTCAGTTAACAAAGGCTCTAACTCGCCCATTATCCTTTTGCTGTTATTTATTTGAAGTTTTCTTTTCAGGGTTATTGTAGTTATCCTACGCCCTTTTACTATTTCTTTTTCTTTTCGTTTATAATCTTCTAATATTTCGCCCCCTTCCTCTATTAACTGTTGTAATAAACGCGCTTTCTGCACTCGTTTTTGAGGTTTGCCAATGTTCCTGCTTCTAAGACTGAGGGAAGCCTCATCAGCTATATTCTGTGCTATCTTTTCTATATTCTTTTTGTCCACCCCCTTAAATACCCCCCGAGACATTGCACGAGCCATTCTTTTCATAAATTCATCATTTTTTTCCTTATTTATTAGTGTAGTTAACCCCCTTTCCCTTAACCTGTTTGAAAAAGGTGTACCCATTCTTATTAATTCTGACCTTAATTCCCGAATCCTGGAGAAGAACTTTTAGATGGATTTACACCCCTTTTATCGCTAATCCTTGTGCGAGTTAACTTAGGGCGAGGCGCTCTCGTAACTTTTTTACGTATATCTGTCATTTTTCTAATCGTGGAAATTTATTGTTTTATATAAATACCTGTATGGCTTATGTTCAATAGGGTGTTTTTTCATTTTTGACAATTAATTAATTATAACACCTCATACTACAGTATAGAAGACACATATTTTGTCGGGGCTAGGGGGCTTTCTGCTAGTTTCTCGTGTTCAATAGGGTGTATTAAAAAAATCCCACATTATAAAATAGTTCCCGATGCACAGTTCGTACGCTACCCAAAGCCCTCTCCCTCCCCCTATTCTCGCTCCGTTTTCGATATGGACTAGAAAATTCTACAGAGAGGCCATTCCTATATGGGAGACCTCCCGCGTATATCGACTTACTATTTCGTTGGGTAGCTGAAACAGGTAGCCGAAACCCTTGCAAATCGACTTACTATTTCGTTGAAATAGGGTAGCCGAAACCGCTGCAAATCGGGGACACATTTTGCAAACTTTGGTGGTATCATTTTGTTTTACTGTGGGTTGTATTTATTTCGCTTTAAATTAACAGGAAATTTTACTATTTTTGGTACCTATGGGGCTACCCACTGCTTTCAATTCTTCCCCCACACTTCGCGGTAACGAACTGACTCCCTATATACTACTCAATTCGTTCCCACGAATTAAGAATTCGTTCCCGTGGGAACGAATTGTTATTTCGTGGGAACGAATTGTTAATTTGAGGGAACGAATTTTTATTTCGTGGGAAATAAATTAATAAAAAAAAAAAAATTCTACATCCCTTGCGGGGCTCTCTGTAAGAAGCAAATTGTGCGTATGTGCTAATATTGAAGTGAATTGTTACAAACGATATACACTTTTATCATGCTACATTTGTGCATTAGACAATGGAAATAAGGGCCGCCACAAACTTCATAAGCCCGATTTGTCTGGTCACAGATTAATATGAAGGGATCAGTGGGGAAATGGGATATGGGACTTAGCCTCCTTTTTTTCACTGACCCCTTCATACTCTCACGCCATGCTATATTTGAGACACGCCATGTGATTTGTACCTAAGAACACGTGCGATTTTTCATGAAATATATTTACAGAAACTGTGATATCTTCTGTAAATGGCGACCTTTTCACAGCAAACGTGGAATAATTCCAGCACAAAAATATTTACACAATTCCCTAACATTTGATTGGCCCGTAGCAAGTCTCTGTCCAAAATTTATATCCCAGTAAACTCCCACGCCGAACTACTTTCCGTAACCGTGAGGCGCAGATAAAATAATTCTTAAGAAAACGGAAAATAAACACATTTTCTTGATGAATTTATTTAAAATGCTGGAATTATAAGGAATGAATGGCCTTTTTGTGGAATTTATCGGGGATATAAACTTGGAAAAGTCGCGGGAATACTGGACGAGGCCTTCCGTCCTAAGTCCAGTATTCGCGCGACTTTTTCTAAGTTTATACCCCGATAAATTCCACAAAAAGGCCATTCATTCCTATAATGGACTTCCGCATTTGCTATGAAAATTTCGTCAACTCTCGACGTCATTTACGGAAAATATGTAAACATCTTTCAAGAAAAATCGCACATATTCTTATGTACAAAATCACATGGCGTGTGATTTTGTACCTTCGGACATCTGCGTAATTTCATTAAATACGTTTACGAATTTTGTCAACTTTTGATGCCATTTAAGGAAAATATTCTAAATTTTGTAAACGTATTTCATGAAATCGCGCAGATGTCCGAAGGTACGAACTCACATGGCGTGTCTCATTTACAGGCGGTATTACCGATATAGTGGTGCATGAGAAACGTAGAGACGGCCTACGGGAGATAAGTCGGGGCGTCGGATCCAAATTGGGAGGAGACGCCGTCAACAACATGTTTGTCCAGTTCCTCAAGAAGTTACTCGGAGAAGACATCCTCATCGACTTCGCCAAATACCATCGTAGAGACTTCATTGCGCTGATGGGTGAGTTTGAACACCAGAAACAACTAATGACACCAAAGGCAACGAGTGTAATGGAGCTTAGTGTACCGCCTAGTCTAAATAAACTTTGTCAAGAAAAAAATGGCGATGGTAATTTAACGAACCTAATACTCAAGTCAGTGTACCATAAACATGTTAAATTATTGCATGACAAACTTCGCATTGACGCCGTCGTGGGAAATGAGTTGTTTAGAGCAACAACTATAGAAATAGCCAAAGTCGTCATGCATTCTCTCACAGCAGTGAAAACGGCCAGTGATATAACAACATTGGTGTTGATAGGAGCATTCGCAGAATCACTGGTTGTGCGTGATGTGCTAACTACTGAACTCGTTGGTAAGAACAAGCAAATAACGAAAATCATTGTTCCACCAGAGGCGAGCACGGCGATGCTGAAAGGCGCGGTAATGTTTGGACACAATCAGGACAGTGTAGTTTCTCGGGTAAATCGGTGTACGCTGGGCCTCCGAATCGCCCGTCTCTATAACCCGGAATTGCACGATGCCGACAGACGGGTCCTCATTGAAGGTATCGAGTACATTCTGGACATATTCTCGCCGTTTCTAACCGTCGGCACACGGGTACCCGTCGGATTCATATCCCACCAAGCGCTAACAAGCACCGAACCATTCCAAAAAATGATAGAGGTCGATATTTACAGTTCTCGGGAACTGAGCCACAGTTTTGTCACTGACCCTGGCTGTTCGTCGCTGGGGAAGATAGCGTACCCGATCCCGGCGCCGTCCGCCGACTACAGGACAATATACGTGGATTTCATGCTCGGCGGTACGGAACTCGTCCTCCATATCACGGAGAAGACAACTCTGCAGAAAACTAAATATCACTTCCCCTGTGTGTATACGGACACGTAATGTAACTATGGCGCAGAGTGGTGTATTCCTCAATAGAGATACGCCATGCGATTTTGTACCTTCGCACATCTGCGTAATTTCATTAAACACGTTTACAAGATTTACAATATTTTTCATAAATAAAGTCAAAAGTTGACAAATCTTTCAGAGTACATGCAGAATATAATTATAATTCCGCATGCACTCGGAAAATGGTGTCAGCTTTTGACGCCATTTACGGAAAATATTGTAAATTTTGTAAACGTATTTCATGAAATTACGCAAGATGTGCGAAGCTACAAAAATCACACGGCGTGTCTCAATAAAGACTTGGACGTCATGACAATGTGACCATTCAATGAGCTGCCTATCAACACAAAATAATACAAGTTGAGCACACATTATAGTCATGTTTTTCTTAAAAATATGGGATGTTGAAAAATTAATGAAATTGGAACTGGTGACAGATGTATCGTTGCCGACGGTTGTCATGGTAACAATGATGGTTCAGGTTTGACTAGCATTTCCCAGCATAATACAAGTGGTACCAACATAACCTGATACATATGTTTTGAAAAAAAACAGTGGAACCTCTCTTTAGAGAGGCTCTACTGAAAATCAGTCATATGAACACTTCAAAACAGGTATGTGTGGTTTGCGATCATGAACAGACATTATCAACGGAAAAAAGTCGACAATAAACACGTACGAATTAAGCTGATATGTATTGTATGGATGTACTCTTTAGAGAGGTTCAACTGTGCATTAACCCATTACAGACGGGATACACTTTTAGTAGTATGAACCTTTTGAGAGAAAAATATCCCTATTTTCTTTATATCCTTTCGAAAGTATATGTTGTTACCACTCATTTGAACCGTCTCAACGAGACGGTTCAAATGAATGGTAACAACATATACCTTTATCGATGAATGAACAAAATAATGAGATTTTTTCAACAAAAATCGGAGTATCCTCAGCATGAAATGGGTTAAGGAATCAACTGTCTCAGCTGTATTCAATTCGCCTAACATCGGTATGTAAACATTGCTCATGAATAATTGCTCATAAATAAATAAATAAAGGTTTAGCCCAGATACGTACTGTCTGATCAGGGTCTACGCTGTTCGCGATTCGGTCATGTCAATGGAAATTAATTTACTGACGTCGCCAAAAAGGTATATTCCACACATATTCATTTCTCACATAATTATATAGCTGTGACTGGAAAAATGGTGCTTATATATTTTGCGACTAGTGTATATCCCGACCAGACTGTGCAGTCTGATCAGGATATGCACTGTTCATCACTCTATCAATGAAGCACATGTACCCGTCATTTTTTCAATTAAGCAATATATAATAGATGTACTGTCTGTTTCACGAAAGCTGCCCAAATTTTACGGCTATATAAACAAGATTTCTTTTGATAATATTAAATTAAAGGAAAAATTAAGAATGAACCTTCTTTTTATTCAAATATTGATTTTATTGCGAAAAAAACAATTTCCCCATGTTAAATCCCCATAGACATCTTCACTCCGTGAAGATGCCTATGGGGATTTAACAAGGGGAAATATTTTTGAATTTTAGAAATACTGGACCGATTTTTAAAATTTAACTTTTGTTTTCTTAGTTAGATCATATCCAAGCTATCTAGCCAGGTTTCGGAGTCAATTTCCAATTTGTTTCGTTTTTTGACTCCTCCCACACTTCCTTACCACTTTTTCCCCCATGTTAAATTCCCATAGACAAATCAATTTTTCGTAATAAAATCAATATTTGACCAAATTTCACGAAATAAAAAGAAGGATCATTCTTAAATTTTGCTTTAATTTAATATTATCGAAAAATAATAATTTTTTGCATTGTTTATATAGCCGTAAAATTTGGGCAGCTTTCGTGAAACAGACTATAGTCACAGTGACATATGTCGTGACGGCGAGGTCCATTCTGCCAGCGGCAGGGCCAATTTTCTCCTAATACAGTTAAGTCGGTATAATGTATGTAGAGCCTACTTAAGACCAACACGTTCCCATACGGACTGGTTAATGCGTTTTCGCGGATTGTGACTGTCGCATATATCCGCTGAACAAGACAATTATAACATAAGCCGTAACGCCACATAATCCGCAAGATATAAATGTGATTCACTGGGGATTTGGTCAATGTTTCTGCTGGACGTATCAGGGACAGTTAAGCGTAGACATTTCGTAACAATTCGTTCCCACGAAATAACAATTCGTTCCCACGGGAACGAATTGTTGTATCTTGGGAACGAATTAATAATTCGAGGGAACGAATTGTTAAATTGAGGGAAGGAATTGTCATTTCGTGGGAACGAATTGTTAATTCGAGGGAACGAACTGTTATATCGTGAGAACTAATTGTTAATTCGAGGGAACGAATTGTTATATCGTGGGAACGAATTGTTAATTCGAGGGAACGAATTTTTAAATTGAGGGAACGAAATGTTAAAAAAAATCCATGTCCCCTGCGGGGCTCCGTATAGACATGTGTGAAAGCCAGTCTCGTACACAGTACTAGCGGCATTCCATCGTTGAATGAGAATATGATACAGTGGAGCCTCTCTAAACCGGACACCAAGAACACACCTCTGATCTATTTGTGATGAGTTTCTTGTTCATCTATCTCAAGTGATAATGTCTGTCTGTGATCGCATATCACACAACTATGGCTCAGAATGATCACATGCCTGATTTACAGTGAAACCTATCTAAGCCGGACACCCTGGGGACCTCCCAGGGTGTCCGGTTTAGAGAGATTTCACTGTATGTGTTTTCGTGACTAACGACGGTGGGGATAAGTAGAGCAGAGTGACAGCTCGTCAGAAAACTGGTGCATTTTGTGACGTAAAACAGTTTACGCCGTCGCAGAATGCGTCACCAGTGAGACTGATTACATTTACACTCGATACTATTGTATCATAGCTATCATAGGGATCATAGCTAGTTATTCCCTTTGCAAATATATTTATAGAGATCCGGTCCTATACTGTATTTCAGCATGTATTTCTTACTGAGCAGCGAAAAAAGTATGAGTTTTGCAAACAGAGTAGACCCAGATCAGACTGCACACCTGTGCAGTCTGATCTGAGTCTACACTGATTGCAATAGCATTAATAAGTTTGAACATATGAATCTGGCAAATAATGCAGTCCCGGATCAGATTGCGCAGACATGTAGGATGATCGGGATCAACACTAGTAAATGTAAATGCTTTGATTTAACGACGGAACTGGCTCGATGACCTTGCTGGTCGGGACTGACTATTTAAGTCCCCATCCGATAGGACTAGGCTAGCACGAAGTTGTCTTGCCCAATCGGCCATTCGCAGCGGTGAGAGGTGGGAATCGAACCCGGGGTCTCCCGGTCTGCAGTCCGACGCTGCAGTACTGAGCTAATCCGGCCACCAATCAATAATTCCAGCACAAAAATATTTACACAATTCCCTAACATTTGATTGGTCCGTAGCAAGTCTCTGTCCAAAATTTATATCCCAGTAAACTCCAATGCCGAACTACTTTCCGTAACCGTCATACGCAGTTAAAATAATTCTCAAGAAAACGGAAAATAAACACATTTTCTTGATGAATTTATTTCAAATTCTGGAATTATTAGGAATGAATGGCCTTTTTGTTGAATTTATCGGGGATATAAACTTGGAAAAGTCGCGGGAATACTGGACCCTTCGTCGGCCTTCCGGCCTTCGTTTAGTATTCCCGCGACTTTTCCAAGTTTATACCCCGATAAATTCCACAAAAAGGCCATTCATTCCTATAACATTAGTCGAAATGACTCCTTTTCATAACAAATCATGCTACATTCGCCCTTTTTACAAGCAATAAGGCCTTAAACCACACAATTTGGACAGGATTTCTATAAATAAATTAAACGCGGGCGATGACTAGCTACGATCCCTCATTAGTGTTGCTCCTGGGGTGTGCCGAGCCTGTTCTAATACTGCGTTAAGTCGAGCTGTCTAATACTCGGTGTGTAATCGTGGCCACGCTCAACACGGATTTATTCTGCCGGAACTAAATCTGCAATTTCCCTCAACATTATAAGACTTTATAACAGATTGGTATGGAAGCGTCCTGGTGCCAATGCTAAAATATATGTATCTCCCAAGTCATTAGGAGATACTAACTCCTCCTAATTATGATATAGTATCTCCTAATTAGGACTTAATATATCCTAATTAGGACTTAGTATCTCCTAATTAGGACGTAGTATCTCGAGTTAGCATCTCATAATTAGGACTTACTATCTCCTACTAACTCCTAATTATGAGATAGTAACTCCTAATTATGAGATAGTAAGTCCTAAATAGGAGATACTAACTCCTAATTAGGAGATGATAACTCATAATTAGGAGATAATATCTCCTAATTAGGAGTTAGTATCTCCTAATTAGGAGATAAAATAGTTTAGCGTTGGCACCAGGACGCTTCCATAGATTGGGGACAAAACATTATATTGACATGTGATTGATATTAAACAGGAAATATGCTAATACTAAGAGGCGCTATTTAGCGTCAAATTGTTCCGGAGGTTCAATGATAAATCGCGCCTTACTCCTTATCTTCGTCCATTCGTCTCAAATCCGCGAAATGGCACACTTTCCCACATGGCGAAAGTAAAGGAGTTTAACGCAAAGAAACTCACAGTAACCCTTCCAACCACTACAGATCAGGCAGCAAATATATGTAAACGTTGTAGATCCAATCAAGATGAGCCTGATTGAAATAAGCCGTCTCAACAGGAGCTGCAGCTGGATTCAATAGTTTCCATATACATGTACAGTGTACATGTATTTTAAAATACTAATACTGCTTATTTTATTATCCCTTAGAAGGCGGGAAATTTAATTGATTATCTTATATTTTGTCTTCTTTCTCATTAAAATCATGGTTTCACATCTCTTTAGAATGAAATGATGCTAAATTGTTGTAAAACCATGTTTTGAAGAGAAAAAAGAAAAAATATTAAAAGTAGCATATGACAAAATTGAAAGCAAGATCGGGTAGAGACACGCTAACTATCGTGCACATGTCTTCGTCATATTTGCGAGAAGCGACGGAATGAAGAGTCGCTGATTAGGGACGAATTATAATTATGACAAAGTCATTCAATGTCATACCGAGTCGTCTCATCTAAATCTGTGACGTTTTCCCATAGTTTTCAGACATAAAAAAATGTCGGTTTCCGATAATTAATAGAACATTTCAAATATTTGCAAGCAGCAGAAAATTTCAGATTATGTCATAATTCGAACTGAGAATAAATTAATTTATAGATAACCTGTACATAGACCAAATTAGAAAAAAAGTTATTTGAATAATAGTAATACTTCTGGTTGTCTCAAAATATGTACAGTCCATGGGGGGTTAGCGGATCAAGGAAACTACGGGTCAATTACGATGTCGACGTAAAATGCTTCTGGATACCTTCAATTTGATATGTACATGTAACATGACCATCGGACACATCGGTTGTCCGGTTAGCGAAATCGGTAACGAGCGCGCTTCTCACCAATGCGGCCCCGGGTTCGATCCTCGGCCGGGGCAGTATGTGAGATGGTATGGTGGTCGCCAGATCGGATAAGTGGGTTTCCTCTGGGTTTATGGGTTCTCCGGTTTCCTCCCACATTAATGACTGCCCGTGCGCCTTCATCTGTGCCAACGAAAGCATTTGATTTAAGTGATTTCGCGCTTGCTTGTAATCGTTGTAAAATTAATAAAAGTTTAAACCTGACCATATTTGGTAAAATGTGAAATGTTACCCCTACTTGACCCTCGGGGCCCCGCCCATTTTTTGATCCCGGTGTAATCATTCTAACAAATCTGAAACCGCATTGACAATCGATAATTACTGCCAATTTTTGTCAAAATCGGTCAGGCGGTTCGTGAGAAGAAGATTTTTTTTAAGAATTTGACCTGATTTTTCGCGGCGGCCATCTTGGACTATGCGATGACCTCCGATTTAACAGATATGAAAAGGCTTCATCCACGCACCACGCCTTTCGGCGGCCATAAATGATGACGTAACAATCCCAGTTCGACAAAAATGCTCCAGTGGCCTATTTCACGAACATTGCAAAGTATAATTATCTAGCAAAGTATACTTTGAGGGAGAAATTTCCAATTTAAGGATAAATTTATTATTTTTTGTTATACTGAATTTATTACATTATCACAGCCATTTTGGCTGTGATAATGTAATACATTCAGTATAATAATTCTGCATACTTTTAATCATCAAATATATGCAGTCGTTAGTTCTATATTAAATAATGCATTTTGGGAAAATCAATCAATGATGACGCAACACTCCCAATTCGACAAAAATGCTCCAGAGTGATCGTCTACTACTCGATATCTTCGATTTGCTGAAATGTGAACTTGACCCCTACTTGAGCCCCGGGCCTCGCCCTTTTTATCCCGGGGTCATCGTTTTAACAAATCTGAAAGAGCATTGCCTATCGATCATTCCTGCCATGTTTCGTTGAAAAATGCCCGGCGGTTCGTGAGGAGACATTTTTAAGAATTTTACCTACTTTTCCATCTTGGATTATGCGACGACCTCCAATTTTACAAATCTGACGTCCCCGTCGCCAATAGATCATCCACGGTAACAATAGCTCACTTGAGCCTTTGACTCAGAGGAGCTAAAAACATAACTCAGATTGTGATGCGGACATTTTGTTGTTGTTGTTGTTGTTTTGTTGTTGTTTTCCTTGAGGTAAATAATAAACATTCCAGCCTGATCACCGATTTATTTATATTCTACTTACTTAAAGGTGGATGTCAGTGGAGAAATGGGGCTTATGGAATTTGTGATCAGTGTAGATCAAGATCAAATAGCATACTCCTGTAGCCTGATAACGATCTATATTGCTTGTTAGAAACATGGCGGGTGTTTCATTGATGGAATGGCTAACAGTGCAGCTCCTGATGAAACTGTGCGGATGCACAGGCTGATCTGGATCTGTACTACTTCCCACCCCGCAACACCCACGGGACTCTTTGTAAGCATATGCTGGATTTAAAACTGTTACATTAATTTCATTAAAGCATAAACACATGTATATATGTGGTTGTGACTGGAGAAATGGGTCTTATGGGATTTTGTGACCGGTGTGCACACGTGTGTAGCCTGAAAACTATCTATATAGCTTGTTAGAAGCATGACGGGTGTTTCATTGATGGAATGGCAAACAGTGCAGATCCTGATCAGACTGGATCTACATTGATCGACAAAGCCATATGCCCAATTTCTCATATCGACAATTCTCTTCATAATAAGACGAAATATTAAAATATAAGAAATACTATACATACATGTTATTATTGTGTGACATTGTATTATGAGCCACAACAAAGACTTGTTCAATTTGCAACCACTGTAGCCTCAGACTATCATACTCGTATTTTGACCAGGGGGGCGTTTCACTAAACTTCGTACGACTAAAATATTTGTAAGTGCAAATTTAGGATCGTCTCGAAATTTCAATTCATGGATTTACATTCATTGAGCATAGGCTCAATGAATGTAAATCCAATAATTGTTTACAAGAAAACGCTGTTAATGTGAAATTTACAGAGTATCATAATTTTGCACTTACGAACATTTTAGTCGTACGAAGTTTAGTGAAACGCCCCCCTGGACAAACACCGTTCACTGAGTCAGAGGAATATACGGTGGAACCTCTCTAAACCGGACACCAATTAACTATATTTGATCTCACCTTGATGTTTTATTTTTGTCAACGCATCTCATATAATAACGTATGTTAATGATTTCAACAAAAGATATACGTATGTCCCGGAATTGTCATATCCCTGATTTGCAGTGGAACATCTATAAACCGGACACCATGAGGACCTCACAGGGTGTCCGGTTTGGACAGGTTTCACTGTAGCTATATGTGTTACCCTGAATCCTTGTATGAGTCAACTTTGAAGCCGTTTTGTAGTATTTAGTGAACAATTGCGAGTACTATTAGTCTCCACGAGTAATTTAGCTGGTCAGCAGCAACACTGGTCAACGGGGGATCGTAGCTAGTTATCTCCCGTTGAATTTATTTATAGAAACCCGGTCCAACTAGTATGGGTTATTGTCGCATGGCTTGTAAAAAGGGCGAATGTATCACGATTTGTTGTGAAAAGGAATCAGTATAGTCTTTTCGACTAGTGTTGATCCAGAGCATCATACATATATGCGCAATCTGATCCTGGTCTGCATTATTTGCCGTATTCATTATTTCACACTTATTTATGTTATTGCAATCGGTGTAGACTCAGATCAGACTGCACAAATGTGCAGTCTGATATGTGTCTACCCTGTTTGCAAAACTAACATTGTGTGTGCTATTCAGTAAGAAACAAACGCTGAAATACAGCACAGGACCGGAATTCTATAAATATATTTTCAAAGGGAAATAACTAGCTACGATCCCTCATTTCACAGGTGTTTGAACGAATAGATGGTCAGTATGTTTTGTGTCATATGGATATTTTGGTGAATTTTGGGTAGATTTCTTTGGTTTTGGGTAATTTACATAGTTTTGTGCAACTACTAATGCTCAAGTATTGCACCACACGACAGAAATCGTCAATTATCTACACATGCATCGTTCCGAACGTTCGGACCCCTTTAATAGTATGATTGATATATATATAAGTTCTCATCCATACCATGAGAACAGTGGAGGAACTCCAAGTAGTATATGGGGGTCAAAAATGATACCACCTCCTGATGGGAGGCACCGCGCGTAGCATGGGGGCTCTCAGAGAGAGGTGGTATCATTTTGACCCCCATATACTACTCCTTTTATACTATCAAAATACACACAAAGGAACATGTCAATTACCGTACTTATACGTGTACTAAGTCGTGGGAGGTGACGTAAATTGTATGTTGGTAACAATGCACCCAAACCACCAGATATACCGAAATAACCCATAAAACACCGAACATGAACCGTTCTTCAAGAACCTGTGGTCAATTGCCCAATTGCAACACGCCCTGTTATCAAGGGATTCACATGTACGCGATAATCCTTTATTTTACATAACCCCGCCGATAATCCTTCGATACGCCACAACATCAGCCAATCCAGGGGAAAACCAGGGGAAAACAGCGTTACACAAGAGTACGAACAAAACACATAAATGGTGAACAGTCGTAAAATATACGAATGAAAAAACATAACAATATATGCGGCTGGATCCGGAATTATATTCCCCCGTCTCATCGTTGGGTTACTACGTCGATATAGATTTTGAATAAAGTCATATTTACCGTAAATGATATATATTGCATCGGCGCTGTATTGTGGAACATATTATGGTACACTTTTCCCAAATTACAGACCATACACCCAGCATATCGTATGGATTTATATGCAACAGACAACTGAGAGAAACATACCCAATCGCAAATACGATTATTACATATATTTCGAAAATGTGCAAAATAATATAAACTTAAATCCTGCATATATTCAGACGTCTATGGCAACTTTCGACGTCATCAGCTTATTTTGTTTGTCCAAGGTTCTCAGTGTTAAGACAACCACTGATACAGTGGTCAATAAGCCGCCTTATCTCCCGACTGGGCACGTGGTCTCTACACACAAGACGGACTTCCGACTGGACCGGCCGACATATATACTTTATTATGGCTTTAATCGTGTTTTATGGACACCGTGAACCATTTGGAATATTAATTAGTTAGCTACATGCATATTTACATATTACAGTGGAACCTCTCTAAACCGGACACAGAGAAATGTTAGTTGTACTTATTTTGTATATGTTTCATTGCCAGTTACCTCCAATTATAATGCATGTTCATGATCGCAAAGCATCCACGCGTGTCTTGAAGTAGTCATATGTCTGTTTTACAGTGGAACCTCTCTAAACCGGACACCCTGGGTACCTCCCAGGGTGTCCGGTTTAGAGAGCTTCCATTGTATATTAATAACCAGACAAATGTAATTCGAGCGATGGAGTTCACAACAACAAAGTTTGCGTGTACATGTAGTTCTGATTGAACCAATTCGCTCCACATTCACGTCTCTCAGCAACAAAAAATTGACTATAGTCTGTTTCACGAAAGCTGCCCAAATTTTACGGCTATATAGACAATTCAAAAACAATATTATTTTCGATAATATTAAATTAAAGAAAAATTTAAGAATGAGCCTTCTTTTTATTTCGTGAAATTTGGTCAAATATTGGTTTTATTACGAAAAATTGATTTCTCTATGGGAATTTAACATGGGGGGAAAAAGAGGTAAAGGAGTGTGGGAGGAGTCAAAAAACGAAATTGACTCCGAAACCTGACTACATAGCTTGGATATGATCTAACTAAGAAAACAAAAGTTAAATTTTAAAAATCGGTCCAGTATTTCTAAAATTAAAAAAAAATTCCCATGTTAAATCCCCATAGACATCTTCACTCCGTGAACATGTCTATGGGGATTTAACATGGGGAAATTGTTTTTTCGCAATAAAATCAATATTTTACCAAATTTTTCGAAATAAAAAGAAGGCTCATTCTTAAATTTTCTTTTAATTTAATATTATCCAAAACAATATTGCTTTTGAATTGTTTATATGGCCGTAAAATTTGGGCAGCTTCCACTGAAATCTTCCATCAACAAAATACTGGTTGATTTGGTATGCGAAAAGCAGCCATGGGCAACAATACATGTGGTGTATATCTAGTTTGTTATTCCACCGTCAACAACGACTAGTGGCGCCTGGATGACCTCGAGTGCTGAGGAAAATGGGACATCTCTGTCATGTACAGGAACTACCAGGCTTTGACAACCATTTTGGAACAACAACTGCCGCTGTGTTTATAACTAGAGCCTTGCTGGTGCAGGTATGACATTTATTCTTATAGCTCATTAGCATAGCGACTGTTCCTGAAAATCGGTATATGTCTCTTGCAAACACAGGTCCGTCCGCAGAGGGGGTGCGACGGGCGCGTACGCATCCACTTAAACCTTTCAACACCACATGCCTCAGGGGCGGATCCAGCATTTGGGGAAGGTAACTCTTGCAATCTACTCCCGTAACTAGGGGTTGTCCTATTTTTGAGCTCTTCGAAATGCACTTTCCTGTGTTTTACGGCATTTAAATTCAGACTCCAACTGGTGGTAAACTGTGATCTATGTAAACTCCGTGGCTGAAATGGGGGGGGGGGGGTGCAACCCCGGACCTCCCCCATTTCTCTCTAGATCTGCCCCTGGGCCTGTATAATGGTATTGGCAAAAAGTGTAGCTCCAGATGAGCCGGCTCGTAACATCCGGATCTGCACTTTTTGCAAAAATAATTTTCATAATTTTGAGAACAAAAACACCCCATGTGTATTCATAAATGGACTGGTCTGAAAATAATTTTGTGATGATTGGATTGGGTTGCAAAATTAACATATCAAAATCCATTCCAGTTACTTAGGTGTGAAAGGGTTAATCTGCCGAGGTCTGTCCGTGGATGTGCAAAACAAATGTTTAATTCCTGTGTATAATTAATTATAGTGTCAGATAAAGATACACGAAGCCTCAACGTATATTGATTATTACCAATAGTATTACAAATCTGACATTGTCATTGCCAAATAAAATATTTAGAGCCGATGAATCGTGTCAGTTGAATCGATTACAATGTTTTCTTTATGGAGTATCCGTCGACGTATGGAATGAGGGATCGTAGCCAGTTGTGTCCCTTTGCAAATCAATTCATAGAGATCCGGCCCTATGCTGTATTTCAACGTTTATTTCTTATTGAATAGCACAAAAATTGAGTTTTGCGAACAGAGTAGACCCAGATCAGACTGCACATATGTGCAGTCTGATCTGGGTCTACACTGATCGCAATAACATTAATAAGTGTGAAAATATGAATCTGGCAAATAAAGTAGTCCCAGATCAGATGGCGTAGATATGTAGGATGATCTGGATCAACACTAGTCGAAATCATTAGAATTGCTTTTGTTCACAACAAATCATGTTACATTGTACATTCGCCCGTTTTACATGTAATAAGGCACTAAACTACATAACTTGGACCGGATTTATATAAATACATTTAACTGGAGATAACTAGCTATGATTCCCCATTGATCTTCGACTAGGAATGAGAGTCTGTAACGTTGAATATATCGCATCTGCTGGACTTTTACAGTGAACCGAATAACGCATAACCAGTCGCGACGGGAAGACAATACCGACCATGAACTCATCCGTGACCTTGAGTTCAAGGTCAAAGGCGAGCACGATCGACGAAGCCATATTGTCCATGGTGGTGGCCATAGACATCGGCACTTCATATTCCGGATACGCCTATTGTTACAGGTATCTCCTAGTGATGCTACAGTTGCGGATAGTAACTCTGCAAAACTCCCGTACCGTCCGTCGCATGCTACGGACGGTACGGGAGATTTTGCAGAGTTACTTCCCTCAACTTGTGATATAAATGTAATGGGTCCGGCTCTGGATTACCTCCCGTGTCGTGTTTCTCCAACATTGATGCCAACAATCAGTAATTTTGGCGTGAAATAGGTAGGAATTAGAGAGAACTGTGATAAACAGGAGAGCTCATTTGGTTCTGCATTGTCACTATATAACCGTACTAGAAACGAATGTTAATTTATGATTATTTGTTTTCCTTGTGAAATGATTGTATAGAACCGCATTTAGAAATAAGTTAACATTATATACCCTAATTTAAAGTGACTGTGTCTCGATGGTACCTCCAAATATGCATTTCACAAAGACACTTGAGATATATCACTGAATATTGTATGAATACAGCCACAACTTGTTCTTGGTCATAAACATGCGTTTGTCGGTTAATTATCTCATTTGCATATCCATGCTCAGTTTAACTTAGCAGTATCTGGAAAAAAACGACAGTAGTCGTGACACAATTCTTTCTCCGATATATACCCGCGAGCAATGACGTAATTTGCTGCAGATAAGGCAACAAGATAAACTTGTTTCAAATGCTTCAAAAGCTTTATTACAAATTACATGTATTTTCAGCATTACACACTTCTATAAAATCGCCATTTAACACTGTAATACCTTAAAGATACATTCCCACTCACAGGCGCGGATCCAGGATTTCGGGTTAGGGGGGGGGGGCGTAACTATTTTGCAATACTTGACTATTTTATCGTACGAGCTAAGCTCGTTCGATAATATAGTCAAGTATTGCAAAATAGTCGATCGAGCTGAGCGGAGCAGAAAAATGCATGGAATACATGGCACTTGGCATGAAACGTGCCTTATAACTTGTAAAAAATATTTACTGGGCGAATTTTAGGGGGGGGGGGGGCGCGCGCCGGGTCCCCCCCCCCCTGAATCCGCCCATGACTCAGTAGGCACAAACTATTCTTTATAGACAGTTTTGTATATTCGGTGGATATGACATTTTCTGGCAAAGCAAACATTCATTCACCATTACCCCACGTATTGATTGGCATTAGCATACATTTTATATCACGTATATTTACGTAAAATTACACACTGATATCAGGGGCGATAACCGTATTTCCTTAAAATGTTAACGGACATTACTATGTATTCTCTGTATTTAATGTTTGATGTGCGATGATCATTCTTTATAATCTGTCGAAAACATTATTTGTTCATGTGCCGCGTTTAATTAGTATAATTAATTAAAAATATCATGCATCATTTGCATATTAAAATAGACTGATACCACCGCGAGTCACTATCAGTAAACTAAATATTACTAATGATTATATCTGTATCGCGGGCACTTGTAATTTTTAGAACTGGTGGAATAGTGACACAAGTATACACTTATTTAATTCCTATAAAGAACATTTGTGTTTATTACTGAGTGGGCATGTACACACGACGTAACACACGATGTACGCAAACGGTAATAAAAAATAACCAAATTTAAAAATTCTAGAACTGAATGCTGTCGGTGACGTAATTGGTGACATAGTGTCTAGTCAAAACAAGGCACGTGGCTACTAAGTGTGAGCACATCAGTGGGATATATGAATTCCTTATTTAGCCAAACTAGCGTTACATGCTGTTGTGTTTCTTTTCCATATTTTTTTACTTTCTCAGATCACTGACAGGGGCAAATATATTCATGAAACTAATAGATCTACAACTCTTCAGTTAAATGTTTTTTGCCCAACTCAATACCCCACGTTCCAACCTCATCTCGGACATAGTACCTTTAAGTAATTTAAAGTATGAATGTAATATTAAATTATTAACCATCCACTGCAGAAAAACAAGTTACATGTATTTTCAAAATTACATGCGGATGTACAGGCTGATCTGGATCTACCATTTCTTCAGTAACATCCACATTTCCTTGCAGGCGCGAGTTGGAGGAGAACAAGGAGAACGTAATCCTGAACTCGCTGTGGAGTAACAGCGGAAAGACTGTATCCACTTTCAAGGCGCCCACCTACCTACTGCTCAACGAGAAACGCGAGTTCGAGGCTTTCGGGTACGAGGCAGAGAAACGATACACGGACCTTTACAATCAAGGTCGCCTCGCTCGATGTTTCTTCTTCCGCCGCTTTAAGACGAAGATATTCGGCAACCAGGCAAGTCTTTTCAGCTGTATTCCCACTGAATGTATATACGGTACCGTTTATTTAATTAATCAGGTGAGCTGATTTTTGTGAAATAATGCAAGAGTGATTGTTTTCTTACGCTAAACAAACGTGTGAGCAGTTTGTTTAGCGGTAGGACCTAATCATGATTTTCTTACATTTCACACATGAAATATGGCCAATGGTTGTGCAAATTAATTTTCGGAGGCGGGACGAAGTGAATGTGGTTGTCTCGCGATTCAGAAGGTGTGTTCGATAACAGGATTTGATTGGTTCACATGAACCATGAGAGATACATCTCGAACGTTAATGTTTCGCCAAATGGGTAGTCCCATCGACTATATATTATTATATATACCAAATGTTAATAGCGTTAGTCCAGTACTGAGAATGGTTTAGACGAACAAGATAGTTTAACTTCTGGGGCCCGTTTCACTAAACTTCGTACGACTAAGATGTTCGTAAGTGTAAATTTAGGATCGTCTGGAAATTTCGATTGATGGATTTACATATATTGAGCATAGGCTGCATATGCATATACAGCCTATGCGTAATAAATGTAAATCCAATAATTGTTTACAAGAGAACATAACATTTACAGACTATCATAATTGTGTACTTACGAACATTTTAGTCGTACGAAGTTTAGTGAAACGGCCCCCAGATCTTTAATCTTACGTGATATTTCCAGCCGCTGACCACCTCACACGTGTTGAAAGACGAAGGCGGAAGAGGAATTCCAGCCATAAAGGTGTTCTCCTTATCCATTCGCTACCTGAAGGGGCACTTGCTGAATGCACTGCGCATGCGTGGGAGAGAAATTTCCACGGATGACATTAAGTGGGTGATAACTGTGCCCGCGATATGGAGCGACGTGGCCAAACAATTCATGAGACAGGCAGCGATACAGGTAACTGTCATCTATGGAACGCCAAATCTGCATAAACTCAAATAATTAATACTAGTTGTAAATAATTAGAGCTAGCAATAAATATTTAGAGTTAGCTCCAAATCATTTGAAGAGTTCTCTAAATTTTTTGGAGCTACCTTTAAATATGTAATGCCAGATTTAAATATTTATAGATAGCAATAATTGTTTGAGTTTATGTAGATTCAACGTTCTATGAACGACCGATCTGCATAAACTCAAATAAGTAATGCTAGTTCTAAATAATTGTTTGAGTTTGTGTATGTTGGCGTGCCATAGTCATCATCTCACGTCCTGCCCTGGCCTCTATTGTACGCTTCTGTTTACTGACTGTTTACTTAGGTGATAACCATGCTTTGTTTGTCGATTTGGAGCGGTATGTGTGACGTTTTATGGTCTGAGAATCAGTTTTACGACGACGCTTTTTTTATTTGGAGCGGTATGTGGGAGGTTTTATGGTCTGTGAATCAGTTTTACTGTGTAGTTACAACAGTTACTTGCTTTTATTCATTTAAAGAAATGTCAACATTTCTGCATTGGGTTCGTGTGATTTTTACAAAGGAAATGTCAACTTGTGTCAACAGGCCTAGGATTTCCCTGTATTTACGCCTAATTCAGGTGATTACCCATCTGCAATACAGTTTCTTATGTATAGTCATGTATGTGCACATTGGAATTCGTAAAGTTATATAGGTACTGGCATATTGAGTGCATTTGATCACTTTACTAAATTCTTCTGTATTTTGGGCGGGTGGGGTAATATTTTTGGGAATTTTGAATGGCCACCACACTGAAGTCAAGTTTGTCAGTCGTTGGTAGATTCTCTTTTCCGCTTTGGGTTGTACATGTCAATATGGCAGAATGGATAACCGAAGGTGTACCGAAATTAATTTGGAAATATTTGCATTCCCCGCCGCTGGCCATTGTTTACAAAGGCGCGTAGGGTTATATAAATCTGTCAAGTTGTAAAACGCAGACAGGTAAAACGGTGATTTTATATGCTGTGATTTTTCATATTTTATAGGCATTGATTTAAATTGACCAATCAGATTCTATTTTCGGTGCATTAGACTGCATTGACTGTTCCAAGGTGTGTACTGACGTTCCATTGATCTTCCGCTTCCTTGTACATTACCGCCTGTGCTAACCTTGTCAATATTTGTAAATTTCTTTATTTCAAAGTCCTTGAATATAGTGCTTGATATCAAGCAGCTTGATTGAGTGAGCCTGAGCTGTAACATAGCTCAGGCTCAGACAATCAAATTGCTTGATTGCTAGTTGGCATTGCCAATATCTGTTAGAAACGTTGATAATATGAGTAGATTAACGCCGGCGGTTGTATAGCGTAGTTCGGTGTGTTGTTATTTTCTTACACATGTGTGTATAATAAATGTATTAATGCTAGCTCTAAATAATTAGAGCTATCATTAAATATGTATAGCTAGCTCCAAATCATTTGAAGAGCTCTCTAAATGATTTGGAGCTAGCTCTAAATATGTAATGCTAGTTCTAAATAATTAGTTTATGTAGATTTGGCGTACCAGGAACAGAACGCCAATAACATCGACTCAAATAATTAATGCTAGCTCTAATCATTAGAGCTAAAAATAATTATTTCAGTTTATGTCGAGTTGGCGTTCCATACGTTCATGGGACATAAAACATCAACCTGTCTTGCAAGTTAATATGCTTGAATATGTGAAACCTCTCGATACCGTCACGGGGTATCCGGCTTAGAAAGTTTCTCCATTTCCAGGCGGGTATCCCGGGCGAGCGACTAAAGTTGGCGCTTGAACCGGAAGTAGCCTCCGTATACTGCCAGTCGCTACCGCAGACAAAGGGTGCCGGGAAATTGCCGATCACCATGGGCGGGGCGAAATATATACTAGCTGACATCGGAGGTAATAACAACATGTACTGCAAGAGCCCGATTTTTCTGGCATTTTTGCAAGGCGAATAATTCGAGGCTGCATTATGTTTGGGTGAAAATATTTGACGATATCAAGGTGTATGATCACGTGGTACTAACAACAACAACAAGTACTGAAATTTCCAGAATCCATCTGATTCAAAGTACGTATTCTTATATAGTGTCCTTATTACGTAACGGATTTGATGAAACATGGCGCATCAAACACGTCTTGTTAAGCTGCATTTGGTGGTCTCTGTATTTTCGCCCAAACTTCTATCATTTTTGCAAAGAATCGATGTCCGTGTCTCCGACACGGAAATCGATTCTTCGCAAAAACGACATTAGTATGTGCCGAACTCCCTGGACCACCAAATGCAGCCCGTGAAGACGCGTTTGCTGCTCCATATGTCATCAAAACCCATTGCATATTAAGGAAAATATAAAATAATACTTACTTTGGATATTATTTCACGATAATCAGTTCACCTGGTTAATAAACGGTATGTCTCTTATTTCATTTCTACCTTGACAGTTGTGCAAGTTTGGACCCTAATGGTATAGATTGTGCACGGTTTTGTACAGTGGAACCTCTCTAAACCGGACTCCAAGAAAACGTATGTGATATTATTTTGATGGGTTTCTTGGGTCATCTATCTCAGATAATGATGTATGTTCATGATTGCAAAGCACATACACATGTCTCAGAATGGCTACATGCTTGATTTACAGTGGATCACCTCAGTGGAGGTCCCCATGGTGTCCGGTTTAGAGAGGTTGCGCTATATTGAGTTTCGCTTCATTATAAGTTGGATGCGGTTGTGTCAATGACTGACTGTGAGAATACCGGCATAGTTATTGACACAATTGAATAGATACAATGAATCAAATTAATTAATCTGCTGGTATTCTCTATTTATTTCTATAGGCGGCACCACCGACATTGTATTCCACGAGCGGCGACCCGACGGGAAACTGCGAGAGTTGAACAAGGGTGGCGGCTGTCTGGTGGGCGGCGGTCACGTGGACAACGCCTTCCTGCAGCTGTTGGTGCGGCTGTTGGGCGCCCCGACGGTCCGGGAGTTCCTCGACGAATGTAAACACGAGCTGATGGAACTACTGCGCAACCTAGACACCGCCAAACGGCTCGTGACGCCCCGCGCGAACGCGTCTATGGAAATAAAGATTCCGATAAGCTTACAGCGAATAAGTAAACAGAAAATGAACGGGGATAGCTTGGATACTATTGTTTCAAAATCGGTTTACCGTGAAAAGGTTAAAATAGTTGGAGATAAAATGCACATCGATGCGGGATTAAGCAAGGACTTATTTAGAGGGGCATCGGTGGAAATAGCACAAAACATTAAAAACGTATTGTCCGATAAAAACGCCAAAAATACCCATGTCCTAATTCTGGTCGGAGGATTCGCCGATTCCACGGTGGTGCAAGAAATTATAAAGAATGAACTCGAGGGCAAGACGAACATACAGAGGATAATCGTACCTCCCGAGCCGGAGATCGCCGTGTTGAAAGGCGCAGTTCTCTTCGGCCACCAGCCGAACTCCGTGTTTTCCCGCGTAATACGCTATACATACGGGATACGGAAGGCGAAACTGTACAACCCGGATATGCACACGCAGGACTCGATTGTATGCGTGCATGGTGTTGAGTACGTCACCGACATATTCTGTCCGTTTATCACAGCAGGAACGAGGGCTCCTGTGGGATTTATGTCCTATGATTCACTAACCACCATCGAACCATTCCAAAAGATCATAGAGATCGACGTTTACTACTCCACGGAGCTCAGACCAAGCCTGGTGACGGAGAAGCAGTCGTGGCTACTCGGGAAAATTGACTACCAAGTGCCGAAGCCATCAAAAGAAGAAAGGACAATCTATATCGAGTTCATATTTGGCGACACGGAACTAATCATGAACATAACTGACCGGAAGACGGCTACACGATCCAAAAATACATTCCCCGTTCTGGACCGTTGATCGACAATAATGATATACAGTGAAATCTCTCTAAACCGGACATGGTATCCGGTTTAGATAGGTTTCACCGTAAATCAGGCATTTGATAATTCTGAGCCATAGTTATGTGCTATGCAATCACGAACAGACATTATCACCTGAGATAAAGGACCAAGAAACTCATAAAAAAATGAGGTTACATGTGTTTTCTTAGTGTCCGGATTAGAGAGGTTCCACTGTAAATAGAGGATCTTACATGAGTGTGATTTAATATGATATTTATTAAACGAGTTTCTGAGCTAAAGGAGGCTATACTGAGTTTCGTATGGAACCAGTCAACGGGTCTAACATGTAATAATTCCAGCACAAACAATATTTACACAATTCCCTAACATTTGATCCAAAATTTATATCCCAGTAAACTCCCACGCCGAACTACTTTCCGTAACCGTGAGGCGCAGTTAAAATCATTCTTAAGAAAACGTAAAATAAACACATTTTCTTGTTGAATTTATACTGGACGAGGCCTTCCGGCATTCGTCCAGTATTCCCGCGACTTTTCCAAGTTTATACCCCGATAAATTCCACAAGGCCATTCATTCCTATATAGTATTAAATCAACACAAAGGCTACATTATATTTATAGAATAAGAATATTGTCAAACATTGAATCACATTTCCAAACATTTTTTTTTGTAGCCGACTCATTCACATGCTTATTACACTATAGTCTATTGTAACTTTTGTGTCAATCACGAAAGTGAAAAGTGAGTCAAAAAAGATCACAATTTCGGCATCGTCGTCATCGTTGGCGGCGTCGTCGTAGGCATTAACAATTACGCCATAATGTTGAATATCTCCTGATCTGTTAGTTGGATCATTGTCAAATTTCATCATTAGCTTACTCGCATTGATGATATCCACACAGTGTCATTCGGGTGACCTTGACATTGGTGACCCAGATGTTCGTGAGTGAGACACTCACCGGCGATAACAGTTACAACAGGGAGTCAAAAACATGCATTAACTTATGTTATGTTTCACTTTCTGATACGTCAATGTATATTTAATGCATTTATAGACATTGGTCCGTTACTTCAACATGTGCTGCAGACCACATGTCATAGCACATGAATAGTTACAAGGACTGTTAGTAGATAAAGGCTGTTGCTTTGATTAAAGTCATTACAATCAACTGGAAATAACTTGCAATCATTACATTGTAGTTACAGTGGAGCCTCTCTAAACCGGACACCCTGGGGTCCCCAGGGTGTCCGGTTTAGAGATGTTCCATTGTATAACATGCATATGACTACTTCAAGACACGCATGTTTGCTTTGTGATCATGAACAGACATTAACATCGGAGATAAAGGGTAATTCCCTCAGAAGTAAGCAAAATTAACATTCCAATGTGTCCGGTTTAGAGAGGTTCCATTGTGTTTACTTTGATTTACAAAAGTAATGCAATTGTTACGTTTATATTTCTATTATCCAACGACTCATCCAGTAGTAAATTATGAGGGTCATGTCTTCTATTGGCATATTTCATGACAATCAGTTTAAGCTTATCAGAAAATATAATACATTAATTTTCGACTTGCATAACGTCCCCATAAAATTGAAGGGATTAGTGGAAGAAGAGGTCATAGGATGAGGTAGAACCCCTTCTTCCACTGGCCCCTATAATTGTTGTTGGGCAAGGTAGTTTGGAATCGTTTTAGCAGGTACATATCCCTGTCTGGATTGCCTTCGCGTGGTAACACCACCAGTATGTTGAAACCATTTGCATATATTAGTTTAACGGTGCAATGTAATCGCCGACTGTCTGTGTGGCGCCGCGACTCTGGGGAAAAAAGCAAACGAATTCACGAGATGTTGGTGGCTGAACACGTATATGTAATGTAAATTACCAGCGCTGTTTATTGCACCCGTTTATTCGTGTCCTGAACGGTGTCAATATTGTCAATCATAACGCAAACGCCTCGTAACACTGACTGAAGCGACACTCGATGTAAATGTGGCATAACAATCACCAAATATGGGCATAATGTGAACAGTTGTTGAAATGACAGTGACGCTCAACACTCACACAGGGGCGTCGGGAGCATCACAAGATTCGTCCGGCGACGGATGAGAAATGAGACAAATTGCAGAAAATAATATTTAGAAAGTTGTCCGTGCATTGACTTCTTATATCAAACGATATCTTATGTATATATGTATATACAAAACTGAACGTCAGGAATGTAAGTATTATTAGTAATATTAAATGAACATGAGCAATGCATTTCCCATAATGTTGACTTGAAAATGAATTTTCTGTTTTATTTTTCGTGTCATCTAGATAAGATAAATTCATTTTCAAGTCAACATTATGGGAAATGCATTGCTCATGTTCATTTAATATTACTAATAATACTTACATTCCTGACTTCCAGTTTTGTATATACATGTATAATGCATGTACCAACAATTTCCTAACTTCAAAATAGAAATTTACAATAACGCTTTGCTCAGACAGCCAACATCGTTCGTGGATGTCCTCACTGTTCAGTTAATGATACTTTGCTGGAGGTAAAAAGTGGAAGCATAAATGGGGAACCATGTTAACCTATTTCATGCTGAGGATATACAATTTTGTTTGTGGAAAATCCTAAACATTTTCTTTATCTGTGCTTAGAAGTACATGTAGTAACCACCATTTGAACCGTCTCATCGAGACGGTTCAAATGAGTGGTCACAACATATACTTTCATTCTGAAATAAGAAATATAAAAGTAAACTATTTAAATAATTCATATCCGTAAATGTGATTATGTGTATTCCGAATGTAATCGGTCAATGTGAGAAGTAAAATCGTAAGCAAGAAATCAGTAACACTGATGGATGTACCCCTCAAAATAGTTAAAGCAACTGTCTAAGTCATTTGACAGTGACCTTGAGCACAGGGGCTGCATTAGTGGTCTATATAATGAAACTATAGATGGTGACAACTAGGTAAACATTAAGGACTGCCTTTATAGAATATGACCTTTTGTTTCTAATGTAGCAGCATCATACATGTGACTGAATATCTATATAAAGTATATCCGACACTGTTCTTCTTAGAATAAATGTTGGTGCAATACGTCCCACATATATAGGATGACAACGTGACAACGTCCTATAAACTATTATTTCAGTAGACAACATATAGAATATAGATATCTGAGCTTTTCTATCATCACTCACAAAATATACAATGGACACATTTCCAATGTGTAAAATGTCAAACTGATGCATCTGCCACATGTAAAAAACGTATTTACTCACATAGCAGGCCATTAGACAGTGGTCACAATACACTCGGATATCTGCTTACAAGTCACTGGTTTCGATACAGTATTTAAAGTAATACATGTATATATCTACAGCACTGTGTAATGTTCTTACTGTTACAAAGTCTTTACTGAATTCTCAAACATGTTAACAAACGGTCAACAAACCCTTCAGATATCAGACTGTGTATACATGTATATATTTGATGAAAACAAGGCATAGCTTACTGTAGTCAGATGTCTCCCCATCATGTTATGCATGTGTTTATTATATTATTAGCGGTATGTGCCAAACGCAATTAGAGATAAAACTGGCTGATGGCTTGTACACACTAAGATGGCCGACATGACAACTACATGCACTGATTAGATGAGCAGGGGCCCCTTTTAACCCAATGATTCATGCATAATTGATTCGTAAATGTGAAGGGATATATGCATAACATACATGTGAACATTTCCTTCTTACTATATCCCACACAGTACATGGAGTTGCCATGTCAGCCATCTTAATGTGTACAAGCTATTGGCCAGTTTTACCTCTTACTGCGTTTGACACATACCACTAATAATATGACAAACACATGAATAAAATTTGGGGCAACACGATGGGGATACATCAGAAAACAGCGTGTTATGCCTTGTTTTCATCAAATATTTGAGAATTCAGTAAAGACTGTGTAACAGTAAGAACAGTATACAGTGCTATAGATATATTCCTGTATTACCATACATATACTGCATCGATTCCAGTGAATTGTAAACAGTTATCTGAGTGTATTGTTACTACTGTCTACTTGCCTGCTATGAGAGTAAATACGGCTTTTACCTGTGTCAGATGTACTTCTAATAATAGACAGTGCACCAGTTTGACATTTTACACATGGAAAAGGTGTCCATTGTATATTTTCTGAGTGATGGTAGAAAAGCTCAGATATCTAGCGTTGTGTATAGTCTGCTGAAATAATAGTTATATGACGTTGTCGTTCTATATATCTGGGACGTATTTCACCAAATGTTATTAGATTTTCTGCCATATTATTGGAAGTACGTGTCAAACGCTCCAAGTGGTGATCTGTCCGATAGCATGTACAACTAAAATGGCGGAGATGGCAATTCAAGCTCTGTATAATATACTCCAAGAAGAACAGGGTCAGATATACTTTATATAGATATTCAGTCGCATGTATGATTCTACTACATTTCAAACATAAGGTCCTATTCTATATAGTCAGTCCTTAACGCAAATCTCGGACAGACAGACAGACAGACTAACAGGCGAACAGATAGCCAGGGTCGCGACTATATGTACACCGCAATGTTGTTAGGGGTTCATAATGTGAAGCCCCATATCTCCAGTCACAGCCACAAATGTCTTCATACAAACTTGTTTCACGTGCGAAGTACATGTATAGTGAAACGGGTCCCTGGATATCATTCCCACCCTTACATATAAGATAGATAGATAGATAGATAGATATATATGATCTCAGTCCTCTCGAGAGTGTGTGGGATGATTCAATAGAGTGTACAGTGTGAAATACGTCACGCCCACAAGTCATCATTTCATATGTTCATGACGCAATATTCAATGCAATAATACTCCTAAGCAGCCAATCAGGCGTAGTCTAGACAACAATTATGCCTGTGATTGGACAAATTGAGAGTCTGTCATTTGCGACCAGTGGAGACCCATATCTGATCTGCACAGTCTCATCTGGGTCTCTGCTGGTCACTCGCTCTTCAGTCCGTGAAACACCAGGGGATCGTTCCACTACACTTCGTACGACTAAAATGTTCGTAAGTGCAAATTTAGGATCGTCTGGAAATTTAAATTGCTGCATTTACATTGATTGAGTATAGGACTGCATATGCAGCCTATGCTCAATAAATGCAAATCCAATAATTGTTTACAAGAAAACATTGCTAATGTGAAATTTAGTCGTACGAAGTTTAGTGAAACGGCCCCCAGTACTGCTTTTATACACAGTATAGCTTCTGTTCAGTTCGCAATTTACTGATCAGTAGCCCATTTCATGAACATTGCAAAGTATATTTTAGTAGCAAAGTATACTTTGAGGGAGAAATTTTCAATTTTATGATAAATGTATTAATTTTTATTATACTGAATTTATTACATTATCACAGCCAATTTGGCTGTGATAATGTAATAAATTCAGTATAATAATTCTACATACTTTTAATCATGAAATATATGCATTTGTTAGTTCTATATGAAATAATGCATTTCAGGAAAAATAAATGATTACTCCCTCAAAGTATACTTTGCTAGTAAAGAATACTTTGCAATGTTGATGAAATAGGCTACATGAGATGGTATTAATGAACCCTTTCAACACCACATGCCTGTATAGTGGTATTGGCAAACAGTGTAGATCCAGATGAGCCTGCTCGTGAGAACAAAACACACCCCCTTTTCATAAATGGAATAGTCTGATTGGCTTGGTAGGACAATTAATATATCACAGTCCATTCCTGTTATTTAGGGCTGAAAGTGTTAATTGCCTTATCGCAAGTCATTCCAGTTGTCCGTTCACAACCGCGACAGATACAACATATACGGTGTTCCGTTTAGGCCATCGTAATATCGTTCTCGAATCGATACTACGATAGCACGATACTTCGATACTACGATAACGATACCACGATGCCACTATGACCTTAATACCATAGCACGATGACCATAATACGATATTGCGATACTACGATGACGATACTACGATGCCACGATGGCGATAGTACGAAGGTATCAGGTGAAATTATCTCATTAATTGTAATATGCTTGAACGCAATTAGAACTGTAGATGAGAACAGGCAAATGTTTTTCTAGCTTGACAGGTGTTTAAAATGATGTTACACAGTAAAACAAAATGTCACATATAATCAATTTCAACAGTTCTGTTCGAACTTCGCAGTATCCACTGGAACCTCTCCAAACCGGACACCCTGGTCCCCTGGGTGTCCGGTTTGGAGACATTGCATTGTAAATCAGGCATGTGCGCACTTCATGACATATTCTAGTGTGTTTTAATCATGAAAAGTCATTGTAATCAGAGATACATAACAGCGAAATATATCTAAGGTAAATATCGATATTTTCCCAAGTGTCCGGTTTAGAGGTGTTCCACTGTATATACATTCCATGTGACGAACTGGTGGTACATGCCAACATTGGTCCAAAAATGCCTTATAGCGGCCGAGATAATTATGTTTCCAATATTTAAATTCGGATGATGTTTGGGCTCTAACTCGCGAACATAATATCGGACCGCGTGGTTAAGTCTGGCTCAACCCGAGCTTCGTTTCGGTATATTACCTGATTACACGGCCACTTCTGCTCAATTCTGAATTTCACTACTCGCACCCATATATCACCGATCGTTACTGTTTGAACAATACTGAAAACACACCGTGCAACAATCGTTTGTGTCAAGTTGAAAATGAAATCCGACTGTCGGTATATGAGATGTCGTTTGAATAATTGAACCTACTTTTTCACGGCGGCAATCTTGGATTTCACAATGACTTCATTTTGACAACTTTGAAAGGGCTGGCTTCACCTTGCAAAATTTCGAGACAAGGGAGTGGGTGTGGTTCTCGCGGACATGATGTTTGCAAATATTGACGGACGACAGACAAAAAGCGTTAATAAATTAATAGCTGATATGTGGCTGTGATTGGAGAAATGGGGCTTATGGGATTTGTGAGAAGTGTATATCCTGATCAAATAGAACACGCATGTAGCCTGGTAGCGCGCTACATTGCTTGTTATATAGGCATGACGGGTGTTTTATTGATGAAATGGCGAACCGTGCAGGGGGCCGTTTCACTAAGCTTCGTATGCCTATGCTCAATAAATGTAAATCCAATAATTGTGTACAAGAAAACAGTGTTAATGTGAAGTTTACAGACTATCATAATTTTGCATTTACGAACATTTTAGTCGTACGACGTTTCTAGTGAAACGGCCCCCAGATCTTGATCAGACTGTGCGGATGTACAGGCTGATCTAGATATACACTGGTCGAAAAACTCATAAGCCCCACTTCTCAGGTTACAGCCAAAGACGAGCTTTGTCCGGGTGAGCTAAAACATGCATAATAATACGCACACGTACATGTACGAACCACTCACTCACTCACAAGATGGCCGCCAAATAAAATATTTCACTTATATTCCACATGTTGTCACATATTTGCGACTTAATGATTCAGTTGCATACATGATGGCTGTCAAATGCCAATATTGTCCTACAACTTTCCACATTTCACCATGTTTTGTCATCATGTGACATGTTATATGAAATGCTATATTCAGGTTTCAAGATGCACATAATAGTTTGAGTTAGTCTATTAGGTAATTTAACATTTACCTCATTTACATAAATCCAAGATTGCCACCAAATAGCAATAATTATATGTTCACATCGTTTCTCTCAATTCATATGCTTACGATGTTTGTCCCAGAAATACATATTTGACTTTTGTTATAACTTATAACTCATAATAGTACTACCTGACCATAAAGACAAAATGAGAAAGAACACTCATTTCTGAAGCATTCTGCGAAAAAATAATAATATTCTTAAGTAGAATAGTAATCGAATGCCAGTGAAAACAGTACAAGTAAAGCAATAGCGGATCAGCCGTGACGCCAACATTAGAAGCAGCAGTGACGCCAACGTTAGAAGATATAGGACATCAGCATAAGAGTAAATAGATTGACATTATATAAATGGTGCCCTTGGTTGAGGGGGATATTGGGGATTATCTCCCCGAGTGAACATTATCTCCCGAGGCGGGAGATAATGTTCTCGAGGAGAGATAATCCACAATATCGAATATAACTAACATTTCACATTGCACACAATGCAACATCTGCAAAACGTTTGCTTCCACTGGCTTCCGCCATCTTTGTTTACAGCTGCGCAGCTGGTGCCCGGTTTACAATGCTTTACTGTTATAGGAGTAATAAAATGGGGGTACCAGTCAGCGTCTGCTTTCATCTCATTTGGTACTTTCGGTTTCGATGCGCGATAAGCTACAAGGTACTCCAATTAATTTTCGGTAGTTTCCGTGACCAGACTTCGGGTATTTTCGGGCGAAACGGTCCATAATTATATTATGTCATGGCATTATTGCCCTCAGGGTACACATGGCCAATTGCTTTATACCACGTGGTAGGGAATTGACCAATGCAAAGCGTCGAATTTACGATGAGGTATAATACACACAATTATCTCTATTATTTAATGTGAACATCCGAGAAAACATTATATACAATATATATGTTTCCTGATATTATAACATATAACTAGGTAAACTCTAGTGTATTAGTATTACAACGTTCACATGTTACCATAAAGTTGCAATGAATACAGTCTTTATTTGTGTCAACGAACGTCACGCCTGTTTTACCCGGCAGGATGATGAAGATATCCAAAAATGTATACATAAATCGATTGACAACAAGTTAACATGTTAAGCAAATGACATACAGTGTACAGCATGTAAAATAGTGTGTATTGGAATCGCGTTGATATTAATGTTGGGCAAAATCTGATGATGGAGCATAACTACCACATTCACTTGATTGCATATCTTTGTCTAATGTCCTGAGACAGTAATACATTTTCGTTAGTATTTCCGATTGTCGCATCAATTTATGATATTAAAAGTGTTTATGTCTTCCATTGTCGTAATAGACAAACTGACACTGCTGTTGAACTGCCAGGTACAACATTTAAAGTTTCAAAACAATTTGTAAAAGCACCAAAAATTAGGCAAAAACTGCTCTGCTATCGACGATATTGGTTACGTACTATGAAAATGCTGAAAAAATGTTAATTATTTGATTACACTGAAATATTAGCGAGCATACTCTTCACATTATTATTATGAGTAGTAGTAGTAGTAGTATTAGTATTATTAGTATTATTATTATATGTTTGATTTGACCAACATACTCGTTTCGCAATGTGTATGACACTCAAGTTAAGTAATGCCTCGCAAATAGCAAATATCTAAAGTACAGGTAGTCGGAATGACAATAGGCTGCAACTGGTACCAGACATATCTTAGAACGTACATTGAACATTCAATATAGGCAATGAGTATGTCATGTACAGATTCATTTTCGTTCGGTAAAATTGCATTAGCATCATCAAGAACATTAACTGAGTTTTTCAAATTGGCATTGTTATGCCCCCCCCCCCACCCCACCCCCGGTCATGTTACAGGAGACATTTCCGCAAACTAGTGAAGATAAAAAGGTCAAGGTCCTTTTAATGGCGGCATGAGTGTGTTCCCAATGATCGCATGTATCAAGTGTCCACTTATTGGAACAATCCGTCAAGTAATATTAAAGATATACCATGATGAAGAAGCTTGTACAAACTTTTTTGACGTAAAACAATGGCTAAGTGTTTCCGCAAAAATGTGAAGGTAAAAAAGGTCAAGGTCCTTTTAATGGCAGCATGAGTGTGTTCCCAATGATCGCATGTATCAAGTGTCCAATTATTGGAACAATCCGTCAAGTAATATTAAAGTTATACCATGATGAAGAAGCTTGTACAAACTTTTTTGACGTAAAACAGTGGCTAAGTGTTTCCGCAAAAATGTGAAGGTAAAAAAGGTCAAGGTCATGTTAATGGCATGAGTGTGTTCGCAATGCTCACATGTATCAAGTGTCCAAATATTGAAGCAATCCGTTAATTAATATTAACCTTTATATACCATGATGAAGAAGCTTGTACACACTTTTTGATGCAACAAAATGGCTAAGTGTTTTCGCAAAAATTTGAAGGTAAAAAATGTCAAGGTCATGACAATGGCAGCATGAGTGTGTTCACAATGCTCAAATGTATCAAGTGTCCAAATATTGAAGCAATCCGTCCAGAGTATTAAAGTTATACCATGATGGCGAAGCTTGTACAAACTTTTTGACATTTCAGATGACGACAACGCGGGCGACGACGGAAAAAGCAGCGACTGTATAGTCGCAACTTCTGCTAAAGCAGGCGCGACAAAAATGTTGTCGGTGGTTGTTGAATGTAATAATCAAGTCGTTTAAATGTTGATGACGTCAGCAACGTGATGTTCATTTTGGCGCATGGTAACGACATTAATCATTAATTTGAGTGTACTTTTGTAAACTATATAGTAAATATATGGTTAGTGCCGTCGAATATAAAATATATTCGGTTGAGCCTTAGACAGCTTTATTTGGGCGAGCTTGACCGCAACCATAGCTCCAAGTAGCATAATAAAGGGGGTTGAATAAATGGTGTTTTCTCTGAAGTAACCTATTATACCTGTAGCCTATTTCATCAACATTGCAAAGTATACTTTAGTAGCAAAGTATACTTTGAGGGAGAAATTTTCATTTTTTTTTTAAATTTATTAATTTTTATTATACTGAATTTATTACATTATCACAGCCAATTTGGCTGTGATAATGTAATAAATTCAGTATAATAATTCTGCATACTTTTAATCATGAAATATATGCATTTGTTAGTTCTATATGAAATAATGCATTTCAGGAAAAATAAATGATTACTCCTTCAAAGTATACTTTGCTAGTAAAGTATACTTTGCAATGTTGATGAAATAGGCCCCTGAAGTAGCCTAATATGTATAAGTTTATTTTGCAACAAGCCAACTGGCCCATGAGCATGTACAACATATACAGACATGAAATACAAAACAGCTTGGAGTATCCAAGCATATCCAAGACCTGACCAAAATAACAAATCACGAACTAGTGAGGCCCAGTTAATTTTAGCTGAATACCGATAAGTGTCATTTACAAGCATATCATAAACAATCTTATTATATTTTATGTTATTGGTATTACATAGTTGTAACCAATATTATATACTGAAAGGATAAAGAAACGCAGGGTAACAATATACGCAATAATTATTTAAATGATTGGCCTAAAATTATGAAAACCGGTCAGGCGACTATCTTGGTCACTGTGCACCCAAACCGGTGCCTAAAGTTACTCAACCGTGTAATGCACCGTACCACATAGAGAAAGTGATAAAAAGCCAAAAACACGTGCAGCATGATGATGATAAGTTCGTCAAAACATTTTGTCATACCACTTGATACGCTTGAGGTATACACATCGTTTTCCGCCATTTACACTGAATTTATAGCTCTCACAATCTGACGGAAGTTCAGAGGGGTCAGGCTATTGCATTGTTAATGCAAGGTCAAAAGCAACAGCAGGTTGCTATGCAGTTCGGTGTGAATGTTTCCACCATAGAACGTCTTGTCCATCGTCTGAGAGAGGCCGGAAGGGTTGCCGACCGACCGAGATCGGGACGTCCGCGCGTAACGTCGCGACGTCAAGACAGGGCTATTCGTCTCGCCCGCCTACGTAATCGCCACGTTACTGCCACTGAAACCGCTATTAACACGGTAGGCAATACTAATCGCCACATTCACCCCAAAACTGTGAGAAATCGATTGCGCGAGGTTGGTCTGCGAGCACGTCGTCCCTACGTTGGTCTGCCTCTCACTCGTGCACGTCGCGCGCGTCGTATTGCTTGGTTGGCGGCACATGCTCCAAGACGATTTCCAATGAGGCAATGGAGACAAGTCTTTTTCACAGATGAGTCCCGGTTCACTCTTTTTCGTCCGGACGGTCGACGTCGTGCATACCGACGTCGTGGGGAACGCTTCGCCGACGCTTGCGTTCTTGAGAGGGATAGGTTTGGGGGTGGCTCGGTTATGGTCTGGGGAGGGATATCTCACGGGGTAAAGTCACCGTTGATTGTGGTAGCCAGGAATTTAACCGCCGTAGGATATAGGGATGAAATCCTCTGCCCTGTTGTTGTTCCATTTGTGCAACAGCGTCAACTAATTTAACAGCATGATAATGCCCGGCCCCATGTAGCCAGAGTTTGTCAAGACTTTCTCGCTGACCATAACATTAACCCACTCGACTGGCCAGCGTACAGTCCCGATTTGTCCCCAATCGAACATCTGTGGGACGAACTTGACAGGAGGATAAGGGGGTGTCGGAATACCCCTTCTAATCTCGACCAAGTAAGGACTGCATTGTTGGAAGAGTGGAACAATATCCCAATAAGAAGGATAAATGCACTGATGAATTCCATGCACAAGAGAATCAGGGCTGTGACAGATACGACATACTGACAAAACAGTGGATTTCACTGTGCGATATTGGGGGGTACCGTCAATTGTGATTCAATTACTAATGAATTATCGGTCAAAACCTAATGCAATTTTGGTAATGTGTTGACTAAAGATGTTTTTTTAATACTCATATAAAATATTGTATATAACAGCAAACACATCACTTTAAATCACCTCAAATGTTTACCCTGCGTTTCTTTATCCTTTCAGTACATGATGTGCAAATGCCTCCTCACTATCAAAGTAGTGCGTCCTAGTTCTCCATAAATGAAATCATTTTGTGTGCACTGTTATACACCTAACACATTTTTGTAAAAACTCAACTGAACCCTTTCAACAATAGTCGCTTGTGTGAACCCCCAAATCGCAGAACAATAATGTAAAACAGGTACAACAAGAGTGCCGAATGTCACAATATAAGCCCATCGAGGCAAGGCCAGTCAACAAGGGGAGATAACTCATCTTGACGTGATAAACATGCAAACCAAATTTGGTATAACTCGACGTATTGCGTGGACAAGGATACGAAGTCCGAAAATTCAAAATGGCCGCCAAGGGGAGATAAGTCATCGGACATTCAAAATCAATAGGCTTCTTCGTCTTGCCGTGATAAATGTGTATACCGAATTTGGTTATGATCGGTCAAGGAGAACTTGAGTTATTGCGTGGACAAGGATACAGAGTGCGGAAATTAAAAATGGCTGCCAAGGGGAGATAAGTATCGGAAACGTTTCAAAATCAATAAGCTTCTTCGTCTAGCCATGATAAACATGTACAGCGAATTTGGTTTCGATCGGTGAAGTAGAACTTGAGTTATTTATTGTGTGGACAATGATACAGAGTGCGAAAATTAAAAATGGCCGCCAAGGGGAGATAAGTCATCGGATATGTTTTCAAAATCAATAGGCTTCTTCGTCTTACCGTGATAAATATGTATACCGAATTTGGTCACGAGCGGTGAAGTAGAACTTGAGTTATTGCGTGGACAAGGATACAGAGTGCGAAAAATAATAATGGCCGCCAAGGGGAGATAGTCATCGGAAATTTTTAAAATCAATACGCTTCTTCGGCATGCCGTGATAAACATGTATACCAAATTTGGTTACAGAACAGAACAGAACAGAACTTTATTTTGAGAAACAAATAGTCTCGGGCCACTCACATGTGGCATATGAGACAAAATTGTATACATATGACAAAACAATCCGTCAAGTAGACCTCTAGTTATTGCGTGGACAAGCTGTGTCTGCCCGCCCCCCGCCGCCCGCCGCCCGCCCACATAATAGGTCCCGTTTTTTTTAAAACGGGCGTATAATAAGTTTATCAAACAAATCCAAAATTTGCATTAATGGGTACATTAACAAATTTCTATAAATATGTATTTAACTGAAATATGTCCTTACGTGCTTATCCAGATAAAGTGTTTGTGGTTTCTGCAAAGGAGCCACCAGTTGTGAAGACAATACCTAGGTAAGTGAATTTTCTAACAATTTAATTATATCACCATGTCACCATATTTAAATTCAATATTTCTTCTTAACATACCAGCTTTGCGAAATACCATTTATTTTGGTTTTCACAGTATTTACACTTAGCCTCCATCTCTGACAGTATTCATATAAAATATTCAAACCATTTTGCAACTCAATCTCAGAGTCAGCAAAAATGACAATGTCATCAGCATACAGTAGTAAAAACAATGTATACCACTCACATCCATTATAATATACTCTTGTTCTAGATCATTCAAGTACATAGCAAATACAAATGGTGACAAACATCACCTTGTCTAACCCCCGTATGACATATGAATTCATCATTATACATGTTGTTGACATTGCTTGACCCTAGACTTCACCATTTTATACATTGACATCATAATATTCAAAAACAAATCCACGTACGCCCACTTGTATAAGTTTGTACCTTTACCACAATATATCCCTAACCACATAATCAAAGGCCTTAGAGAAATCTACAAAAGCACAAAATAACTTTTTGTTACAGTTAATAACATGTGAGATTAAACCATGTATAACGAATACATTGTCAACCGTGACCATGTCAGACCGAAAACCGGCCTGTGCCTCAACATATACATTGTACTGTTCAGCCCAATGTGATAACCTGTTATTTAACACCCTTGTAAATAATTTACCTAGTGTGCTGAGTAAGGTAATACCACGGTAATTGTCGACATTTGATGTACTTCCTTTGTTATGTAGTGGAACAATATCTCCACAGGACCAGGCTGTAGGGAAATAGGCACTATTAAAAACTGCATTAAAAACTTTACTCAGATATGGCGTTAATGTATATAAAAGTAATTTATCAACTTATCTGGGCCACTACTCTTACCAGAGTTCAATTGTTTAATTGCGGCACGTATTTCGTAATAGCTAATTGGAATATATAGCTCTGCAAACTTTGTTTGCAGTTCATCTTTAATATATGTATCATTAACATTTACTACGTCATCATCATGTATGAAAAATGGACTATCAGGACTATTCACGGCTTTAAGATAGCGCATGAAATCAGACATTGGAATATTTGGTTGCGATGTGCGTGTATGGTTTTTCAACAGTTTCCAGTACTCATTTGCATTATTAAGTCTCGCCTGGTTTAATTTCTCGGTTTGATTCTGATCATAAGCCAATCTGCCTCTACGGAGAGCAGCTATATATTCAGACCTGGCTTTAACCATACCTTCTCGATTACGATCAGATTTATAGTCGCGATACTTATTCAAAAACTCATAAAATATATGCCTTTTCTCAGCGCAGACATCATCAAACCATGACACTGTATTGTAATTTATGGTAGATTCTCGTTGCTGTGCATGTACATGTATTTTCTTTTTAAAAGGAGCAGCACATTCTTCAAGTATATTTGACAAAGTTGACAGTGTTGAAAATGTGTCATCTATGTATGTATAATTAATATCATCATTATGAATAGTATTATTTAAATCAAGATCGGCAACCATTTGTTCAAATTTACCAATTGTTTCTGTAGTATTAAGACTACTCAAATACTCGTCCACATGTTCCGTATCCCATGTATAACGATACGTGTCCGTGGTATTGCGATACTCATCATTCATAAAATTGTCATTCAAATCGATTCTGGTGTTTTCAAAAGATTGATATTACACTGTGGTCTGATAACATGTTAGGAACACCAACATTAAACGTGTTTATATAAATACTGTTTAATAATTTCGGACTCCCAATAACATAATCCACAACGCTTTTCCCCTGTGAGGTTGTGCACGTAAATTTACCTACACCAGCATATTCACCGCAACGGCCATTAACAATTCTCAGAGACGTTTGCTTGCAAAATTCCAACAATAAATTGCCATTTTGATTTAACACATCCTTATCGAGTGATGCATGTGGAATAGGTTCATCTATTATATAGTCATCTGGTAAAGGGAGATAATCAAAATAATCATCGGTAACATAATCAGGGTTGTCACGCGTTCCTGCGTTCATATCACCGCAAATAATAAATGAACATGTGCTATCAGCTTCAACAAATGTGGACATGTCGTTTAGTAATCTATCAAATACTGAAACATTAACAAAATATATATGAAATGCCGATCATGTAGCCTTTATTTGTTTCACCTTTGACCCCTAATCGCGGCCTCTGATTGGTCAGTTTTAACAGTAAATTCAAGATGGCGGCGGATTTTAAAATCTAAATCGCTGTCGATTCAGCCGAATTGTGTCCACTTTTACAGTATATATGCGACATGACCAACGACACTGACATGTTCCTCATGATTTTAATTAATGCTTATTATGACAACTGTTGGGTCTAAAGCCAGCCAATAGTGTTGAAGCTCATCGTAAATAAATCAAAGATTTAATAAGATACAACGCCGAATCTACATAGCGTGGACGCCGCCATTTTGCTTTGAATGACGTCACTAGATTGTTGACGTATGGCGAGGGACTGACGTCAAAAACATGACGCCACGCATGTTCAAACAATTAAGTTCAGTATGCGGTATTATAAATTAAATATATGATTAGTGCCGTCGAATATAAAATATATTAGGTTTCGCCACAACTCAGTCTATGCGAAACTGCCAAACTTGTATAGGACTTAAATTGGTCCGGCGACTTCCGGTTTACTAACCCTATATGTATAGATACTCTACTGATATTGGACAGTATATATATGTAGCACTGACTTAGATATATGTGTATTTTAAATAATAATAAAAATCGGTCCAATATAGGGCAGATATTAGTAAAACAATTAAGCTCAGTTAAAAATATTCCGGTTTCCCAATTATGTTTTTTGTTTGTTTCTTGTTTGGGCCAGTTATTAGTCTGATGTGGGAAATTAAGGCGAAAATCAAATGAAAAAGTTGTGTAATATTATACAACGGGTCGAGGTCTCGCCGATATTTATAACAGGCGCGGATCTAGCACTGGGTTGTGGGGGTTGCACCCCACCCCCCCCCCCCCCCCCCCACCCCCGTTCAGCCACGGAGGTTACGCAAATATGAACTGATATGAAATTGTCATGATGGTATTCATGATGGACAAACATGTTCGATATATGTTTAAAAACGTGAACCATACACAATTAAACGATTGAATATGTATATGTATTGTGTTTGTTACTGTAGCTACTTTACATTGTATTCGCATGATTCATGATTGATCATAGAGCGTTGATTATTTACGGTCCCATGAAAAGCAGAAACAACAACAACAATAACCTGACTGCTCTAGATTTGCCCGATGGAGCCTGAGGTACGGGCGAATCGCATTATAATTGAGATCGCGATACGCGATCACGATGGTACCGAGTGTCCGTTGACGTATAGTCAATGTCATTACATGTACTTATATTTTACGTCAGCTGATTACAGGTATGTGGTTTTGATAATCATTTAACTTACAAAAGAATATCATCATAGCGGTACAAAATATAACAGTTTATTACCAGCTCGAGTCGGATTTTAAATCCCGTAAAACCGAGGAAAATGCATTTCAGGACATCTGTATTTCAATTTTTTCTCTGGCGGGGGGTGGGGGTGGGGGGCATGCCCCCGGACCCCCCCCCCCCCACCCCCCCCCCCCTAGCAAACTCGGTCCACTGCGTGCACCTCGACAACCCCCCCCCCCCCCCCGTTCTCAGAAACCTAGATCCGCGCCTGATAATCCGTATTCAGAATTCATATGATTAGCCACAAGTACCCGATATTTCCCCGATATTGGACTAATGTCGGCAACATCGGCGATATTCCGACTTAATGCCACCAACCATCGTCTACGGTCTGTTCCACGTTGTGTTGCCTATGAAAATTTGGCTAGTATTAATGAAGGCACCAAATGTAAAAACAATTAAAATGTAGGTACTTTTTCATCAATAACAAAAAACGTCACCCTCCCCAAAATGGTTTATTTGATGAAATTCTACCAAATATTTACTTTTTTTCAATAATTTGTGAATTTGTAGACCGATTTTCAAAATCTAACTTTTGTTTTCTTAGTTGTAACATCATTTCCAAGCTTTCGGAGTCCATTATTTGTTTTCGATGTTTGCAATAAAATCAATATTTTATCAAATAAAAAAAATTGGGGAGTGCGACTTTTTTGTCATTGATGAAAAAGTACTTAAATCTACATTTTTGTTAATGTGTTTAAATAGCCAAAAGTTCGTCGGCAGCGAAACGTGAGACAGTATGTATTTGATACCGTACGTCAGTCACGCTGTACGTCACTCTATGCTCAACCGGAGCGAAACTACCCAGGGCGAAGCGACTACGGGCGAAACGACCCTACACTGGTTCACGCAAGAACATCAATTCTACCAGACCAATTAACTAAAGAAGTAGCCAGTTATCTCCCTTGCAGACCCTGTAATCACGTGATAGCTAAATAAGTAGCCAGTCATCTCCCTTGCAGACCCTGTAATCACGTGATACATATATTTTTCACGATATTTCTATTTCGACTGAGTTTAGTCCATTTTATTTTAAACCTTTGATAATTGTATATAATGTAATTATATTCCATCAAAAGACCATAAATAGTATCCGTGTGGATAACTTGTCCGAAGTGGCTGATCCCGGAAGCAGCACGGGTGAACAAAATATTTATCCGCCATCTTGTTTTCCAGTTCAAGGTGGACAGAAAACAACCGCCCATTTTGGTAAAATATGGAGGTTTTGTGACCATACGCCCTCCCAGTAAAACGCTGAATATCTAGTATTGAAACATTTTATGGCTATAATTTAGTTTTTATATAACTGGAAACCAATATCAGATGGCCTTGAAATATTGACCAGCAAAGCTTAACGGACTGACGGAGCGTCCTCTGTTGAGCAGGGGGCGCTCTGATAATTCACTAGGGGCGCTTTTCGTACGGCCCTCCCCTTTTATAAACGCCACCTGAGTTTTATTTACATTTTGTCATAAACAGATAACTCTTGTTTCAAACGTCTGAGAATAAAAACAATGAAAATCATGTTTTCTTATGTTAGGACATTGTTCCTAATTAAATTTGTTGAGACCTTGCTTTACTGTCATTGAGTGCATGGCTACTATTTTTGTCTAAGGCAGTCTTGGCATAAATTTGAGCATCATAAATGATACGGAGTGATGACTGATGTCCTATGCCGGCACCACCCCCACCACCCCCACACCCACCACTTGCGTATGGGCCTACCGTCTGCAGCTAGAGTTCTGATTACACTCGTAGACTTTCTCTGCAGAATAACGAATCTGATCTGATTCGCTGTGAAAGATTTTCTACATTTAATTTAAGAACTGAAACGAGTGTCGACATTAGAAAATATCATCGTCCAGTCATTATGACATACATTTACCTATGTAGATGACCTGATATTTAGTAAATTTAAGCTAGAATCAACAATTAAGTGACTCCGTAGCAGAATAAACAATTAGTGACTCCGTCGGTGGCAGCCAAATGCAACATGTAAAAGTTAAAGGTACATGCCCACTCAGTAGGCACAAACTTCTTTATATCAAAGACATCATCTGAGACATTTTCTGGTAAAATAAACATTAATTCACCATTACCCCACGTATGTATTGGCATTATTATACATTTTATATCAGATGGAAATTTCCACACTGATATCAGGGGCGATCATCAGTCTGAACCATCTTTCCTTAAAATGTTAACGGACATTACTATTTATCTGAATTTATTTTTTGATGTGCAATGATCATACTTTATGATCTGTCGAAAATATTATTTTTTTCAGGTGGAACATTTAATTAGTATATAATTGAAACATATCATGCCTCATTTGCATATGAAATTAGCCTGATACCACCGCGAGTCACTATCAGTAAAATAAATATTGCTGATAATATCTGTATCATAGCGGGCACTCTTAATTGTTAGAACTGGTGGAATAGTAACAAGATTATACACTTATTTAATTCCTATAAAGAACATTTTGTGCTTACTGAGTGGGCATGCATGTATGTACCTTTAAGATGTGGTTCATTTACTGGAAAGGCAAAATTTAATTTTCTGAACCGTCTACAATGTTAACATTTGTTTCAGAATTATTATTTTGTATTTTATAATAATAATGTTTTTTTCAGGTGGAAACAGGGTTGGCCGGGAAATACCAAGGTGGGAATTCCCGGCGGTCCCGGGAAATACTCCCCAAAGTGGGAAATACCGGGAAATATGAATTTTGATGTTATTATTTGATAATTAAAGTTATTTAAATTAAGTTTTAAGCTCAGTAATAGTTAATTAAACAATCAACAACTTAATAATTAGATATAAGGGTTAATTACAATGTATAGAGCTGTTTCATTCCCAATTAGGGGTACTCATCAGGTGGAATATTTGGCAACCATGACATTTATATTTTGGTTGTATTATTTTTTTGTAAATTACTTCTTCATTTTTTAGGAAGCATCTGAGTGTCTGCTAGATATAATTCACAAGGATAACGTCATCATGATCAGACTATATGTTTAGACAACAGGCTGTTAATTGTCAACCTTCTCCCACACTAATATTCGGTATCAAGAAATGAGAATAAATGATCTTAGTATGCATGATATGCATACACAATCTCTTACAAGTCTTATATGACTGACAATGTACTGTTGTTTTATGCTTTGCATTTGTATTATTATGACATTTATTTAACGTGAAGACTATGGGCCACGATGGTACGTATGAGATACAGTACCTATTATCGTTAAAATTAGCCAAAAGCCTACTAATGTCTACTTATTTGCATGTACATTGATGAGACTTTAATATACTTTAATAAACCATCAGACTATGACAACAGGCTGTTAATTGTCAGCCTTCTCTCACACCTTTTGTGTCATAACTGTATAATAAGAACCCAGGTGGTCTGTATATGGTCATGTCAAGTTGTAAAACAATTACACTTACACTGTACATGGATTATCCCTGTTCTCAACAGGGATTTTCTCAAAATTCCAAAAGCAGCTTTTATTAGTGGCAGGTTACTATGAGTGTAGCAGAGGTCCAGATAAGGTGCGTATTTGCGTAAATACGCAATTAAAACATGTAAAAACCCAATTAAAATCAGAAACAATGCGTACCAAAAAGCAATTAAAATGTCCGGTACGCAATTCTTTTTTATCCTGTAGCGTACTCCTCAAATGTATTTTCAGTCTGTCGCGTACTGCTAGATTTGTTCATGTATACAATCCTACAAAATCATCGCCGATGATCTGTGCGGTCGGCCATTCAATGTTTACAAAGTCTGGTCCCGGCTCTAGCTGCGGACAATGTCTCGCTGTATATCACCGATAACGGCTGGAAACCAGTTTTCGGGTGTATTCGATTTGAACTCCATGATATAGCGGGAGAGATTCCGACTCTCAGCGGGAAAAAAATGGGTCCAACTCGATACGAAACTCTAGTAACCCATCACACAGCAGTTGTTTCGGGTACCGTTCCAAGTTAATGAACCAAAATCTAAAATTTCCACCCTTATCGCATCAGCCGTTTTTGCCCATATTGATAAAAAAAATCGGATAAGAGGGCCTATCAATTACGTCATTTACGGAAAATATTACTGATTTTTAAATCAATAATTGTGGGAAAAAAACGGCAATGCGACACTATTGTGAACCGGACATCCAGGCTCATTACTAGTCTATTTTCTTAAATTGAAATCGATGTGAAACTGCTTGTTTCGGCGACACCGAGTCTACTCAAGGAGATGCAACGAAAAACGTCCGTGACAGACATTTTATTATTTTGAATGTGTCAGGTTTATATTTTACATGTGGGACAGTATCATAAGTAATAAATGAAAATATGGTAACATTATTACTATTTCGACCAACGCACACGTTGGATAAAATGGCGGTCGAATTAACTAAGTTAAAATAGGACGAGTTGAACGGCGCCCGAATTCACCAATTAATATAATCGTAGTAGCGATAGACACTATAAATAACACAATCGGATCATGTCAGCTTTTTTCGTAGAAAATTGGTGACACATGGCGCAACAAAATGACGGCCACAACATGGCGGCCACAACAAACGTGGAAGAAAAAAATTGCAAAAGTCCACCACCAATGTTAACCTTATTTGATTATTTTACGACCGATGCAAAGATGGAATTTCAATCCATTGCACAAGGCATCATACAGTCATTTTGTTGAGCTCGGTGTGTGGAGACCCCAAATTAATCGTGATTGACATTATTGATGAATTGCTGTCAAACGTGGTCGGCCAAAAAAAACTGGATCCCGTGTTGCAAAGATCTGCCAATCAAAGCATTCTTGATCAGCGTATGTACTGTTTGTCATTCAGATAATGAAACATCTCGCATGATTTTTGAATACACGATACTGCTTGTTACATAACTTATAACTATAAGTGTGCTAGCAGATCCGGAACTACACAGGTCACAAATGCCATAAGCCATGCAATTACTCTAGTAACAGTTACTTATATATGTACTTGGAATCATTGTTGAACTTGGAACTAATCATTTTGGTGTTCTTATAAGTAAGGGAAGCAGTGTTACCATACACATGTAAGTATAACACTGCTTCAATTAATTATATGAACAACAAAACATTACCATTAATACATAAATTATTACGATTTGTTTCCGAATCGGTTTTTGTAATCAAAATATGGAAATACCCAATTGAAAAAAATTGATGGGGTAACGTTTTTAAAATACCCAATTGAAAATTGAGAATACCCAATTGATTTCAAAAGTATGGAGTAACAGTACCCAATGCCAAATTCCTTATCTGGAGCCCTGGTGTAGGACAAAATCCCCCCGGACATAATCCCCCCCATGATTTTGACACTGGAGGACAAAATCCCCCCGTCTAAAATCACAGGTAGGACATAATCCCCCCCCCCCCCCCCCCCCCCCCCCCCCCCCTCCCATCAAAATTCAAGGTAGGTACAAAATCCCCACCCGTCCAGAATCAAGTTAAATCATATTCAGTACTTTTATTTCCACAATAAACATCAAACATCAAGCACATTTGATGAAGTGTTTTCAGTTGCACAATCAAACAAGCGCATCTATATAATGAAGTATTTTCAGTTGCACAATAAACGTGAAACAAGAATATGTATGTCAAAAATCATGGGGGGGATTATGTCCGGGGGGGATTTTGTCCGTATCCCGGTTACTATAGTAATGAGGGGTGTTCTCATATACAATAAAATAGACAGTTGGCAAATACTACATAGACTTGTATATAGGGAAGAAAATTGTCTAGAAAATAATGACGTTTTTTTTCTCTAAATACACTTATTATTTCTTTTTTTATTGCAGAATGTTTTACCTGTAGGCTTATCAGTCTACACAGATATAAACCATAGTAGATATAGGGGAATATAGACACTCATCTTGACATTTTGGAATTAAAAAGACCACCAACCCTGGATGGAAAACATTTAAATATGTCACAATTAACTACTACAGTATGAATCGGATCTGATTCACTGTTCTGCAGAGGAAACCTATGAGTGGAATCGTAACTCTGGCTACGTAAAGAGTTGATTGCAAGAGTTACTGTTTGCAACTAATGTACAATATGTAGGCTCCACGGGGCCGTTTCACTAAACTTTGCACGACTAAAATGTTCGTAAGTGCAAAATTATGATAGTCTGTAAATTTCACATTAACTATGTTTTCTTGTAAATAATTATTGGATTTACATTTATTGAGCATAGGCTGCATATGCAGCCTATGCTCAATAAATGTAAATCCATAAATTGAAATTTACAGACGATCTTAAATTTTAACTTACGAACATTTTAATCGTAAGAAGTTTAGTGAAACGGGCCACTGGTCCATTGACGGTCAGTCACTGAGACCAGGGTACATATAGTTGTGGGCACGTAACTCAAAACCTTTCATGCCATGAGACTGGAGAAATGTGGTGTATGGGATTTGTGACCAGCGTAGGTCTAGATCAGCCTGTCTGATTGGGATCTGCACTGTTCGCCATTCCATCAATGAAACACCCTTTGTGCTTCTAACAAGCAATTTAGATCATTATCAGGCTACATGAGTGTGCTATTTGATCAGGAGCTGCAGCACTTTAGAATAATTTACAACATGCTTTGACAGCCCTTCAGAATCATTTCCATTGGAAATGATTCTAAAGTGCTGTCAAACCATGTTGTTTATTGAGAAATAAAGCAAGATATAAAAGCAACAGCAGACAACAATTATTGTGTGTAGCGGTCTAAGGGTTAAAACAACATAACTTTTTGAAATTGGCAGTTTGTTTTCCGGGTGTCATAAATTTGTTATATTGTCTCAAAATTGTCTCACGTTGTTAATTTACCCACCAGGTACAACAAATTTGTTGGTACACGATCGTACTGACGGACCCTAAAACAACACATTTTAACACGTCAGGACTGTCAAAAGTGGTCGTAATCGAACCTGTTGTATCGAACCCTAAAAACATGTAAATTAAGAGTAAATAAAACAGTTCTTTAAATAAATATGTGGTTGTCTTAACTGCATGGGTGGTCTCAATAATGGGGTGGTCGTAAGGTGGAAATTTACTACATGTTCCAGAGCTCCAGATAAGTTGTGTATCTAAAGAGTATTATACCCCCATATTTCAAATTCAATGTGTATTTTACTTTTACAAATGTATTATTGATTTTCTTCCTTTGTAAATAGGGAACAAATGATAAAAAATAAAAGTAATTCACTAAAATTATTACGGCTTTTCCATTGAAAAGTAAAAGCATAGTAACTGTTCATAAAAGCAGTCAAATAATACACAAAATTCACTTATTTGAGCAGCAAAAATCAAACATTGTTTGCTTTTGGCAGCTAAACTAAGTAAATTTTCAACTTTATTACAGTATTTTCACTACTCGATTTAAAAATCAATGCGTAATTTCAAATTGCTGTGAGTATTTTGTACTCCCACATTTGATAATCAATGCGTATTCTACTAAAATAAGTGCATAAATATGCCAATACGCATCTTATCTGGAGCTCTGCATGTTCTGAGTGCAAAATCACATGGCTTGTCTCATATGACCTTAGCTGATTGTGAGACGTTAAAACCTTTCACATGTTTGTGTCTGCTGATGTAATATTTCGTTGCTGTTTTGCAGGTGTCGTGTTTTAGTCCGTGACCCATCTGTGTCATGGATCTGGATGATGGAACCTCCAGCTCAGCTGATGGCGTACAAACGCTCAACGACCTTCAGAACTACCTCGTACACTTCAACAAGGAGATTGAGGTGACGGGAGAAAATGGCTTCCAACACAGCGTGTCTGAGATCATCTCCCAGACGTCGCAGCCAGTGTATGTCACGATTCCCGTCCCGTCAGACACCTCATCGCCCATCGATGAAGAATTGCGAGTTATTGGAGGTAGGGGCATGTGTGGAATGCCTACTGTTGTTCCATGTTTTGCTGCCGAAGATCTTTTGGCTATTAAGCACAGTAAACCTATGAAAAATATTTAAATGTAAAAAAAAAAATTTCAGCAACATTTAAATATTGTTTAGATATAATGCGATTAAAAACTAAACGCAAAAACGTGGAACAGAGTAGATTTTTACCCGTTAAACTGCAGGGGATATAGTTGTCCAACATTTGGTTGATCGTTTGCAGAGAGGATTCACAAAGTTTTCTCCAAATCGCATGAAATAATTATTTTCATGAACCACCTCCACCTGGAAGAATGCCAAACCACTGAGAATTCCTAATTTAAAGAAATACAGCCCACATTGATGATCTTTCCAAAGTGTATCACACACCATTATGAGTGACATTCCTTTTATCCTCTGTTAATCTATCGCCCGTTCTTGAAAACTTGAGTCACAATTCGAGTCTAGGGAAGACAACAAATACCGAAAGCCCGCTATAGCGGTTTAAGCCATCAGTGCAGATCCAAATGAGCCGGCTCGTAGCAAGCCGACTCATCAGGATCTGCACTTTTTTAAAGTAATTTTCATATTTTTGAGAACAAAAAATACCCCCTTTTCATAAATGGACTAGTCTGAAAATAATTTTGTGATGATTGGATTGGCTGCAAAATTAACCTATCAACATCCATTCCAGTTACTTAGGCTTGAAAGGGTTAAGTGCATGTTCATTACAGTTGAATGTTTTCCTTCAGCCATGAAGTCTGAGAAGTCCAACTCAGAGGACCTTATTCCCGATGATCTGACCGCAGAGATAACCATCGGTGATGAAGTGTCGGTCAAGTCGGAGCTCGACCTCGTGCCAATGGAAGGAGTGACCAGCGACGACCAGATGGCCACTATCCACACGAGCATCACAGAGCTTGACCAGTCGGACATCCAAGCCCTGAATGTGGAGAGTGCCATTCCCGTGGAGTTGATCAAGGGCATCAGTGTCCAGTCCGAGGGAATCATGGTCATCCCTATGAATGATAACTCCGGCCTCATGACACAGGTAGGAAATGTGACATTACAAGCTGAGCAACTAGACTGGCTACAAATGCCAAAAGCCCCATTTCTCCAGTCACATCCACATTTTGGCCACAAATACAATAAGCACCACACATGCCATAAGCTCATCTTCTCCAGTCACAGCCACAAATGTGGCTGTGACTGGTGAAATGGGCTTATGGTATTTGTGGCAAGTCTCTGATGCGCTGGCATACGCTACCATCTATCACAGGTCTATGCTGTTTGTTCACTGACTAGCCAACAGTGCAGAGCCTGATCAGAATCTACTGATATACAGGCTGGTCTGTGTCTATGCCGGTCATAATGACCATGCAACTCATTTCTGCAGTCGTCCACAAATAAGCCAAACTAAGGTATTTCTATAGGTCCTATTCATATCACATGATCGGTTATTTCTCTTAAGATGTTGATAATATTCATTTATCCCACCACATCTGGGGATAGTATGGGATTTAACGTTCTCACACACACTATCAGTCACTTCCATGTCGCGTCCAGAACTCAAATAACACTTGAACGATTCTTTGACCCCGTTAACATGTCGGTCATATGCTGTTATTCGTTAGCCCAATATTTGTCGCTGGGGAAGGCGATGAACATACCCTTGTGAACACGTGACAATTTAGTTACATATCTTGGTGGTGTTTGCTGATTGTGAATATTTCAGACCAAATGAGACACGTCATGTGATTTTGTACCTAAGAACATTGCAATTCTTCATGATATTATATTCACAACCATATATTTATACATTGTTTCGCAGAATAAATGGTGTCCGAATATATAGGGTTATTACAGTATTGTGTTACATTACAGGACCAACTGGTACAGATAGTGAATGTTGGGGGACAGCCGACGCTGCAGGTGTATGGTGAGAGCAGTGCACTGAAACACGAGGCCCTACCAGGTAATACCACAGGTGGAAGACTCGGACATATGACCCCAAAAAAAAATGCCTATTAAAAAAATCCCATTACCCCACCCACTTGGTCTTAGTTTGAGCTGGCGATCAGCTATCGGCCAAATATGACAGACAATCCACGCCGGACGGCCTCTGATTCTGTGTGAGATTGATTCGTACACGCAAATTTCGCTTTGGATGGGGTATACAAAATGCGAATAACTGAATAAATACTGGAAACAGCGATTTGAAGTGAGTATATTCACGCACCTAAGACCTTTTTCGATTGCCAGAGACAGAAGTCATACATTTAATCGATGTTTATTGTGTTTGTGCGAGTCAGAAACGAGAGGGCTCTTTCTATAATAGCCATATTCTTTTCCACCTTTCTATAAGAGAAGATAGTACTGTATGAAACCAAGTGGGTGGGGTAATGGATTTTTTGTAATGGTCATTTTCTTTGTGTCACAGGTCCGAGTCTTCCACCTGTGGGTAATACCAAACTCTGATACACCCAGACATACTGTGTAATTTGTGGCTGCGACTGGATAAATGGGGCTTATGGGGTTTGCGACCAGTGTAGATCCAGATCAGCCCGAGTCTGATCAGGATCTGCACTGTTCTCCATTCCATCAATGAAATGCCGTCTTGCTTCTAACAAGCAATATAGATTGTTAGCAGGCTACAAGCCACGGTGATATTTGATCTCAAGCTACACTGGTCACAAATGCCGTGAGCCCCATTTCTCCAGTCACAGCCACAAACACCCTATGCCATGCTTGTTTCACCTGACAAATGTTGATATTGACTGTATCCAGAGCTCCAGATAAGCTGTGTATTTGTGTAATTAAAATTGCCAAAAACCCAATTGAAATCAGAAGTAGCGAGTATCAAAAAGAAATAACAATTTTGTGGTACCTTTATCATGCTGAAGAAAACAAAAAAAAACAGACCACAAATATAGCATATTTTTCTTATTTTCCAAGGAGACAATTCTCATGAAATGCCAAGACATGTTTTCATTTCGAAGCAAACTATTCAATAATTGCTGTCTGTTGATGTGTAAACAGTAGTGTGATTTTATTTTACCCAATTAAAATTTTGAAATACTCAATTGCGCTTTAGAAATGATGGAGTGAAAATACTCGATTACTAATTCCTTATCTGGAGCCCTGTGTATCTATAAATGTTGCTGTGACTGGAGCTTATGAGATCACTGACCAGTGAAACTCCTAATGAAATAACTAGCCGGATAACAATCTATATTGCTTGTGAAATATGTGTTTCATTGACGGAATGATGGACAGTGCAGATCCTGAGAAGATTGGGCCCTTAAATAAATGCATAAAACCTGAATCAACATGCGCCGACTGATATTACACTGCAGAATTAATGTTTACACTTAAAACAGGTGAACAGGCCGTTAAGCACCGTTCAATAAAGAATTAATGTTTACAGAGATCCCGGCACCACCTGCCCACGTGGTAACCAAGTCCGCACCTGTCTCCCTGACCAGTGGTATAGACGGTGGCGACCAGGTGGCGGTGCTGGCGTCCGTGGCGGCAAACACGTCGAGTATCAGTCAGCTACAGGGCCTACAGTTGTCCCAGCAAGATCTGTCAGCCCAGCTGGTGGCACTGCGCGACTCCGCAGATGGCTCACAGCCGCAGCTCGTCGCCGTGCAGGTCGACCCCACCGCCGCAGGCGATATCTTCAATTATTTCCTGAATGGTAATCAATGTATCGGGGTGGCAATGTTCATATTTCCCGAATGGTAATCAGGGTGGCAATGTTCAGGATATTTCCTAAATGGTAATCAGGGGTGGCAATGTTCAGGATATTTCCTGAATGGTAATCTGGAGTGGCAATGTTCAGGATATTTCCTGAATGGTAATCAGGGGTGGCAATGTTCAGGATATTTCCTGAATGGTAATCAGGGGTGGCAATGTTCAGGATATTTCCTAAATGGTAATCAGGGGTGGCAATGTTCAGGATATTTCCCCAATGGTAATCAGGGGTGGCAATGTTCATATTTCCTGAATGGTAATCAGGGGTGGCAATGTTCAGGATATTTCCTAAATGGTAATCAGGGGTGGCAATGTTCAGGATATTTCCCCAATGGTAATCAGGGGTGGCAATGTTCAGGATATTTCCTGAATGGTAATCAGGGGTGGCAATGTTCAGGATATTTCCTGAATGGTAATCAGGGGTGGCAATGTTCAGGATATTTCCTAAGGTCTCACGGGACAGTGGGCAGCTAGCTTTAAAAAGGGGGTGGACGATTTTCTATATACTTCACTACCGACCCTGTAAGTTACACCAGTGTGTCTAGAAAAATAGGTTTATGGATATTTCTTGACTTAGGGAGGCTTGACTAGGTGTATTTTTTAGAGTATTTCATAATTCTACGAAACTGAATGTTAGCTCCGGTTGATTTTGACATCTTGGAAAATGTCGCCTGCTATGCTGTCTCGCCGGTACGGTTTTGCGTCAGAATTTAGGGTATTTTTCGGGCATTTGTAGCGAAAATTTGAGCTGGTTATGACACCGCTTTGAAATCATTTTCAGAAAATGGTGTGGTGTTGCAAGTGATATAACAAGACATAACAAAGTATCTGTGCCTCATATTTTCATGAAAACAATTCCGATAAATTCAGTCGTGTTCAAATTTCTGGCCAAAAATAGGTGGGTGGGGTAACTTTGTAAAAAATTAATTGAACACATCTCATGCGGTTACTGAATTTTTATTGCGGCGCGCGATTTGTACTTCATTTGCGAGTATTTTTCAATACTTGTCGCAAGAGCCTCCTTAACTGATTGTGAGAGTCGGTGATTTTTATAAGTCACCCGCCGCCCTCAGAAAAGCAGTCAATTTTGGCTATTTTCAACCGTCCCGTGATGCCTAAATGGTAATCAGGGGTGGCAATGTTCAGGATATTTCCTAAATGGTAATCAGGGGTGGCAATTTTCAGGATATTTCCTAAATGGAAATCAGGGGTGGCACTGTTCAGGATATTTCCTAAATGGTAATCAGGGGTGGCAATGTTCAGGATATTTCCTAAATGGTAATCAGGGGTGGCAATGTTCAGGATATTTCCTAAATGGTAATCAGGGGTGGCAATGTTCAGGCTATTTCTTAAATGGTAATCAGGGCTGGCAATGTTCAGGATATTTCCTAAATGGTAACCAGGGGTGGCAATGTTCAGGATATTTCCTAAATGGTAATCAGGGGTGGCAATGTTCAGGATATTTCCTGAATGGTAATCAGGGGTGGCAATGTTCAGGATATTTCCTAAATGGAAATCAGGGGTGACAATGTTCAGGATATTTCCCCAATGGTAATCAGGGGTGGCAATGTTCAGGATATTTCCTAAATGGTAATCAGGGGTGGCAATGTTCAGGATATTTCCCCAATGGTAATCAGGGGTGGCAATGTTCATATTTCCTGGATGGTAATCAGGGGTGGCAATGTTCAGGATATTTCATGAACGGTAATCAGGGGTGGCAATTTTCAGATATTCCGTGAATGGTAATCAGGGGTTATTTCACTAAACTTTGTACGACTAAAATGTACGTTTGTTAATTTCACATTAACATTGTTTTCTTGTATTTTAAAGCAATTATTGGATTTACATTTATTGAGCATAGGCTGCATATGCAGCCTATGCTCAATAAGTGTAAATCCATCAATTGAAATTTCCAGACGATCCTAAATTGGCACTTACAAAATTTTCATGGCAAATGCGGAGTAGAATTCTACATTTATTACAGGGATCCTCTAGATTATCGGACAAAAATAGCAGTTTTTTTACAATATTTTTCTTAAAATAGCAGCTACGGGCATAAAATTTTCACAGAACAATCGTCGGTTCTTGCTTTCTCAACTCATGCAAACTATTTAGCAAACTGTGCCATCTTTCTCACTTAAAATTGGGTCAGATCAATAGTCATAAGATTGCCCCAAAATTAACATCCACCAGTTATCCGGACAAACGTATAATCGTCTTATAACTTGTATTCTTACCTTAAAATCATAATTTTATTGCCTGAAAACCAGTGTAAACAGCATTGTATTGTTTTTGCAGAAAAAAACAATCACCAATCGCTTCTTGGAAAACATCTTATTTATAGAATTTATTCTATTTATAGAACAACTCTGAAATGACGTAATGGGTGCACTCGATTGGAAGCCCCCACTCGACTTTTGACGTTGTAAACAACTTGTGGACAGAGTTGAGGAATATTTTCAGCAAATTTTACTAAACGTTTTAACTTGGCGATATATTTTTCACACGGTCATGGAAACAGCAAGTACTTGAATGACTTTGATGCGTTCTTTGCAAAATTGGATCAAATGAACGTTAAATTAACAGGTATTTTCATTTGTCAGATAAACTGATTGTCCGGATAACTGGTATGACCCCTGTATGTAAATTTTGTCAACTTTCAACGTCATTTACGGAAAATATAGTAAATTCTGTAAAAAAAAAAGAAAGAAAAAAAAAGACATATCGCACATGTTCATAGGTCCAAAATCACATGGCATTTCGCATATGTAGTTGTGACTGGAGAAATTGGGCTTGTGGGATTTGTGACCAGTTTAGCTGTTGATAAAGCACCACACTCGTGTAGCCTGTTAATGATCTATATTACTTGTTAGAAGCATAACATGTGTTTTATTGATGTGATAATGAACAGTGTAAATCCTGATAGGACTGTGTAGATGCACAGGCTGATTAACACTAGTCGCAAAACCCATGAGCCGCAATTCTCCAGTCACAGCGGCATAATCTAATAGTGTACACTTTCTGTCTTGTCGCATATCAGTATTTTGTAGATAAAATTATGATAATTTTCATATTTAAATAATGTTGTAAGTTGATGAAAATGCATGGCCATATTTCGCTGATTATGATAATTTCTGTAATCAAATGACTACAGAGTTGTCTAATTAGCCGTTGGTCGTCAGTAAACCAATTTATGTGAACCAGGGATTCCGTTGGTACCACTTTCGCAATTGGCGATAAAAATAAACAATTGGCAATAAAAAAATTACAATTTTCTAAGAAAAAAAAAAAATATTATTTTCTTCGAAAATTGTATTTTTTTATCGCCAATTGTTTATTTTTATCCTATTGGTTATTCCTCTCTTTTTTTTCTTTTTTTTTATTTTATTTTTTTAAGTGATTTTTTTTTTATTTTCCCCAGCGGAATCCCTGGTGAATTATGAATGAGATTGTTTTATTTATCTAGACAACAACGGTCAAGTGGTAGTGCCGGGACCGTCTCCCAGTCTACTGAACACTGTGACTGGGTACCAGACTGTGGCAGTGGTGCCATCTGGTGACGCAAATTCCACAGGGGAGGTAAATATGGTTTTGTGTTGAAAAATATGTTTGTGGCCATTAGGGATGTAACGATTCACCGGACATTTGACGTAGTGCAATATTTTGTCTATGATGCTATTCATGATACGCGACACTGATATTCTTTGGAATCCCAAATTGTGCTACAAATAGACATTATTTTCGGGTACATTTTACAATTTCTAAAATTATATTCTCTGGTAAGAGTATACACAAACCAGTCCAGCAGTCTGGAATCGTTTTTGGGAAGTGGGAAATTGATAATGTTTTGTAAATGAGGTGAATTGCTAGAGGTATTGTATCGTGACCCTTTGCCTTTTTTCTCAATAAAAACATGGTTTGGCAGCAATTCAAATCATTCTAAAACGGATTATCATTCTAAAATGCTGCCAAGAAATGTTTTTGTTCATAAAAATAGAAATAAAAAAAATTGAATGTGTAGTTGTAAGGGTTAAGTTTTATAGATGACTCCCCAATGAGTCCTAGAAAACAACTTTGTTCCTCGTCCAATCTTGGACTAGACTGGTCACAAAAGCATTTGAAAGCTTATTCTTGTGATGTGTAATATATAGGTCATGTGTAATATCATATCTGACAGTGCGACCTAGATAACACCAGAACTCCAGATAAGGTGAGTATTGGCGTATTTTACGCACTTATCTTAGCAGAACACGCATTGATTATCAAAAGTGAGTGTAAAAAATACTCACAGCAATGTTAATTTTCAAATTGAGTAGTGGAAATACTGTAATAAAGTTGAAAATTGTCGGACTGCTGTTATATTTTGCCTTCTGTCTCAGTGGATGATTGGTCAGGAGCATGCGAAGGGTAATTTAACAATTGGAGTTCATCATTACCGGAATGCTGACTTGTATGGTTTGACCCTCATGTATATTTCTGGCCTTCTGAGAGCTAAATCCTGTTATGCCCCATTAAAAAGTAATAGGATTAGTGCTGATCATATTACTTTTGTGGTTGGGGCTAAGTGACTGGTGTGGAATGGACCTGGCACCAGGTCAGGATATTCTAATTTCAGGGCTGAATATATATTTTTCTATAAATATTGAGTTCTTATTTTGAGAATTTCCCTCATTATGGACAGGTTAAATACGGGATAGTCCAACCCTTTGGCCAGGCCTTAATGACCTTATCTGTTGATAGGCTGTTAAACACCAATAATCAATCAATCTTTTTCAATAAAAATGTGGTTTCTCAGCAGTCTTGGACAATTTGTAAGTGACATGATCCTGCATAGGCTTCAGGCTCCAGATAAGGAATTAGTAATGTAGTATTGTCACTCCATCATTTCTGAAGTAATTGAGTATTGTCACTCCATCATTTCTGATGTAATTGAGTATTGTCACTCCATCATTTCTGAAGTAATGTAGTATTGTCACTCCATCATTTCTGAAGTAATTGAGTATTGTCACTCCTCATTTCTGAAGTAATTGAGTATTGTCACTCCATCATTTCTGAAGTAATTGTAGTATTGTCACTTGCATCATTTCTGAAGTAATGAGTATTGTCACTCCATCATTTCTTGAAGTAACTGTAAGTATTGTCAACTCCATCATTTCTGAAGTAATTGAGTATTGTCACTCCTCATTTCTGAAGTAATTGAGTATTGTCACTCCATCATTTCTGAAGTAATTGAGTATTGTCACTCCATCATTTCTGAAGTAATTGAGTATTGTCACTCCATCATTTCTGAAGTAATTGAGTATTGTCACTCCATCATTTCTGAAGTAATGTAGTATTGTCACTCCATCATTTCTGAAGTAATTGAGTATTGTCACTCCTCATTTCTGAAGTAATTGAGTATTGTCACTCCATCTGAAGTAATTGGTATTGTCACTCCATCATTTCTGAAGTAATTGAGTATTGTCATCCTCATCATATTCGTTGTTGAAGTAATTGAGTATTGTCACTGCATCATTTCTGAAGTAATTGAGTATTGTCACTCCATCATTTCTGAAGTAATTGAGTATTGTCACTCCATCATTTCTGAAGTAATTGAGTATTGTCACTCCTCATTTCTGAAGTAATTGAGTATTGTCACTCCATCATTTCTGAAGTAATTGAGTATTGTCATCCATCATTTCTGAGTAAATTGAGATTGTCATCCATATTTCTGAAGTAATTGATTGTCACTCCATCATTTCTGAAGTAATTGAGTATTGTCACTGCATCATTTCTGAAGTAATTGAGTATTGTCACTCCATCATTTCTGAAGTAATTGAGTATTGTCACTCCATCATTTCGAAGTAATTGGATTGCTCCTCATTTCTGAAGTAATTGAGTATTGTCACTCCATCATTTCTGAAGTAATTGAGACTCCATCATTTTGAAGAATGAGTATTGTCACTCCATCATTTCTGAAGTAATTGTGATTGTCACTGCATCATTTCTGAAGTAATTGAGTATTGTCACTGCATCATTTCTGAAGTAATTGAGTATTGTCACTCCATCATTTCTGAAGCAATTGGGTATTTCAACATTTTAATTCGGTAAAATAAAATCACACTACTGTTTACACATCAACAGACAGCAATTATTGAATAGTGTGCTTCGAAATGAAAACAAGTCTTGACATTTCATTTGAATTGTCTCCTTGGAGACAATTCTAATGAAATACCAAGATGCGTTTTCATGGAAAATAAGAAAAATATGCTATATGTGTAGTCTGGTTATTGTTTTCTGCAGCATGACACAGGTACCACAAAATTGTATTGCTTTGTATTGCTTTTTAATACTCGCTGGTACTTCTGATTTCAATTGAGTTTTGACAATTTTAATGGGTATTTAAGCAAATACTCAGCTTATCTGGAGCTCTGCGGCTTCATGATTAATGGTGAGGGTACAGTCAAACTGTTGGGTGTACAGGCCAGTGTTGGTATTCATGTGACACAAAATGCATTTTGGACAGTTTTCTCCTGTGGTTCACATCAGAACGATCAGTTATCTTAACACCCGACAATGCGCTGTACGTGTAGTTACATACAGATAGTACGGTAGCTTCTTAGTTGTACACATGTGGATATAAAATGACACTGGTATCAGAGCTCCAGTTAAGGTGCGTAATTTGACCAAATATTTGAGGTATTTTTCTTAGTTCTTCACCAAAAATGGCAAGTTGTGAGTTCTTTAGAATCGTCTCAATGAGACGATTCTAAAGCACTCCCAACTTGCCATTTTTTGGTGAATAAATAACAAAATTCCCCCCGAAGTTGATCAAATTATGCACCTTAACTGGAAATCTGACTGGTATTCTGGTATAAAGGTCGGATTTATTTGGTGATTTAGCAATTAATTTCACTTTCACAGGAATAATCCATGCTGCAAACAATTTTATTCCACATTCAAAACATACCTCTGATCAGTGGGTTACCAGCATCAGACTTATTGTAGTGGGTGGCAGGTGGAAGCACGCGATGGGTAATTTAACGATCGGGGTTCATCCTTACCGGAATCCCGACTGGAGACCTGGTTTGGCCCTCACATACGTCTTTGGCATTTTGTATGTGACTGTTGAATCTGGTTATACCCCTTATGTGAGTATTACGATTTTCGTAATCCTATTTTTAGGGGAAGGGGCCAAGTGACTTGGTGTGGTATGGACCTGGCACCAGGTCAGGTTATTCTAATTTCAGGGCTGAATATATTTGTTTTCGATGTAAATATTCCGTTCTGATTTTGGGATTTTCCCCCCAATGCAGCAGGTTAAAATGGGATCGAACCCGTTTGCCCGGCCTTACATGACCTTAGCTGTTGATAGGCCGTTAAACACTAATAAATAAACAAACAAACAGACTTATTGTAATGTAAGTCAAATATTTTGGCATTCAATTATGTATTTGGCACGTTGATAGTATAATTATATATACATGGCCCAGTATTTTTTTCAAACAAGGCGCCAGATCAGAATGTAGTAAATTTAGGGCTGCATTTGTAAATTTCTGTCTAAAATAAAGGTAGTAAGATTAGTACTAATCTTATTACTTTTAGAGATTGTGGGTAAGTGACTCAGGTGCAGTGAGAACCTGGCACTAGATCAGGTTATTCTAATTTCATTGTTTAATATATATTTTTCATGTAAATTCTCTGATTTTGAGAGTTTCTCCCATCCGTACTGATGAAACATGACCTTAACTATTGACGGGCCATTATACGCCGTTAACCCTTTCAACACTATGGGAGTTCAAAACCTACCCTAGGGCATGAAAAATACTTTCATTGTATTTCCACCCCACTGGGGCCCGTTTCACTAAACTTTCTATGACTAAAATGTTCGTAAGTGCAAAATTATGATAGTCTGTAAATTTCACATTAACACTGTTTTCTTGTAAATAATTGTTGGATTTACATTTATTGAGCATAGGCTGCATATGCAGCCTATGCTCAATAAATGTAAATCCATTAATTCAAATTTGCAGACGATTCTAAATTTGCGCTTATTAACATTTTAGTCGTAAGAAGTTTAGTGAAACGGCCCCCTGGTCTGTCGGATGAGACTTTAAACTGTGATTCTGTCCTTATATTACCTTAGCTGTCGCTGGGATGTTAAACCCCATTCAATTAATTTCAACACTACAGACCGCTTTCCTAATGTAAATAAATATATGTTTTATCTGTCTGGTGGAGAGTCTACAAGCACAGGTTAAAGTAATAGACCGAGGTCTATAAATACATTAAATATGCCTAAAAGCATCAATAAATGGGAACAAAATAAGCTAAACAAAATTTTGTTAGCTTATTTTTATGCCCCCGCTACCGAAAGGTACGGGGGCATATAGTGTTACCGGCGTATATAGTGTTACTAACTTCTCAATACTTTTGCCAATCGCTTAAATATTTATACACATGTTACATATGAACATGCCCTACACACTCCACCACCCAGTACTTCCACCTTGACCTTTGACCTTCACCTTTTCTACTTTAAATGTTTACTTAGCACTTTGGGACAAATCTACGTGCACGTTTCTCAATCCTACACTAACTTCTCAATACTTTTGCCAATCGCTTAAATGTTTATACACATGATACATATGAACATGCCCTACACACTCCACCACCCAGTACTTCGACCTTCACCTTTGACCTTCACCTTTTCTGCTTTAAATGTTTACTTAGCACTTTGGGACAAATCTACGTGCACGTTTCTCAATCCTACAATAACTTCTCAATACTTTTGCCAATCGCTTAAATATTTATACACATGATACATATGAACATGCCTTACACACTCCACCACCCATTACTTCGACCTTCACCTTTGACCTTCACCTTTTCCACTTTAATTGTTTACTTGCCACTTTGGGACAAATCAACGTGCGCGTTTCTCAATCCTACACTAACTTTCACACACGCATTGCTCCAATGGTCCTCTACCGCCCTGTGATAAATCCACATTCGTCCTGCCCCCGCTAAGCACAGGTCAAGGTCACAGACTTGGTGCGTTTGAAACCTTAACATTCACTTAAATGGCTTATAATTTGTGTTTCCTTGCTCGGATCTGCTTCACATTTTACACACGCATTGCTACAATGGTCCTCTACCGCCCTGTGACAAATCCACATTCGTCCCGCCCCCACTAAGCCCAGGGTCAAGGTGCGTTCAAAACCTTAACGCTCGGGTAAATGGCTTATATCAAATATGTCTCGTTTTCTTTGGCTGCCAGCGGGGGCATTCGTGTGCCGACAGGCCACATTTCTAGTTTTTTTATTTATTGATTCTTTTAGGCATATTTAATGTATTTATAGACCTCGGTCCGTTACTTCAACCTGTGTGAACAAGGCTGGTGCTTCAACCTGTGTGAACAAGGCTGGTGCTTCAACCTGTGTGAACAAGGCTGGTGCTTCAACCTGTGTGAACAAGGCTGGTGCTTCAACCTGTGTGAACAAGGCTGGTGCTTCAACCTGTGTGAACAAGGCTGGTACTTCAACCTGTGTGAACAAGGCTGGTACTTCAACCTGTGTGAACAAGGCTGGTACTTCAACCTGTGTGAACAAGGCTGGTACTTCAACCTGTGTGAACAAGGCTGGCTGCTTCAACCGTGTGAACAAGGCTGGTAACTTCAACTGTGTGAACATTTTTTGGCGGTAACTTCAACCTGTGAACAAGGCTGGTGCTTCAAACCTGTGTGAACAAGGCAGGTGCTTCAACCTGTGTGAACAAGGCAAGTACTTCAACCTGTGTGAACAAGGCGGTGGGTATTCAACCCTGTGTGAACAAGGCCTGTGCTTCAACCTGGTGAACAAGGCTGGTACTTCAACCTGTGTGAACAAGGCTGGTACTTCAACCTGTGTGAACAAGGCTGGTACTTCAACCTGTGTGAACAAGGCTGGTGCTTCAACCTGTGTGAACAAGGCTGGTGCTTCAACCTGTGTGAACAAGGCTGGTGCTTCAACCTGTGTGAACAAGGCTGGTGCTGCCCAATCTCCCAGCTACCTTGTTCATGAACATGGCACCAATTCACTGTTTCCACAGAGCTCCAGATAAGTTTTATATCTAAAGAGTATTATACCCCCATATTTCAAATCCAATGCTTATTTGACTTTAACAAATGTATCATTGATTTTCTTCCTTAGTAAATAGGGAACAAATGATAAACGCTAAAACAAATTTAAAAATTCACTTATTTGAGTTGCAAAAAGCAAACACTGTTTGCTTTCTGCAGCTCAACTAGGTAAATTTTCAACTTTATTCTATTTATTACAGTATTTTCACTACTGAATTTGAAAATCAATGCATATTTTCACATTGCTGTGAGTATTTTGTACTCCCACTTTTGATAATCAATGCGTATTCTTCTAAAATAAGTGCATAAAATACGCCAATACGCACCTTATCTGGAGCTCTGTTTCCAGATCAGTTATGTGCTGATTGTGAACCCGTCAACAGACAAGGCCAGTATGGGCTCCGTGTTTGACCTTGGTGACGACCTTGAGATTATGGACAGCAGCGGCACGCCGCGCCGGGTGAAACTCAACAAGTTCCTGACGGAAAGATCACTGCAGCAGATGTCGGCCATTCCCATCTGTGCCGAGGACATGATGTGTAACATCTGTAACTACACAAGTCCGAAAAAGTAACATTGGCTTCAGCTATTGTTTGTAATAATGCTAACTTTATAGAATGTTTGTAGAATCTCAGCGTGTGTGTGCGATCTGTTGTGGTACATCTTTTAACAACACACATGTTCTGAAAACAAATCCGGGTATGGAAGGTGTTCGAGCCAATTCCCACCCTTAAATATAAGCCGAATTGAATCAAAAGCAGCTTAACTCTTTGCATGCTGGGAAATTTGTTGGCTATAAATAGTTAAAAAATAGCAGATGACAATTCATTATATTTTCTTTTATTTCTCCTTATAAATGTCACGAATATGTCTTGGAATTTCATTAGAATTGTGTCCGATATTTACAATTTACAGAGAGAAATAAAACATATACTCCTAATTCGTTTGGCGGATATTTTCGCCGCTAGCATGCAAAGAGTTAACTCTGGCTTTAATGTTTCATATTCTGTTTATCTATTGTTATTATTTACATATAAAACAATTTTCATGTCCGTTATGAATCACGTATTCACCGTTTAAGTAGGTTCACTTACATTTAAATACTTTTTATTTTAATGTGTTTAATAGCCAAAAGTTTGTCGGCAGCAAAAGATGGAAACATAGATGGCTCTTTCCACGTAACAGCCGTGTCTTCGAGGTCTTCATGCATGATTTGTAGATATTTTTTAATGTGTATAAAATGACTCCCCTTTTCTGCATAATGGAACAGTCTCAAACTTAACATTAAATATTCCATGTCGGTTATTTAAAGGGGTAAGTGTTTGATTGATCAATCACCTCTGACACATTATGTCGTATCCCATCGGCCGTTACTTGTATTGTCTGCCTATGCAGGACTTTGTTGCCGCATCACACTCCGCAGATCTCAAGTGTAACATTTGTGAGTGCGGCTTCAAGACGACTAATCAATCAAGTCATATTTATTTATTTATTCGATGTAAATAATCTGTTTTGATTTTGGGATTTTCCCCCCAATGCAGCAGGTTAAATACGGGATTGAACCCGTTAGCCTGGCCTTAAATGACATTTGCTGTTGATAGGCCTAATCAAAAAACAAACAAACGTATGTTGTTGGGACAGGATAAATGGGGCTGATGGGTTTTGCAACCAGTGTAGATCCAAATCAGCCTAACAGTCTGATCAGGAAATAAAGTCAAAAGTTGACAGATATAATTCCGCATGTAGTCTGAAAATTTTGTCATCCTTTGACGCCATTTACGGAAAATATTGTAAATTTTGTGAACGTATTTCATGAAATTACGCAGATATCTGAAGGTACAAAATCACATGGCGTGTCTCATATCTCATGTATTGTCTATACAGGACGTTGTTGGCTCGTCACATCAAGTCGCACTCAGCAGACCGGCCACACAAGTGTAACATATGTGAACGCGGCTTCAAGACGATGGCCTCCCTCCAGAACCATGTGAACACACACACAGGCGTCCGGCCCCACAAGTGCAAGATGTGTGAATCTGCCTTCACAACATCCGGGGAGCTCGTTAGACACATCAGGTATCATTAACATTCAGTTGATGCCTGGCAAAATGGATCTTACATATATCCTTAACCCTTAAATGTTTTACCCCTGCACAAGTTTAATGGAGTCTTCCTTTAATAAATTTCTCGACCATAGATCGGAAACAATTAATTTATAATAATTTATAAAAAAACAAACGAGTCCTGTCAATGGGCTTACTGAAAATGAGGCTGTTGAAACCAGGTGAGTAGATTAATACCAAAGTCGGATTGAAAAATGTTGTAACCATTAGACTGACAGCTACTTTGTCACTAAACATAAAAATGATTTATATCACATTGAAACTATCACCAAGCAACCACAGGTCCACCATATTACAGGTACAAGCACACGTTTGAGAAGCCCCACAAGTGTACTGAGTGTGACTACGCGAGCGTCGAGCTGAGTAAGCTGAAGCGACACATTCGTTCCCACACGGGCGAGCGGCCATACGCGTGTACCCAATGTGAGTATGCGTCCCCCGACACCTACAAGCTGAAACGCCACATGAGGATCCACACCGGGGAAAAACCATACGAATGTGACGTCTGCCACGCCCGCTTCACACAGAGTAACAGTCTCAAGGTATGTGTGGCTGGAGAAATGGGGCTTATGGCATTTGTGGCCAGTCTATCCCTTGGTCTGTGGCTGTGACTGAGGTAATAGGACTTATGGCATTTGTGAGCATTCTAGCTTCTGGTCTGGCTGTGACTGAAGAAATATGACTTCTGACATGTGTCACCAATCTCACCCCTGCTCTGTGACTGAAGAAATGAGGCTAGATAGTCTGTATGTGACTGGCTTAATAAATGGGGCATATCACATTGCTGTCTAGTCTAGATTTAGTAAATAGCCTTTCGGCATTTTCAACTGCTATGGACATTTATCCATAAAAGGTACATGCCCACTCAGAGGGCACAAACTGTTCTTTATAGGAATTAAATAAGTGTATATTTGTGTCACTATTCCACCAGTTCTAAAAATTACGAGTGCCCTCTATACAGATATAACCATTTAGTAATAATTATTTGACTGATAGTGACGCGCGGTGGTATCGGGCCTTTTTCATATACAAATGAGGCATAATATTTTTTAATTATTTATACAAATTAAATGCCTCACCTGAAAAAAATAGTATTTTCGACAGATTATAAAGTATGATCATTGCACATCAAAATATAAATACAGAGAATAATTAGTAATGTCCGTTAACATTTTAAGGAAACACGGTTATTGCCCCTGATATCAGTGTGGATATTTACCTCTGATATAAAATGTATAATACTGCCAATCATTACGTGGGGAAATGGTAAATGAATGTTTATTTTGCCAGGAAATGTCTCTGAAGATGTCTCTGATATAAAGAACAGTTTGTGCCTACTGAGTGGGCATGTACCTTTAACACACTCTGATTTGATTACTGTTACATATTGCTGAAGACTGTAAGGTAATTTCAACTGCTGATCGAGGACTGTGTTGGTCACAAAATATTGTTTGGTCTGCTTTGTTAACCAGCGACCCATATGCGATACATTCCTACAAAGGCGTCCATAACTGGTTAATTTTCTCTGACATTTCTACGCAATTTTAAAGTATTGCCCTCTTCTTGTAAATCTGTGATGTCTTGCACAAATGACGTTGAAAAATAAGCATTTATCACTGTACACATGTACACTGCATGTTATGTCCAACCAAAGTTAGAAGCCTTGTTCATATATATAGAGTTATATCGATGAAAGCCGAAACATGCCGAATGCCTGTGAAATGAATCGGCTTTCTAATGACATATTTCACAACTGATATATATTATAATGTTATAATAACACTTGATGCTATCCGTTATGGAATAAAAACCCGTACAAATTTCAGCATACTGTGATATATGTATAATAGATATGTGACAATATTTTGCCACGGTATCAGAATGCACAAATCTGAGTTGAAGTCACTATGCAGCACAACACGGAAATAACAGCGGAACATTGCTCCGTGCATTGACGCGACGTCACAATTTCTAACTTCAAATTTCATGTACTACCTACATCCGTGTTATATAATACATTTGTTTTCAAACGAACGAGGTCGAAACTGTGCCAATACATAGTTCAGACATTTCTTTGGAATGAGAAGGAAAGAGGAATAAAATTAGAGTCCTGCACCATATACTCTGCACAACTATGTAAATCGAAGCACAGTCATATAAAGATGAACTATGTGGCAGGTATATTAAACTTTTTATCAAGAAAGTCCAAGAACTTGATGACTGCACCTCGTATTTGGAGCTTTTTAATAAAAATATGTTGAATAAAATAAACATGGCAGGCAAAAATGTTTATGCATTGATCGGGTTAACATTGCCCTGTCTGTTTGCAGGCCCACAAACTGATCCACTCGGGCAACAAGCCGGTCTTCCAGTGCCCGATGTGTGACGCCACGTGTGGCCGCAAGACCGACCTTAAGATCCACATCCAGAAGCTGCACACGAGTGAACACCCGCTCGCCTGCCGCAAGTGTGGCTGCAGTTTCCCCGACCGCTACCAGTTCAAGATGCACATGAAGGGTCACGAGGGGGAGAAATGTTTCAAGTGTGGCGAGTGTGAATACGCGACGACATCCCTGCGCCACCTTGAGACGCATGTCCTCACCCACTCCGGGGAGAAACCATTCGAGTGTGGGGACTGCGACCTCGCGTTCCGCCAGAAGCAGCTGCTGAAACGTCACCGGACCCTGTACCACGGCGGGGCCACGTACGACGGGGATGATGCAGGCAATAAGGAGTCCGGCTGTGACGAGTGTGAACGGGCGTTTGCCCACAAGGTAGGTGTGCTGGTCTTGAGCCCTTTCAACCTTAAATAACTGACATGGACTATTTCATGTTAAGTTTGAGACTGTTCCATTATGCAGAAAAGGGGGTCATTATGATTTTGTAAAAATTAAAAAATGCTCACAAATGGTGCAGATCTTAATGAGACAGCTTGTAACACCATGATCTACACTGTTTGCAAATATTAGAAAAGAGGTCTGTTTTCAACCCTAATGGATTGTGATATGTTACTTTAAAGTATGTGGTTTTCTTTTCTGAAAAATATGAATATTACTTGCAAAAAGTGCAGATCCTGATGAGACGGCTCGCTACGAGCCGGCTCATCTGGATCTACACTGTTTGCAAACATCGCTAAAGAGGTCTGTAGTGTTGAAGGGGTGAACAGTGTTTATACCATTTGTACACGAGTGTTCTGTACACTGCTGTGACCTTGATATACCAGATATCCAGAAATCTTCTGTGTGCTAAACTACTGAGGGCTTTTCCAGAATTTTTGGTATTGGGGGGTTGGACGGCACCCGATTTAAATTTGGATGGGTGGTGGGGTGTTCCAACAAATTAATTTTGTGCATGGTGAGGTTTTCCAAAAAATGAACTTTGTGCATGGTGGGGTTTTCTAAAATTTAATTGTGTGCATCGTGTGTCTATCTTCATAGGGTGAAATAAATCAAGGTGGCTATTTAGCAGGTGAAATAAATAAAATAAATATGGGGTCAGAATAAATTTAAAAAAAGAAGTTTTCGTCGTATTTGATTTAAATCGTCCCGGGTCCGAGTTGACATGGGCCGACTTGACGGTATATTTTGTTTGAAATTACGGTGGTTTCGCTTTCGCTACCTGCGTGTTCGCTCGCTATTTGTACATTTCGCACCTCATACACTTTCGTGGGTACCGAAACCTCTAGGCGAGGCCCGTAGCCAGTGGGGGTCGGAGCGGTCGGACGTCGGATGTGCTGTCAAAACATGTGTTATTATTGAGAAATCAATCGAATGTGACAAAACGCATCAAGACGATTTTCATGTGTTTCCAAAACTATTTTATTAAGAAATCAACAAATGTGAAAAGAAAACATGAATACATTGGTATTTTTTTTACAAAACCATATTTGGACAAAATAGGAAAATCGTCTTTGGAGACGATTCTCATGTGCTGCCAAACTTGCTTTATCAAGAGATCAAACACGTGAAAATGCACTATGTCGAGCTAATGCGTAAATATCAATTTATTGACGTGAGCGATGACGTGAACGACTACATAGCGTGGTTTAGATAAGTCATACAGACTATCTTACCTGTACACAGAGAATATATTGTGTATACTGTATTGAATGCAATAAGGAATATTATATTATTTTCTATGGACTTCTGCTGCTATCATAAAGGTGTTGCTAGCGGAATGTATGTTGTAACATGTTACACCAAATTTTATTAATAGTTTACCTCTCATTTTTACAAAAGTCCCAATATTCAGAACTGAATATTTTTTCTGTAAATCTTTAGTTCTTATTTGGGAATTTGTCCCCCATCACAACAGGTAACAACATTTGGCATTCGACCCCATTAACCCTGCCTGAAATGACCTTAGCTGTTGACAGGTCGTTAAAGACCATTAAATCAAATCAAATTCACTGTAATGAATTACAGGGCAGTGTGGCCCCTGCGACCGCTCCCCGGGACGATGACCCGGAGGCCGGCGTCCACACATGTGGGGGCTGGCCGAGGGACGCAGGCATCGTTCCCTACACAGCCGACCAGCTCATCGAGAACGGGCTGCTGGCCGACATGAAGGAGGGCAAGCTCGGCCAGTCGCCCAAGGTGGTCGTTGTCCACCCAGATGGCCGCGTCGAGGAGGTCACGCAGAAACTGCAGAATCTCAGCCAGACGAAGCACGTCGACGACTTCCTCGTCTCACTCGGGGTCTCTGCCGACTCGCAGCTCGGTAAGTTGTCACGCAACACACCTCGCTTCATTGCTATTTCATACAGCTTGTGACTACAGTTCATCTGTAAGAGAGAGTCAGTGAAGCCATTTCAATTCACTTACCACTTCTAATTTACACAAGTCAGATGAAAAATATTTACAAAATTCATGATTTAGTACATACATGACGTCAAGTGTTGGCGAAATGTTCAAAGCAAATGTGAAATAGAATTCCGCATTTAAATTTTGTCAACTTTCACAGTTTCTATAAATATTTTTCATGAAAAATCGCACAGTTTCTTGTAAGGGCTTTTCCAGAATTTTTGGTATGGGTGGGTTGGAGGTTGGACGGCACCTGATTTAAATTTGGATGGGTGGTGGAGTGTTTCAACAAATGAATTTTGTGCATGGTGGGGTTTTCCAAAAAATGAATTTTGTGCATGGTGGGGTTTTCCTAAAATTGAATTGTGTGCATCGTGGGTCTATCTTCCTAGGGTGAAATAAATCAAGGTGGCTATTTAGCAGGTGAAATAAATAAAATAAATATGGGGTCCGAATAAATAAATAAAAAAAAATTGTTTTTGTCGTATTTGATTTAAATCGTCCCCGCGTCCGAGTTGACATGGGCGGACTTGACGGTAACTTTTTTTCAGAATTACGGTGGTTTCGCTGCCTGCGTGTTCACTATCTGTACATTTCGCACCTCCTACACTTTTGTGGGTACCGAAACCTCACTATCGTCAAAGCAGCCACGTACAAAAAGTGGACGTGCCGCGAGGTGGCGAATTGCGGCTAATCACTGTGTTACTACTTTGTACATCGACAAAATGACTCGGCAAAATGCGACGAATCACTGTTACTACTTTGATATGCGACGAATCACTGTGTTACTACTTTGTACATCATGTGATTGAATGGAGTTGACTGTGCATTCCATCACGACATTTCATTTTGTTTACTCGCCGCGAACGAACGTAAATTTTACCCCTTGGACCCGGGTACGATTTAAATAAAATGCCACAAAAACTTCTTTTTTTTAAATTTATTCTGACCCCATATTTATTCGTTTTTTCCAGTTCACAACCTTAAAATTAATTTCTATGTCACGAAAGAACGATAATTAGCATTCATTCAAGGCTTCGAAACGTAATGTAATTGTAGTAAATGTCGTGATGTTTCCGTTTCCGTTTCTTCTTGTCTATGGCTCCAAGACGAAAAACACTTGAAGTCACTGTGTAAAAAATGTATATAATACGGTATTATAATCACGTTTTGCAATCAATGGTTATTGATTTCTTTTATGTAAATTAACGTTTTCGTCTCATCGCGTCGACATGCCAAGAAACAAATATTTAGAGAAATACATTCACGTTCCTTCACGGGGTGGAAAAGAACTTTCGTTTCTACGCGTATAAACGAAGGAAAAAAGTGAAAGTGAATGGTTTAACGTTCCAGCAACAGCTAAGGTCATATAGAGACATGAACACAGTTAAGTCTCATCCGACAGACCAGTGAGATGGAAATACTATGAATATACTATGAAAGTATATTTTTGATGCATAAGGCATGTTTGAACCCACAACCTCCAGATTGGAAGTCAGATGTTCTACACCTAGGCCACGCGATTTCACCGTCTCCCAATTTGGTCTCGCGTTTTCGCGATCTTGCGTATATGTCGACGATGCGATGCAGTAACCGATAACACGTATCATATATGTTTTTTTCAATAAACATGTATTGGCAGTACATTAGAATTGTCTCAAATTATGTTTTAGTTGTCAAGAAATACTGAAGTTTGTCCACATTTGCTCTATTTCTTAATAAAAACATGATTTGGCAGCACACGAGAATCGTCTAGGAAACGTGACAACCTCGCTTTTTTGTGATTTCTCGCATAGGTTGAGATCGCGAAAACGCGAAGCGTGATCGCGAGATTTTGAGACGAAAACGCGAGATTCTATCAATCTCGCTATTTCGCAACCTCCGCGATCTCGCATGACTGTTGTAAGTACGGTCTACACACACGCATGCACAATTTCAACACGCATGCTTTCGACACATGTATGAGCAAAATAAACCCAAATTTTCTGTCTGTAACGCCGAGACAGAAAATTTGGTTGGAGCCAAACTTATTTTCAAAAGCGGAAGGCGAGATCGGGAAAACGAGAGACGATTCTCATGTTTTGTTGTTGAGAAATATATGTAAATCCCCCCCCCCCCCCCACCGCTACATACGGGCCTGCTGTAACCTGTCGACTATCCGCTGATCATGTCGCTATCACAGGTGGAAGACTCGGACCAAAAAACATGCTTATTAAAAAGAATCACATTACCCCACCCACTTGGTCTCGTACAGTACCATCTGTACTGTACGAGACCAAGTGGGTGGGGTAATGGGATTTTTTTAATAGGCATTTAATAGACCACCTGTGGTCGCTATTGTGTATTATTTTGAGTTGGCTGACGGACGAGTTGGTCGAAAGGCGAAACGGAGGTCGCTCATATAATCAACTAATAATAACGGGACTGATGCGATTTCTAATTACCTCCAACATAATAATCGCACTTTCCATTTACCGATATATTGGCAATATAATTAAAATAATTTTGATAATAAATAATTATGGGGGTTGGGGGTTAAAGAAATAACTCAATTGTATGGGTGGTGAGTGGGCAATACAATAATTAATACATATGGGTTGTGTGGCTAGGGAAAATTAATAATTATGGGGGTTGGGGCAAACGAAAATAATTCAATTGTGTGGGTGGTGGGGTGAAGCGATAATTCAAAAGCATGGGTGGTGGGGTGAAGCAATAATTCAAAAGCATAGGTGGTGGGGTATGAACATATTTTTTTTGTATGGGTGGTGGGTAAAAAAAAAAATATGCCTTCCAACCCCCCCCCCCCCCCCCCCCCCCACACCATTAATTCTGGAAAAGCCCTAAGGTACAAATCTCATGACTTGTCTCAATTATAATTGATAATTGTTGGTAATTATTTTAATTAAAATATAAAATCGCCTGCCTATGAATTCACCTACATCTTCCCTCGGCATACAGGGCCATATAGTTGACATTGGAGGTGAAATAAAAGTTTTACATGAACACAGACAATGGCAGACAGAACATCATAAGTATATTCCTGTCTGTATATGTGGCTGTGACTAAACAAATGGTGCTTATGGGCAACCATTGTATATCCACATCAGCCTGTCCATCCACACAGTCTGATCAGGATCTGCACTGTTCACCATTCCATCAATGAAACATCTGCCATGCTTCAACAAACAATATAGATCATTATCAAGCTACAGGAGTGCTATTTGATCAGGAGTTACATGGGTCACAAATACCATAAGCCCCATTCCTCCAGTCACAGCCACTAACAAGCTTGTTGAACTGACATATTCTGCTGTTGCAGACCATATATCGAGCATACCGGGCATAGTGACAGATCCATCGTATTCCCAAACTGTCCAGCAGGCCACGGCAAACAAAGCCAAGATAACAGTCAGTGTGCCGCGGGTGGTGGCGAGCCACGAACCTGACCAGATGTTGGACGAGCAGTCGGGTAACCTTGTGATCAGTAACGACAACTCCAATGCTGTAGTCAATATCCAGGTGGCGCCGACGGCCGTGGAGAAGTTGTACGGCCCGACTGTGCCGGTGATGGGGGCATTACAACCGGGCCACGCCTCCTATAGTGTCGTACTACAGCAGGTATCCTAGTCTACTTGTGTGTCGTCCATACACTACATGTCATTGTCGAGACAAATGCTAGATCATACTACAGTGTGTTGCATGCATGAATAAGAACAACAGCCTTGATTTGGAAGTAAGTATGCTCCCTATGCAATAGTGAGGGGTGCATATTGCTTTGTTCTTGAAGTTTCGTATGTCCGTCCGTCCGTCCGTCCGTCCGGGCACACATTAGGGTACTTATGTGGCTAGCCCCACAAGGTTATGGACTTAGTAAAGGATAGGGTTGGTTACAATTAGCCACCTAAAAAATCCTTTTATGTGGCTAAAAATCGTTTTATGTGGCTAATATTTAACATGTGATAACCCACATAAGTATAGTACTGTAAGAATGTCCGACCGTCCATCCGTCCGTCCGGGCACACATTAGGGTACTTATGTGGCTAGCCCCACAGGGTTATGGATTTAGTAAAGGATAGGGTTGGTTACAATTAGCCACCTAAAAAATCCTTTTATGTGGCTAAAAATCGTTCTATGTGGCTAATATTTAACATGTGATAACCCACATAAGTATAGTACTGTAAGAACGTCCATCCGTCCGTCCGTCCGTGTTGATTTGTGTCGGAATGTTTGTAAGAGTTTCTCCATCAAACCATTATCATACGTGACTGGAGAACTGGGGCTTATGGGTTATGCGACCAGTGTAGCTGCAGAATTCTGATCAGGGCCTGAACTGTTCGCCATTCAGTCAATGAAACACAGGTAATGCTTCTAACAGAGTCAGGCTTCAGCAGTGCACTATAAGATCAGAAGTTTGAATATCCACAATTGCCAAAAGCCCCATTTCTCCAGTCACAACAAATACACCACCAATCTTGCCAATATTTGTCAATTGTTTCATTGCAAAAAACTTGAATATTGTGTTTTAAGCTACAGCTCCGGCTCAGTCAATCAAACAGCTTGATTGCGAGCGAGTTGAGATTGCCAGCCAATTGATGTTCAGGGGGCCGTTTCACTAAACTTCTTACAACTAAAATGTTTGTAAGTGCAAAATTTGATCTAGTCTGTAAATTTCATAATAACGATGTTTTCTTGTAAACATTTATTGAGCATAGGCTGCATATATGTAAATCCATCAATTTAAATTTCCAGACGATCCTAAATTTGCACTTACGAGCAATTTAGTCGTACAAAGTTTAGTGAAACTGACTCGAGAAACGTTCATGTCGGGCCTGTTGCACACATAATAAGACCTATTCTCAGCCAGTCATGTTTGTTTGCCAGCCCCCGGGGTTCTCGGGGACAGTAGAGACGGGCACCCAGGCAGCCTTTGACTCGGATCCAGATGACGATAGTCAACACATGGGGCCCACCGGTCAGCCAACCGCGTATGTGGACATGGACGTGCTGGGTGGCATGAAGGTGACGCCCATAAGCAGCGGACATCTGCCGATGGAGGCCGTGGACATTGCCCACATCGGCCCGTCGGAGGTCATGGTGTCCGTACTCCAGGACAGCTTGGACATGAGGTAACATACCGGGTAATTTACATAGAGCCAGCCACCAAGAAAACGCCCGTGATCTTAATTTTGATGAATTTATTGGTCATTATACCCCCCGCAACGAGTTGTAGGGGGCGTATACTGGAGTCAGGTTGTCCGTCCATCCGTGCGTGCTTCCGTCTGCCACTGAACTTAACATCAGAGAAATGTGTTATAACTTCTACTTCCTTCATCGAAAATTCTTAATATTTCACCCATGCATTCCTCTAAGGCTCTAGTATCTTGCTGTGACAAATCCACGACCGTCCAACCCCCGCTGATCCCGAGGTCAAGGTCACATACTTAGTCTCTTCACAAAACTTCACATCAGAGAAATATGTTATAATTTCTATTTCCTTCGTCTAAAATGCTTAATATTACACACATGCATTCTTGTAAGGCTCTACTACCATGCTGCGCCAAATCCAGGACCGTCCAACCCCCGCTGATCCCAAGGTCAAATACTTGTTCTCTTTACAAAACTGAACATCAGAGAATTAAGTTATAACTTCTATTTCTTCATTGAAAATTCTTAATATTTCACTCATGCATTCTTCTAAGGTTGTACTATCATGCTGTGACAAATCCACGACCGTCAAGCCCCCGCTGATCCCAAGGTCAAGGTCACATACTTAGTCTCTTTACAAAACTTAACATCAGAGAAATATGTTATGACTTCTATTTCTTTCATCGAAAATTCTTAATATTTCATGCATGCGTTCCTCTAAAGCTCTACTCTATCATGCTGTGACAAATCCCCGCTGATCTCGAGGTCAAGTTCACATACTTAGTCTCTTTACAAAGCTTGACTCAGAGAAATTGGTTTTAACTTCTATTTCTGCTTCACATTTCACACACGCATTGCTCCAATGAACCTCTTCCACCCTGCGACAAATTCACATTCGTGCCGCTCCCGCTAAGCCCAGAATCAAGGTCAGAAGCCCACACACTTGGATTTTTTTACATATTTATGGGTACCTGGGCCTACGCGGGGGTATTCCATAAGCCTCGCAAACTAACCAATCTAGTTTATCTCAAGTGATCGCATAGCACACAGCTATGACTCGTAATGATTAAATGCGTGATTTACAGTAAAACCTCACTAAAAAGCCGGACGCCCTGGGGACTATTGTTTTCCTTCACAAACAACTGTCAATGGTGTTTGGCTTTTCATAAAAGGGAATTTTCCAAACAAAATCTGGGGTGTACAGTATTTTTGTCGAGCCCGCTTGCGGAAAGCGAGACATAGTGATCACAATGATGTCTGGGTGTCCGTCCGTCTGTCCGAAATATGTGTTAATGTTTTTAAATACCTTATATCTCTGCAATACTAAGTCACATTGACTTGAAACTTCATAAACTAATTAGTCATCATCCATATATTCATGCTGTGTCCCACTCATGCGACCCCTGTGCCCGAAGGTCAAGGTAAAATGACTCAGAAGTTTGTGTTAAAGTTTCTGTAAAAATTTGTGTTAAAGTTTTCACATACCTCATACCACTATCTCTGTAACAGAAAGTCAGATTTGCTTGAACTTTGTATGTTTATTGGGCATCATACATATATTCATTCTGTGTCCCACTCATGCGGCCCCTGTGCGCCAAGGTCAAGGTAAAATGACGTTTGCGTTATTATACAATCTGCGTTAAAGTTTTTACATACCTTATATCTCCACACCACTTACTCCGATTTACTTCCAACATCCGATACTTCTTCATCATCCATATTTTCATTCTATAGCCTGCCCATGTGGTCCACATGCCCAAGGTCAAGGTCAAATTACTTTGAAATTTGTGTTTGAAAAAGTTTTTACATACCTTATATCTATCTCCACAACACTTACTCCGATTTACTTCAAATAATTCTTTATTATCATCCATATTTTCATTCTATATCCCACCCATGCAGCCCACATGCCCACGATGAAGGTCAAATGACTGTAATATCTGTGTTAAAGCTTTTACCACAACCCACAACCCTTAATTCAAACTTGAAATAAATACACACTGAGACCATCAAATGCCTCGGTGGGCTCGACATGGTTCTTTATAATCGTCTGATTTGTGATTGATTTTAATTTCTCCGTTACTGTACCACCTAGAATCCTCATACTTGCACAACTTCATAACCAACGGGTGCCCATCACATACCACTATCCAACCTGTTTTATACCTTGACCTATTTTTTCCGCGTAATCAACTTAGCCATTTTCAATGTTAAGTTTTTGTGTTTACGTCCATTTCAGAATTAGTGTCACAAGTTTCAGTGGAAGTATTTCTATTGCAGCCTTGCGTCCCGGTTAGACAAGCGACTACAAGACGACAGTCGAGACCTATCTATGCCGGCCAAGAGAATCAAGCTCGTAGTGACAGATTCATGACATGACGGCCGCCCACGATCTGCCATCACCGGCCTCTCATAAACATACAGATAGCCCGATATCTGTTGGCAACTGTGTCATGACAAACAGCAGGGTGAACCAGTATGCAGGGTGGGAATGTTCAGGATATATCCCGAAATCAGGATTTGAGGTTCCTGATGATAATTGCAGAAAAATACTGTTGCCACATGGGAATCGCACATTTAAGCATACTGCCAAGTGCTGAAAATGGCTAAACAAACATATTTTTGCACCCACATTTGTGGGTGCAAAAATATGTTTGTTTAGCCATTTTCAGGATTTGGCATTGGCAGCTGTTGCCACCCTGATTATGTGAGAACCTTCATGCCTTATTGCTGCTGCTCTGATACAACATGCAGAGATACACTGACTGAGGTACCCGAACCTTCATGCCTTATTGCTGCTGCTCTGATACAACATGCAGAGATACACTGACTGAGGTACCCGAACCTTCATGCCTTGCTGCTCTGATACAACATGCAGAGATAACTGATGGGTCCCGAACCTCATGCCTTATTGCTGCTGCTCTGGATACCAAACATGCGAGTTACATGACTGAGGTACCCGAACCTTCATGCCTTATTGCTGCTGCTCTGATACAACATGCAGAGATACACTGACTGAGGTACCTGGGGACCATTTCACTAAACTTTGTACAACTAAAATGTTTGTAAGTGCAAATTTATGATCATCTGGAAATTTTAATTGATGGATTTACATTTATTGAGCATAGGCTGCATATGTGCAGCATATATGCAGCACACTGTTAATGTGAAATTTACAGACTATCATCATTTTGCACTTAATACAAACATATTTGTCGTACAAAGTTTAGTGAAGCGGCCCGCCCCCTCCTGTGCAATAGTCACAAATATGAGACAAGCCATGTGATTTTGTACCTAAAAAGATGAGCAATATCTCGTTAAAAATATTTACTATATTTTCTGTAAATGACGTCAAAAGTTTATGAAGAAATGTTCAGAGCAAATGCGGAATATAATTCCGCATTTGCTATGAAAAGTTTGTAAACTAATGGCATCATTTACAGAAAATTTCGAAGTTGCTGTCAATATATGTCTGAAAATTGCACATGTTCTTCGTTTCCAAATCACCTGGGGGCCGTTTCACTAAACTTCTTACGACTAAAATGTTCGTAAGTGCAAAATTATCATAGTCTGTAAATGTCACATTAACAATGTTTTCTTGTAAACAATTATTGGATTTACATTTATTGAGCATAGGCTGCATATGCAGCCTATGCTCAATATATGTAAATCATTCAATTGAAATTTCCAGACGATTCTAAATTTACACTTACGAACATTTTAGTCGTAAGAAGTTTAGTGAAACGGGCCCCTGGCTTGTCGCGTATGATTCAGTTGTGCCCGAATGTGACCACTTTCATTTCAGTTACCAACAGCATTGCTACCAATACTACGTTTGAGCCAAGTGGCTATGTGCAATAGTTGTGCTGATGAACTACATCTGCAATGTGTAGTTTGCTTATACTTGTGTTCCGGTTTTTAAGAATTGCTCGACTTAAATCTCCATGCAGTTACATAGTCTACTCCAGTGCCATGATGCACAAAAGTCTGGCAATGATGAATCTAGATTTCACATTCTTTTTGCCACAAGTCTAAATGGAGTAAATATATATATGCAAAGGTCGTTGTAAGATACCAGTATCTACATATGGATAAATGACAGGAGGAAATATTCTCTATAAGACATGCAGCCGATTTCACAAAAATTGCAAAGTATATCTATCTTGCTAATTACACTTTGAGAGAGAAATTTTCAATTTAAGACTAAATTTATTAATTTTTAGCCAGGTTTTTTGGAGAAAAAAATCCAGGCTATTGGATTGGCGAAAGCCGGGCGGGCGGCGGGCGGCGTCCACAATCAATGTTAAGTTTTCGTGTTTAAGTCCATTTCTTTGTTACTGTACCACCTAGGACCACCAAACTTTCACAGCTTCATAATCAAGGGGTGCCCACCACATATCACTATCCAACATGTTACTTTTTTTTTAACTTGACCCATTTTTTCCGCACAGTCGACTTGGCCATTTTCAATGTTAAGTTTTCGCGTTTACAATGTTAAGTTTTCGTGTTTAAGTCCATTTCTTTGGTACTGCACCACCTAGGACCACCAAACTTTCACAGCTTCATAACCAAGGGGTGCCTACCACATACAACTATCCAACATGTGACCATTTTTTTTACCTTCACCTATTATTTCTACGTAATTGACTTAGCCATTTTCAACTTTTTTGTTATACACTGCAGCTCCATTATAACGCGGTCGCGTATAGCGCGATCTCCATTATAACGCGAGTCTCTCGTGGATCCCAATTTTTTTTTTTTTTAAATAGAGAGAAAAAAAATAAAAATATTGTCGCACGTCGTAGTCATCGTGTAATTAGTTGATTCGAGATTTCTGTAAGTTTATTCAAACAACGAAGTTCAAAGTCCATGAAAGGATTATTATTAGTATGTTAGCAAATGTAATACCTTTAATCAGGTAATCATGTTAATAGGCATATTTATTAATCAATTCAATTACCTTAATCCCAATTGACATGTATTCGCGAAGTAATGGTCGTATCAAAGGAGCATGCCGACCAATGTAACGCCTGATCAGAAGCTACACTGGTCACAAATCCCATGAGCATCATTTCTCCAGTCACGTAGATGTACCGCTTTTTGTCACCAAGTAATGTCAATGTATCTGTGTTAACACATAATTGTCGATAATAAATGGTTGCGTGTTCGGCCTTTCTTTACTCCCAGCTGTAATATTTAGCGTTCTATAAATAGACTGGTGTTTCAGCATTATCTGGGTATGGATCACATGGTCTATTGTTTACACTGCAGCCCAAGGCAATCTCGCTTAAATCGTAAATTTCATTCATCAATATGACTTGCAGCGTAAACAATAGATCACGTGACCCCACATCCTGAGATTATGCACGTATCAACCGCATGAATAGGCAGGACACGTGACCATAGGCATTATTTATTATCAATTAATCCGTTTAAGCATCTGTTGATCGCGAGTAGTATACATTGTAATAAGCGTCTGTCTATCGAGAGCACTATACAACGTAATAAGCATGATTTTATAAATAACTTTTATGTTTAATACATTAATACATACAAGTTTGTATGTCATAGGCATTATTAAAAATTACATTAACTTTTGTTCAAATGACATGATTTTATATGGGTCCGTTGCTAATGGAATTCCCGCATTAGTTGGTAACCGAAATGCGAATGATACCAGTAACCCGTGCAGTACCAGTACCCGTGCATGTCCCGAAATTTTATAACGCGGTCGGATTCGATCGCGGTTTGAAATCTTGGACCCGACCACCGTGTTATAATGGGAGCTGCAGTGTACTATATCTCTGCAACTGCTTCGCCCATTACCTTGAAACTTCACATGGGTGTTTATCATCGTCCATATTTTCATTCTAACCCCCAACCGTGCGGCCCCTGTGCGCAATGTCAAGGTCAAATTACTTTGAATTTATTTGTTAAAAGTTTTTTTGTGTACTATATCTCTGCAACTGCTTCACCCATTACCTTGATACTTCACATGGGTGTTTATCATCATTGTCGCACCCGCTTGTGGAAAGCGCGATATCGTCGGCATTTTGGCGTCCGTCCGTACGTACGTACGTACGTCCGGTTAAAGTTTTTTCGTTAAAGTTTTTCCATCTATATCTATTTTTTAGTGTCCATGCCTCGCCCCAAGGCGCGACATGCAGGCCACGGCCATCTAGTCTACAAAAAGTGGGTATAATTATGTTATCCAAGTGTCCATGCTTGGAAAAAACCTGGCCTTCGTGGCTTTGCCTCGTTTCTTGTTATTTAATGAAATAAAATATTTTCTGACCAAATTATTATACTGAATTTATTACGTTATCACAGCCATCATCAAATATATGCAGTTGTTAGTTCTATATGAAATAATGCATTTCGGGAAAAATAAATGATTACTCCCTCAAGTATACTTAGCTAGATAAGTATGCTTAATAGCAATTTTGGTGATATCGGCTACTGGTATAATGTGTGGAATTTTGCAATTTGAAGTGTGTGATGTTTGATGATGATGAAATGCAATGTTGTGATGGTGCAGCATTATTGTTCCATACATAGTGTAGCAAGCGCTTGAACAGGGGCCCGTTTCACTAAACTTTGTACGACTAAAATGTTCGCAAGTGCAAATTTAGGATCGTCTGGAAATTTCAGTTGCTGGATTTACATTTATGCTCAATAAATGTAAATCCAATAATTGTTTACAATAAAACATTGTTAATGGGAAATTTACGGACATAATTTTGCACTTACAAACATTTTAGTCGTACCAAGTTCAGTGAAAGGGCCAATCATGGGACAATTATACCAGAAAGCCCGGAATGCCAAATGATGCATAAACACAGAAATACTTGCCATAAATGATTATCCCATTATTTGGGTGTAAAAATGAATGTTTGTATGCCCCATGTTATATAGTGTTTGGACTGTGCCAGTCTCTCCAATCTGCTAGGACACGCCACATTTTCTTGTTCCATAAATGTTTTCTCGTCCGCAGTATATGTTGTGACCACTCATTTAAACCGTCTCATCCAGACGGTTCAAATGGTGGTCATAACATATACTTCTGACATGAAATAAGACAAATATTTAGAATTTTCCATGGTGCATCTTCAGCATTTCAAGGTTCTGAAAGCTTTTGGTAAATATTGAGAACAAATGTGGCTGGGACGATCGTACTGGGGCTTATTGTGTTTGCCGTGTAGACCCAGAACAGTCGGTGCATCCTTGCTGATCAAGGTCTGCACTGTTAACCATTCAGTTAGAGGAACACCCAGCATGCATATAATAATGAACCTAGATGGGTGCGAGATTCGGAGCTAAACTGGCGGATGTTTGACAAATGTTATCCTGTTTTGTATTTCTTGTTAGTCCATGTATTTATTGAAATTAAGTTGTTTGCTCAATTATATGTGCATAAAAATAAATACATGTTACGGCTATATGTATTGCAATATTTTACTCTTGAATCTGTCCCAGGCCTAACAAACAAACAAACTGTCCCAGGCTGGAGGTTTATGTTGTGTACGTCTTTGGCTTTCTTGTATGTGAAAGTTGAATCTGGTTATACCCCTTTTATGAGTAATATGGTTATTCATCATCCTATTACTTTTAGGGGAAGTGGCCAAGTGACTTTGGTGTGATGTGGACCTGGCACCAGGTCGGGTTATTCTAATTTCAGCGCTGAAATATATATTTATTTCAATGTAAATATTCCGTATTCTGATTTTGTGATTTCCCCCCCCAATGCATCAGGTTGAATGTGGGATCGAACCCGGCTTTAAATGACCTTCGCTGTTGATCGGCTGTTAAACACCATTAAACAAACTATTCATTCAGTGGTGGCTGCGGTTGGAGAAATGAGGCTTATTGATTTTGTGATCAGCGTAGATCCAGATCAGCCGCACAGTATGATCAGTATGATCAGGATCTGCACTGTACGCCATTCCATATGATAACGCTGCTAGCAAGCCATATAGATTATCAGGAGTGTGCTATTTAATCAGGAGCTACTCCGGTCACAAATCCCAAAAGTGTTATACCCATGTCAATCTTTTAGGCTGCAGGAATGTGCAGAGGCTAGACCGATAATAACGGTTTACAAGTATGGTCCCAGATTCTGGGACCCTGGGGGCCGTTTCACTAAACTTTGTACGACTAAAATGTTCGCCAGTGCAAACTTATGAGTCTGTAAATTTCACATTAACATAGTTTTCTTGTAAACTATTGGATTTTTATTGAGCATAGGCAGCATGCTTAGTCGGACATGCAAAGTTTAGTGAAACGAGCCCCAGAACCCTTGACTGACTCCTGCCATAATGTTAGGAAGATTTCTATTTCATGCTACGTGATGGTAATCATGGAAGGACTGTCTCGGTTGTGCCTGATGGGTAATTTAACGATACGCATTTAAATGCGGGATTGAACTCGTTATCCCCGGCCTTAAATGACCTTAGCTGTTGATAGGCCGTTAAACACCAAACAAATCAATCAATCACTCGGTTGTGCCTTACATAGAGCAGCTGGCACGTAAATGGCTGGTCGTACAACAGAAAGGACCAAATAGACATGGTTGGGTTTCAAACTGAAGACCCAGTCAAAGTTATCCTATCCACTCGACTATTCCTAGTATACTATAGGAATGAATGGCCTTTTTGTGGAATTTATCGGGGTATAAACTTGGAAAAGTCGCGGGAATACTGGACGAAGGCCGGAAGGCCTCGTCCAGTATTCCCGCGACTTTTCCAAGTTTATATCCCCGATAAATTCCACAAAAAGGCCATTCATTCCTTATAATTCCAGCATTTGAAATAAATTCATCAAGAAAATGTGTTTTATTTTCCGTTTTCTTAAGAATTATTTTAACTGCGCCTGACGGTTACGGAAAGTAGTTCGGCGTGGGAGTTTACTGGTATATAAATTTTGGACAGAGACTTGCTACGGACCAATCAAATGTTAGGGAATTGTGTAAATATTTTTGTGCTGGAATTATATGGTTTTGAATACAATGTCCCTGTATATGACATTGCTGTTTACAGTCGTAAAACCCCAATTAATCTAATACAATGTACAATGTCTAGAATTGGTGGGTGAACGGACCATTTTCGAGATCCGAGGTCCGAGTGTATGACCTGTGCAGAGATTGGTTGATTGGGATTTATATAGATCTACGTCAACACTGACAATTAAATGTCCACTGAACCTCCCGGGAGCAACTAAATATTACAGTGGAACCTCTCTAAACCGGACACGCTGGGAGGTCCCTGTTTGTTTATTGGTGTTTAACGGCCTATCAACAGCTAAGGTCATGTAAGGTCAGGCAAACGGGTTCAATCCCGTTTTAACCTGCTGCATTGCTACTGCATTGAAAATCCCAAAATCAGAACAGAATATTTACAGAGAAAACAATTATTCAGCCCTGAAATTAGAATAACCGGACCTGGTGCCAGTCCATACCACACCAAGTCACTTGGCCCTTTCCCCTAAAATAGGATTGCGAATAACCGTAATACTCGCATAAGGGCTATAACCAGATTCAACTGTCGCATACAAAATGCCAAAGACGTATGTGAGGGCCAAACCTGGGGCCCGTTTCACTAAACTTCGTACGACTAAAATGTTCGTAAGTGCAGATTTAGAAGTCTGTAAATTTCAATTGATGACTTTACATTTATTGAGCATAGGCTGCATAAGCAGCCTATGCTCAATAAATGTAAATCCAACAATTGTTTACAAGAAATTGTTAATGAGAAATTTACAGACTATCATAATTTTGCACTTAAGAACATTTTAGTCGTAGGAAGTTTAGTGAAATGGCCCCCAGGTCTCCATTCGGAAGTCCATTAAGGATGAACCCCGATAGTTAAATTACCCATCGCATTCTCCCACCTGCCACCCGCTCCCCAGGGTGTCCGTTATTATAAGATGACAATGACATCAGTAAAATTAATGACACAGAGACTGACTACCTGTGTGTCCGGTTTAGAGACGTTCTACTATACCAAGACCGGCCACTGCACAGTATATTGGTCTGAAAAGAAACTCCCCGGATTATGCCGATCAAACTTTCCGAGCATGCACTCCATTCATATCTAAATCAGGGAGTTTGATTGGTGAGAAGCAAATATTAATACAAATCTTTATACGAACACTTTTATCGTAAGAAGTGGAGTGAAATGGGCACCACCACAGTAGTCTAAGGTACTTGTTAATCAATATTAAACAACAACACTGTAGGATATGTTTATTTATTTAGTTCAAGCGCATGTATGACAGATTTAAATGTTTGGTCCTACTTCAGATCCTGTGTAAACCTTGACCCTTAGAAGGCAGGAAATGAAAATTGCTGTCTGCTGGGGTTTCATAGTTCACCTTTATTCTCAAGAAAAACATGGTTTGGCAGCACTTTAGAATCATTTCCATTGGAAATGATTCTAAAATGCTGCCAATCTATGTTTTTGTTAATAAAAATGGAAGTACCATATAAACGGCAGACAACAAAATTTAATTCCGCATTGTAAGGGTTAACGGTAATAACCCTAAATATTCAAAACTTTGTGTTTTTTGGAAATTGCTATAAAATCCATAGAATTTGTATTCCAACTGGAATGAAACTATATAAATATTCAATAATATCGCGATGGAGATCTGGTATCTTGGTACATGCATACGTGACAAGCCTGAAAATTCGAAGAGCGATATTGTTGAATATTTACCCGAAAACAAATTGTAACCCCAGTATATCGTTTATTGTGTGAACTCGATATAACCAAACTAACCCTAAAAATGGAAAAACATATCGTAATTTGCATTATTTCAATAAACTTACAGTGATGTCGCAGCTCATTTGCATAAAATATGCAGAAATTAAAACCTCAATAAGAGACCTGAAATATTTGTATGCGGTTTTCACCCATCTTGTTAGATTGTCAAGGACTATACTGAGCATATTAAACACAACTGCATCCAAGAGGCCCTTTACGTCTAATACCCAAAGGCCATGGCTCGTGCTCGTAAAATGTTCCGAGCATGTTCTCCAATTACTTACTCTCCCAACATGCAGTTTGGTCGGTCGAGACTGATCAAAGCTCCGCCTCGACAAACCAAATTTCATAATTTTGAGCACGAGAATGGAATACATGCTCAGAAAGTTTTCTAAGCACGAGCCCTGTAGCCGATTTCATCAAAATTGCAAAGTATACTTATCTAGCAAAGTATACTTTGAGGGAGTAATCTTTTTTTTTCTCGAAATGCATTATTGCATATAGAACTAACAACTGCATATATTTGATGATTAAAAGTATGCAGAATTATTATACTGAATTTATTACATTATCACAGCCAAAATGGCTGTGATAATGTAATAAATTCAGTATAATAAATTTATCCTTAAATTGAAAATTTCTCCCTCAAAGTATACTTTGCAATGTTGGTGAAATAGGTTACTGTTGTGAACAGGCTGTGGATGGATTCCCTGTTGAGATACATGTAATAGATACCCAACCAATATCCACAGGCCGATGTGTACCTGTAGCCTATTTCACCAACATTGCAAAGTATACTTAATATGTAGCAAAGTATACTTTGAGGGAGAAATGTTCAATGTATGGGATAAATTTATTATTATACTGAATGTATTACATTATCATAGCCATTTTGGCTGTGATAATGTAATATATTCAGTATAATAATTCTGCATATTTTTAATCATCAAATATATGCAGTGGTTAGTTCTATATGAAATAATGCATTTTGGGAAAAATAAATGATTACTCCCTCAAAGTACACTTTGCTAGATAAGTGTACTTTGCAATTTTGGTGAAATCGGCTACTGCAGGGACTGAAATTGAACAAAGATGTGTCCTCTAACTCACACAGTGCCTGAAACAATGTGTGTACAACAGAACAACAAGCATAAAACATATGTAAACACCAAGCCTGTAGAGAATACTGAAATACCCAATCATGAATATCATATTCCCAAGCACTGAAATAAATATTGAAATAAATATCCACTAAATTGTTCAATGAAATATACTACCCGACATAACCAAATATAAACCATTTCTATGACCCACTTATTAATTCTACCAATAAATTAGTATTTATGTTTAATATTTGTATTGCTATTAAGAAAACAAAATATGATCCATCATTCCCCGAATAACAAATATGTATACTATAATAGGGTCCATGGAAGACGAGTCTCGTGAGCTGCCACAACATGGCTTTGTTTAAAAATAAGCAAACAAGAATGATAAACTATTAAATCAGACTATAGTTTTGCTACCACACCATTGGATACTCAGAGATTCATTTACAATTGACTTAACCATTTCACCCCTATGTAACTGGAATGCATTTTGATATGTTAATTTTGCAATCAATCCAATTTAAGACCGGGCCAACGTGTTCGATCCCGATTTAACTTATAAAACTTGAACTTTTGTTGTATATCATGCAGTTAGTAAACTGGCTGAGCATTAGACTCAAGAAGCTAAACTGATTTCTGGTTCAAATTCAGTGATTACATGCTCATAGCCCGAGGACGTGATTGCAAGTACAACAACATCGCCACCAAGTTGTGTAATACATGTAGGTACGATATCCCAGTAAGCAAAAATGCATCATCATATTATACAATTATAGCGAGTGAAGCAAAAATGCATCATCATATTATACAAATATAACGAGTGATTATCACAAAACGGGGCTTATGGACATTGTGAACCACTGTAGCCCCAGCTCGAGTCTGATCTAGAAATGTACTGCTCGCTGTTCAGTTGGTGATATGTGACTGCCGTCTTTGGCAGAAAATTATAGACCCATGTCGGGCTACACACGTGTGCTAAATAAACATGATCTGGAGCTACACTGGTGCATGCCTCAATGAACCCCGTTTGTGGTTGCAAGTCAATGGTGATAAATGAGATTGTACAAATGATGCGTAGCACCTGACATGTGGGCAACCTGTGGGCAAAAGCTACTTTAACCCTTTCAACACTAAGACCTCTTTTGTGGTGTTTGCAAACAGTGTAGATCCAGATGAGCCGGCTCGTAACGAGCCGTCTCATCAGGATCTGTACTTTTCGCAAGCAATTTTCAGATTTTTTAGCAAAATACACACCCCCTAATTATAAATGGACTAGTCTGAAAATCATTTTGTGACTACTGGATTGGTCCTTTAACACTTCAAAGACGTCTACAACAATTGTAGGTCTTGGTCCTCTTGCACGTTCAGTCCGTACGATTAGAATTAGAAACTAAATGGCGAACAGTGTAGGCCCTGGTCGCGCAGTCTGATCTGGGACTACGCTGGTCATAAACGACATACGGTACCCGGTTCAGTGACTGAATGGCTAACAGCATAGGTGCTGATCAGTTTGTTTGTTTGTTGGGGTTTAACGGCCTATCAACAGCTAAGGTCATTTAAGGCCGGGTCAATGGGTTTAGTACTAAATCCCATATATTACCTGTACAAGTACATGTACATGTTCAAGTACATATACAAATGAGGGGAAAATCCCAAAATCAAAACTGAATATTTACAATAACAAAACTATATATTCAGCCCTGAAATCAGAATAATCCTGATCTGATGCCAGGTCGCCACACCAGAATCATTTGGCCCCTCCCAAAAGCAGTAGGATCAGTAATAATCTTACTACTTTTATAATGGGCAATAACCTAATTCAACTCCCAGGTAACAAAAGAGCCAAAGATAAAAACATACCCGAGGGCCAAACCAAGCAAATCGTGATTCCTATAAGGAGGAACCCCTACCGTTCATTTACGTCGTCTCATTCGCCCGACCACCACCCACAGGTGCTGATCAGACTGAGCAGACACACAGGCTGATCTGGGGCTACGCTGGTCGCCAAAAATGTCATATGGTATGTTTTGCCAGCAAGCAGCCCATATCATTTATGTAAAAGGTGCAGACCATGCGAGTATAATTGAGTGACTGCGGGCTTTTACATCCATTTAACACCAAGGCTATATACAAACCTGAATACACATGGAAAGTGGTGGGGAATAAGAGGCCAGTAGATAGCCAACCGTTTTACCATTAACTTGTCTCATGCTATCTCATGTCGGTAATTCGAGACAAACATGGCTGCTGTTTTGTCGAGAAATTAAGCCTTCACCCCTATGTATCTGAAATGGACTCGTCCCCTGTATTTTTTAGACTTTCATTCCTCAGAAAATTCCTAATTTTGTAAAATTATTAAGATATTCAAGTCTAACACTGTAGAGCGCAACAAACTGTCTCATCAGGATCTACAATGTTTATGTGTAATGTTTAATTTTAAAAGGAAAGTCACACTTTTACTCATTAAGGAATAGTTTGTTTATTTGTGTTTAACGGCCTATCAAAGGTTTGATCCCGTTTTCAACCTGCTGTATTGGGGAAAAATCCCAAAATCAGAACGGAATATTTACATCGAGAAAAAATATATTCAGCCAATAGTACGGAAATACGAATGTTGAAAAGGGGTGAAAGGCTTAAGCCAATATGCTGCTTATCCTGAGCACTTCGTAACACAGAGAAAGGTGAAGTGAAATGGTTTAAGGTCCACTGACTGTGCAGGTCACATAGAGATGGGGCCTCGGTCCAAAACACCACTGCCATGGAAATACTGCCTTGGAAATATTATGAAAGTATTTTTCATACCTTGGGCAAGGATCGAGGTCATAACCTCTGGTATTGATCGGTCATTCAACAGCTAAGGTCATTTAAGGCCGGGCCAACAGGTTCTATCCCGTATTTAAACTGCTGCATTGGAGGGAAAAGCCCAAAATCAGAACGGAATATTTACATCGAAAAAACATATATTCAGCCCAGAAATTAGAACCAGACATGGTGCCAGGTCCATACCACACCAAAGTCACTTGGCCCCTTTTGCTAAAAGAAATAGGATTAGGAGTAGTCATATTACTCATATAAGGGGTATACCCAGATCAAACTCCAACATACAGGAATGCCAAAGATGTACCCGAGAGCCAAACCAGGCCTCCAGTCGGGATGCCGGTAAGGATGAATCCCGATCTTTAAATTGCCCATCGTATGGTCCCAACCAATCACCACACTCTGGTATTGAAGTCTCTACCACTGTGTGTTTCACGAAACCTGCTCAAATTTTACGACCATATAAACAATGCAAAAATAATATTTTGTTCGATATTAAATGTTATCAAAATTTAAGAATGAGCCTCTTTTTGTATTTCGTGAAATTTGGGAAAAAATGATTTGTCGATGGGAATTTAGCATGGGGGAAAAGGAAGTGGAGGAGCTGGGGAGGAGACAAAAAACAACTTTTGGAAATTGACTTCGAAACCTGGCTAGATAGCTTGGAAATGATCTAACAAAATAAACGTTAAATTTTGAAAATCGGTCCACTATTTCTGAAATTAGAAAAAAATTCCCCATGTTAAATCCCTATAGATGACATCTTCACAGAGACATCTTCACTCTGTGAAGATGTCTATGGGGATTTAACATCGGGAAATTGTATTTTCGTAATAAAATCAATATTGGACCAAATTTCACAAAATAAAAAGAAGGCTCATACTTAAATTTGGATAAAATAAAACATTATCAAAAAAAATATTGTTTTTGCATTGTTTATATAGACGTAAAATTATGCCATCCCTGCATAACAAACAAATCCGATCAGATGAACAATAACATATACAAAACAGTAACATATAATTATTGATATTTAATACCTGTAACCAGAATATAAAATGGTAGAAAGTGATATTTGAGTCGATGCATGTTGATACATATCGCATCACGTGACTGGATATCATTAAAATATATTCATCAAATGAAGTACACGTGTTGTTACCACTCAAATGAACCATCTCAGCGAGACAGTTAAGGATGAATTGTGACACTATGTGCATTTAAGAGAAAATGAGGAAAATATGCAAAAAAAATCCTACAACAGTGAGCGTGCCAATATGTAGGGTTATTATGGCAGTACTGGTTTAATCGCAATAACAATGTATTTGGATACAATTTGTTTTGGTTTCCCAAAGCAATTTGCGTCCAAATATATAAGGTTATTACGGTATTTGTAATTGTTTGCACTTTAGCAGCCAGTTTGACAGATTGATTAGTGAAGTATACACATGTATTGTGACATACATCGACTCGTATAACAAGCAATCATGAAGCTGCGTAGAAGAACCTGACAAGGTAGGTGTCCATGCACACAACTGCCCCCGCACACAGAAGCCAAAATCAACAAAGCCAGTCAAGCAAGGCAAGCTAAATTGTAGAAATATATCTGATGACAAATATGGGCTTACACAAACATATACAAAATATTGAATCAAGTCAAAATGGTAATAACTCTTTGGCAAAATAAAAATGGCAGCAAATTAAATCCACTGTTTAGAAAATATACGCAGTTTCATTTGAACCCAATCAGAAAATGAGTGGGACTATTGAGTGGAAACAAAAATGGACGTACATACCAGCAACATAAGTTGGCGAGGGCGCAATAAACAGCTATCAAGTTATTTATTTCTTCCATGGTGTTGAATGGTCTGTCAACAACTAAGGTCATTTTAGGCCAGGTTAACTGGGTCAAATCACATATCGATGGTCTAGTAACAGAAGGTCATAACTGCTATGCTAAAGCATAGCAGTTACGACCTTATGTTACTAGACCATCGATATGTTATCTGTTGTGATAGGGGGGAAATCCCAAAATTAGAACCGAATATTTACAGTGAGTGAGTGAGTGAATAGGGTTTAACGTCCGCTTTTCTGACATAGAGGTACAAGCCTCAGGGAGTCTACACGCAGACGGGTCAACGGGGTCGAGTCCCATATCCACCTGTCCAAGGGGGGTAAATCCCAACTTCAGAACTCAATATTTACAATCAAAATATATATTCAGTCCTGAAATTAGAACAACCTGATCTGGTGCCAGGCCCTCGCCACACCAGCATCATTTATCCCATCCCCTAAAAGTAATAGGATTAGCGCTAATCTTACTTTTATATGGGGTGGCATAGCCCGACTCAACTCTTACATACAAGAAAGCCAAAAATGTACATGAGGGCCAAATCCGGTATAGTGGGTTCCGGAAAGTATGAACCCAATCGTTAAGCCAGTTTAGTCGCCTTTTACGACAAGCAATGGCTACTGCAGCACTATTCTCAGGATCAGTTGATCCCGCCCCGGTGCCTGCACGGGGCGAATATTTACAGAAAAACAACCATGTATCGAGTCTTGAAATCAGAATAACCTGACCTGGCGCCAGGTCCTCACCACACCAGTCACTTAGCCCCACTCCCTATAAGGAATAGGATTAGTAATAATAATAGGTACAACCAGATTCAGCTCTCGCATACCAGAAAGCCAAAAATGAGGATCAAACAATAGCTATCAAGAGTAATTTTACTTGATTTACGCATATTGGGAAATCCCAAAAATTTTCTCCATGATTCTGATTCAAACCACAACTTAGACACGCCATATGATTTTGTACCTTCGGACATCTGCGTAATTTCATGAAATACGTTTACAAAATTTACAATATCTTCATAAAAAAAGTCGTTGACAAAATGTAATCTGAAAATTTTGTCAACTTTTGATGCCATTTACAGAAAATATTTTTCATGAAATTACACAGATGTCCGAAGGTACAAAATCACACGGCGTGTCTGAACTGTGATCACAGTTCTGTATTGACGAGGCTCAACATAGCTGGGTCACAGCTGAGATTCAAAGCTATTCTACACTAATGGACAGACATGTGACTTGCAAAGAAGAAATGGGGCACATCGCCATTGCGACCAATGCAGACCCAGATCAGGGTCTGCACTGTTCGCCATTCAGACAGTGAAACACCCGTGTTTCTTCTAACAAATAGTATAGGGGGCCGTTTCACTAAACTTTGTACGACTAAAATGTTCGCAAGTACAAATTTAGGATCGTCTGGAACTTTAAATTGATGGATTTACATTTATTGAGCATAGGCTGCATATGCAGCCTATGCTCAATAAATGTAAATCCAATAACTGTTTACAAGAAAACATTGTAATGTGACATTTACAGACTATGATTATTTTGCACTTACTTTTTAGTCGTACAAAGTTTAGCGAAATGGGCCCCAGGTCTGTATTAGGTTTTGATTCGGCATATATATAAGGGTGGGAATTGGCTCAAACACCTTCCATACCCGGTGTATTAGGTTCCACGGGTGCACTGACATATCCGGAGGTAGACTAATCACGAAAGCAATAAGTCCCATTTCTCCAGCCACAGCTACACACATGGAAAACTGATCCTTGAATATAGCGACTACTTTAAAATATTGGCCATTTTACAAAACCTTGTACTTCAGATGTGATGTCGTATGACAATTACATTGTACGTTTTAATTTTTGAAAAAGGAGAAATTAAACATTTGTGAATATGCGGTTGGCACAGCTATATCAATGATGCATATGTATTATCATGAACCACTCGATTGATGATTCAGACAAACAACAACCGCCACAACCATCTTAGATACAATGTTTTGCATAACAGCCAACAATAAGTAACTGTTCAATTAAAAGGTTGGCATGGGCTAAACTAATTTTGATTTTCAATAACTATTAAATACCATGATTATTAATACACAAAAGGCATATAAATGAATCATACGACAACAGGAAATGAGCACTACCAAAAAAAAAAAAATATGAGTTGATCGGAATAGTCGATACAAAACAGGGAAATACAATGTACCATAAATTATATACACAAAATAACAATTGAATATCACAATTAAATTACATTAAAGGCACTGTGTCTCAGATATCCAATATGTGTTTGTTCACCTCATGCATTATAAATAACATATATCACAATCTCAAAATTGTGCTATATTATAGAAATGAATGACCTTTTTGTGGAATTTATCAGGGTATAAACTTGGAAAAGTCGCGGAAATACTGGACGAAGGCCGGAAGGCCTCGTCCAGTATTCCCACGACTTTTCCAAGTTTATATCCCCGATATCCTTATAATCCAGCAATTGAAATAAATTCATCAAGAAAATGTGTTTATTTTCCGTTTTCTTAAGAATTATTTTAACTGCGCCTCGCGGTTACGGAAAGTAGTTCGGCGTGGGAGTTTACTGGGATATAAATTTTGGACAGAGACTTGCTACGGGCCAATCAAATGTTAGGGAATTTTGTAAATATTTTTGTGCTGGAATTATTCAAGAATATACTATTAGAATCTGTTATAAACCAGGGAGATAATTTGGCTTGGTATAATTTTGTATTTTCTCTACATGTGCCAGCATTTCGTTATATTTTGTCGTGAAATGATCATACTATGCCCCATTTAGAAAGATGTTTTCCATATAGATTCCAGTGTAACCATTGATTACAAAACGTTTAAAATATTGACAAATACCTATCATTGCAAATGATAGTTATTTTTCAATATTATAAACATATTTTTGTTACCAATCCCTGATTTTTTATAGGCAACTGCTAGGTACAATTGGGTTCAGAACTACTATACAAATCTACAAATAAATATGTTAGGCCCCTTTTTGCCCCATGTTAAATTCCTACAGGAAAATCGTTTTTTCGCAATAAAATCAATATTTGTTGGAATTTCATCAAATAATTTTTTTTGGGGAGGGTGACTGTTTTATTATTGATGAGAAAGTACTTACATTTTAATATTGTTTAGATATAATGTGTTTAATAGCCAAAAGTTTGTCGGCAGCAAAATGTGGAACAAACTAGCCATATCCGAGACCCAGTGCCTTTACCCAGTGGTTATACATTATAGTGTCCATTGGTATACAACGAGTCAGAACGACCAAGTCATATTGTCCGACTCGACCAGTGTACACAGCAGCTGATAACAGTTATATCTGACCAATGACTGTATTATCAATAGAAATGGCGGTAAACATGACTCACCAAGATATCCAGGGGGCCCCGTTTCACTAAACTTTGTACGACTAAAATGTTCGTAAGTGCAAAATTAGGAGTCTGTAAATTTCAAATTAACAATGTTTTCTTGTATTAAAACAATTATTGGATTTACATGTATTGATAAATGTAAATCCATCAATTGAATTTCCAGAAGATCATAAATTTGCACGTACGAACATTTTAGTCGTACAAAGTTTAGTGAAACGGGCCCCAGATACATAAATCCCTCAGTCACCATTGTTCAGTTAACCCTTAAAATGAGGATAACAAAAATTATCGTCTGCTGTTGTTTTATATTGTGTCTTCTTTCTCAATAGAGACATGATCTGAAAGCACATTAGAAACATTTCCATTGGAAATGATTCTAAATTGCTGTCAAATCATTTGTTGTTAAGAAAGGGGGACAATATAAAATAAACAGCAGACGACAAAATTTAATTCAACATTGAAAAGTAAAGCCTTACACTGCTGAACTAAAATTTGTCGTCTGCTGTTTACTTTATATTTTCCATGTTTCTCATCCAAAAACATGGTTAGGCAACACTATAATCATTTCCATTGGAAAGGATCATAAACTGCTGTCAAACATAGTTTTCATTGAGAAAAAGACAAAATATAAATAACAGCAGACGACATTTTATGTTTTCCGCCTTCTAAGGGTTAACAGTGCAAGTGAACAAGTTCAACAATAAATATAAATTCACACAATGTACATGGTATGGTCAGTTGTAGTACGATGAATCATCAAGGGGCCGTTTCACTAAACTTTGTAAGACTAAAATGTTTGTAAGCTCAAAATTATGATAGTCGGTAAATTTCACATTGACAATGTTTTCTTGTAAACAATTATTGGATTTACATTTATTGAGCATAGGCTGAATATGCAGCCTATGCTCAATAAATGTAAATCCATCAATTGAAATTTCCAGATGATCTTAAATTTGCGCTTACGAACATTTTAGTCATACGAAGTTTAGTGAAACGGGCCCCTGGTCTTTAATGTAAACAGAAGCAATGAATGAAGAATGCACCACATGATCTGAGTTACATGAAACATTAATTTTATTAGAACCTGAATGTATGCCATTTTATATATCTTATACATGCACAACAAGAAAAGCTTAATGAAACTATTAAATGGCTATAGTGTTTGGCTATCGCTGTAGAATATCACACAGACAAATACCCCAGGAAATAGTATTGAAGAGATGCTAGATATTTTCATGAAAGACGATTAAAGTTGGTGAAAAGCCTTTGATCTCTTCATGGTTTTCAGTAGGCTCAACAATTCATGGGATGGGAGAAAAAGGCTGATTAAATTTAAAGTGTGACACACAAGAATAGTTTGCTTTACATAGCAATAACAACTCGTTGCGGGGGGTATAATTACCCTTGTGGCTGCAAATTCCAATGGTCAAAAGTGGATTCCAAGGGTCAGCCTATCCCAATTGGCCAAACTGAAAAGCCCGACCATTTACATAAAATATGGCACATTCAAAATCAATGCGATGAATTTCCAAGTGACAAGTTATAAAATCTTGGGGTTAGACGGCAGATTGTAATCACTGTAAATACATCTATAAATGGAATGCTGAAAAAAAATATAGAAATAACTGAAAAAAAGTAATAGTATCTACATACATGTATAAATGATGATAATTTCAGTAATTTAACTATTAATGTATTGAAAAATTGTCTAGTATTTACTGTAATATATCCACCTAAAAAAAACCATCTAATAGTAAGAAAATAAAAACAAAATAAACATAGTTAACCCTTACACCGCTATCTTATTTTTGTTGTTGTCTGCTTTTTATTTTCTATTTTCCATTTTTATCATCAAAAACATGCTTTTACAACACTTTAGAATAATTTACAACCTGCTTTGACAGCACTTCAGAATCATTTCATTGAAAATGATTCTGATGTGCTGTCAAACCATGTTTTTATTGAGAAATAAGGCAAGATATAAAAGCAAAAGCAGACGGCAATTGTTGTGAGTAGCTGTCTCAGGGTTAAACATTACAATAAGATCTAAATACAGACTAACTTCCCACAGCCCCCACAATACTAAATGACATGTTATCTGCAGTTTATTTTTTTATTTTTGTTGATGAAAACATGATTCGGCAGCACTTTAGAATCATTTCGATTGGAAATGATTCTAAAGTGCTGCCAAATCATGTTTTATTAAGAAGATCATCTACGAAAAGACAGCAGACGACAATTTTCATTTCCTGCTTCCTAAACTAAATTGTATTGGTACTGTACAGTACTGCAAACCAGACACCCAACAGCCACAGAAAGCATAATTTGTTTTCATGTCCACTGATAAAATACATGTATTCTTTCCTTGTATATTCTGCCATTTGAACAGACTCATCAAAGCAAAACATTTTCAACAATGTGTCAACATGTGACTGAAAGAAGCTTTAAGGTATATGCCCACTCAGTAGGCACAAATGTTCTTTACATCAGAGACATCAACGGAGACATTTGCTGGCAAAATAATCGTCCATGCACCCTTACTGTGTTTCCATAAAATGTTAACGGACATTACTATTTATTCTCTGTATTTATTTTTTGATGTTCAATTATCATACTTTATAATCTGTCGAAAGTATTATTTTTCAGATGACGCATTTAATTAACATCATGCCTCATTTGCATATGAAAATAGCCTGATACCACTGCAAGTCACTTTCAATAAAATAAATATTACTAAATGATTATATCTGTATAGTGGGCACTCATAATTTTTAGAAATGGTTGAATAGCGACACAATTAACGGTATACACTTATTTAATTCGTATAAAGAACATTGTGTGCCAACTGAGTGGGCATGCCCCTTTAATACATCATACTATTTCTGCGGATATTAAAATCGAAATTAGAAAATATTCACAAAATTTCTGGAGAGAGCTTGATATAGGACGACTCATGTTGAACCACAGTTTGTAGACATTAACATTGTGCAGTAAATTAAACAAGAAATGACATCATTAAACGAAGCTTATCCCCTCGCTGGCAGCCTTGATAATAATAATAATAAAAACAAAAAACAAAAAAACTCAAGTCCTCAGTCACCTTGACCTTGGACGGTTGAACGTAGCCAAACTGGCAGCCTTAATTATAAAAAAATAAATACAACCATCCCTAAACACACATTGTGGCCAAATATTATCAAAATCAGTGTCAGATGCGATTCACGAGTTATTGAAAAATGAAAGGTGTTAATAACGTATGCACGCATGTACCTATATGCATGCACTAACGTTATATCCCCCTCTTGCCTATCGGCGAGTGGATAACAAAGCACTTGCCAGCAAGCACTAAAATATATCTTCAAACTCAATCTGCAATTTTCCATACAAAATATAGCTCTCTGAATACAACTTTGTAGGTTTGTTCGGTTTTATCATAATACAAATGATTACACATTTATGGCGAAAAAGTAAACCAAAACCAATCAAGTGTAAAGTAATGCAGACATGTGGCTGTAATTTGAGAAATGGGGCTGAAAAAATTATGATAGTCCGTAAATTTCGCATTAACAATGTTTTCTTGTAAACAATTATTGGATTTACATTTATTCAGCATAGGCTGCATATGCAGCCTAGGCTATGCTCAATAAATGTAAATCCCTAAATTGAAATTTACAGACGATCCTAAATTTGCACTTACGAACATTTTAGTTGTACAAAGTTTAGTGAAACGGGCCCCTGTTCATCAGGCAGCATAAACAATCTTCGTTGCTTGGAATATATGTTCCACTGATCTCTGTATTTTATAAATATGGCTTCCGACAAAAAAAAAGAAGGTAATTTGCAAGATAAAATACATAGCATACAGTACGTATTTGTTTCCATACAGAATGATGTAACCGACTATACCCTTGGCATACCTACGTCATGGGTATAACAATGCAGACACATATTCCCAGTGTTATTACATAAATATTTGAGTAAAACTTTCTTCTGAGCATTTACTTATATCTCTGAAAATCATGAAGTTTGATTGGTCAAGGCTGAGCTGTGCTCAGTCTCGGCCAATCATCTGCATGATTTTGAGTACAAGTTCAAGTACATACCTACAAAGCTAGAGGAGAACAGGAGATAGTCCAATCTCAGCCAATCAAACTACCGTCTGTTCCATGTTTTGCTGCCGAACTTTTGGCTGAAAATCATGAAGTTTGATTGGTCGAGGCTGAGCTGTGCTCAGTCTTCGGCCAATCATCTGCATGATTTTGAGTACAAGTTCAAGTACATACCTACAAAGCTAGAGGAGAACAGGAGATAGTCCAATCTCAGCCAATCAAACTACCGTCTGTTCCATGTTTTGCTGCCGAACTTTTGGCTATTAAAAACATTAAATCTCAGAAATAATTATATGCAAGTACTCGTTCACCAATAACAAAAAAGTTACCCTCCCAAAAAAAAAATTATTTGATGAAATTCCATCAAATAATGATTTTATGGCAAAAAAAAGATTTTTCTATGGGAAGAGAAAATCGTTTTTTCGCAATAAAATTATTTGATGGAATTACATCAAATAATTTTTTTGGGGGCGGGTGACTTTTTTTGTTATTTATGAAAAACTACTTACATTTAAATATTTTTTAGATTTAATGTGTTTAATAGCCAAAAGTTTGTAACGTGGAACAGAAGGTAATAAATTTTGAGTACAAACTCCAAGAACATGCACAAAGAGCTAGGAGACGATGGGTAATGGTAGAAATTACAATGAGCCCCATCTTGCCATGGCGCGTCACATTATCGCACAATCATCTCATACAAATTTGTTCAACCAAGACTCCATACATACATATTTAAAAATAACTGTATATATAAATATAACACAAACGTTGTCATCTAATTACATTCCCTCTTACATTCAATGCTCACATCACACATTGTAATTTGATCCACATAAATTGCAGGTAATATTTCTTGTCCGATAAACGTACCTTGATATCCTTAATAACACTCAGCAGTCATGTTTTTAACACATTATATTTGGAATACAGATATTTTTATGCCCATAAAAGGCATTTCCTTGTGAAATCAGAGCTCCAGTAGCCGATTTCATCAAAACTATGTAGAATTATTATACTGAATTTATTACATTATCACAGCCAAAATTGGCTGTGATAATGTAATAAATTCAGTATAATAAAAATTAATAAATTTATTCTAAAATTGAAAATTTCTCCCTCAAAGTATACTTTGATAGTATTAAGTATACTTTGCAATGTTGATGAAATAGGCTACTGATAAGATGTCTGCTCAGCATCAACCAATCAAAATGCATGAAACAAATTCTTAGAAAGAAACTGTGTTAGATTTTGTCTGGCTCTGTCATATGTGGCAAGTATATACAATGGTGCTGCACTCCGTACCAGCGTAAAATGTTTCACGTCGAAAATTGCACCGGTTTTCTGATGAGATGTCACGCAAATCTACTTAGAGCTATAGCAAAAACTGATTTGTCGTCTTGTTACTAGACAAAAATGTGTTGATGCAGTGCAGTATCATCTGCATGTAGACGAGTGGGAATTCATCAAGAATCCGGTGCCTATTTCGAGACGAGCATTTTACGCTGGCGCAGGGTGCAGCACCAGTGATATTAAATAATCAATATTAAATGGTTGAGTCAAGGTTCGGTTTTTAACACAAATCTCATGGCGACAAATTGACCCGACTAACAAGTGACCTTGACCCTTACAGTGCATGAAACATAAATTGTCATCTACTGGAGTTTTTAATTTTGTCTTTTTGTATATTGCTATTGTATTACATTTTGTATTTTCAATAAAAACATGGTTTGACAGCATTTTGGAATCATTGGAAATGATACCAAAATGTTGTCAAAGCATGTTTTTCATGAGAACAAAAGGACAATTAAGAAACTAAACAGCAGAGAATTTTGTTTAATTAAGTACAATAAGAGTTAAGATTTTGTGCCAAATGTAGTCCCAGATCAACATGCGTGTATGTGTATTCTCATCAGGGCTTATACCAACTCAAATCACTCACAGGTGACAAGAGCAGGACCATACAAGAGGAGGCCGAGACTATTAACTCGAGTCCACTGAAACTGAAGTGAAAAAACCAGCAGACTTGCAAAAATGCAACAAGCCCAGGCCGTAATCAAATAGGTGTCTGTGTCCCATCGCTGAACCAACACGATAAAATTCAAATATATTATGTATGGTCAGCGTTTCAGCCTATGCCAATCATGATCAGATATAAAAAAAAGATTTTTCCTACCTACCTACCTACCCAACTTGAAAATACAGGGTCGGGAGATGGCAAACAAGCATTCTATTAATTGTGGCCTCCGGTCCCAATTGTGAGCCGACAGCCGAAACATGCATTCCACACTCATACAGTGAAGAGAACACCCATGAATTGCTCCGCATTTGCAAACAACACAACTCAAGATCAGACAGCACTTAGTTATCCATATATACAATATCTGTGAAACATAACCATGCATGTGAATCTCGGACCACACTGCTTGTAAAGGCAAAGCAATGTGGTGTTCTACATCAACAAATTCACGAATATACATTTAAATCACATATTGCTACTTATTTTTCATTTCCGCAGTCACTCTTTTCGTAACACGCCCACACGTTATTCCCACTATGAATATCATCCCCACTATAGTCACTAGAATTCCCAGTAAATAGGCTTTAGACGGCGATTCTAATACTTGCTGTGCCAGCTCGCCGACCGATTCTGCTGGCGCAATCTGAAAAAAACAGACAGAACATATAATCCTAGTTCTTGTAATACCTCCTTTATCATATCATATCGATATTAATATCAAATCCAAGATGGTCAACGATGACCATATTGGAAAATGTGGCCGAAAGTAAATAGTCGTTTAGCTTTTATATTGTATGCAAGTTTCTAATGGTAATGGAAGAATAATTCCAGCACAAAAATACTTACACAATTCCCTATCATTTGATTGGCCCATAGCAAGTCTCTGTCCAAAATTTATATCCCAGTAAAGTCCCACGCCAAACTACTTTCCATAACCGTGAGGCGGTTAAAATAATTCTTAAGAAAACGGAAAATAAACACATTTTCTTGATGATTTTATTTTGAAAAGCTGGAATTATAAGAAATGAATGGCCTTTTTGTGGAATTTATCGGGGATATAAACTTGGAAAAGTCGCGGTAATACTGGCCTTCGTCCAGTATTCCCGCAACTTTTCCAAGTTTATACCCCGATAAATTCCACAAAAAGGCGATTAATTCCTATAATGATTATCAAAATATATGTTGTATGATGGTGGGTCTAGTTTTCGGGGTGTTAACAAGTTCATCAACTAGCGATTTTTATAAAACATACCATATGAGCTAACGTGTCAGTTCAATCCAATGCTAAACATTTCTTTCAATGTTTCTTGCCTTCAAAATAAGATTGTTGTTAGATTAAAATCCGCGTCAGCGCGTTTAGCAACACAGGAGTCAGCCATCTTGAATCTTGATTTATGGTTGGTGTTTTCGGGTATGTTCCGAAAGTGTGAATACATCTGCTAATTTGTCACGAGTTTTCATTGGCTGTTGATGTCTCACAGATGAATGAGGCACAGTGAAGGAAAACTTTTCTATTGTGTATGATTTTAACAATATTAAAGAGCAGATTAATGGCGGACGTAGAAAATCAAGGTAGGTTCTTGAATAAAATTACCTAAATGCCTAAAATGACAAAAATTACCAGTATTTAGTCCAAACACTGGATTTGGTGGCATTTTAAAGAACATAATGTACGTCAAGTCATGCTTATTTTAATCACCTGACGTAAAGCACATCGCGGCTGCACACATGTCTATAAATTACAAAATATTTGAATACCCCGAAAACTCCGACTACCCCGAAAACTGGCGCCTCGACCATATCTCATATTCAAGATGGCCATCGGCTATATTGGAAAACATAAGTTTAGCTAAATTTCAATAGAAGATACATGTTTTCTATGACTTTGTTCTATCTATGTGTATGCACATTTCTAAAGGTCATGGAAGAATGAATAGGAAAATACAGAAGTTATATCTTAAATTTAAGATTAGAAAATGTGGCAGATAATATATAAGTTTACAAAATTTCAATTAAAATTTATGATTAAAATTTCTTTCAAGGATCATAGAAGAATACCGTAAATGTCAAAATATGGAAGTTTTAGTACAAATCCAAGATGGTTGTTGTCCGTCATTTTGAAATAAATGGCCAATTCATAGCTCGCAAAATATGTGTCGTTTGCATTATTATAATACATGTTTTCTAGCTATGTTGAATGCCATAAACTAATTTCTTGAATCATTTTTACAACTGAAATGCATTAAAAATTATATCCCGGAATTTATGCTGAAAATCATTTTAACTACCGTATTTAGCCGTGTATTACGCGCATTTTTTCAGCCCCATTTTTAATCCAGAAGTCGCCCTGCGCGTTATTAGTAGGAACATAAATTTCAAACATTTTTTCCAACTGATTTCTGCCAGTTTCACGCAAACAAAACAAGCCCGGAAACGGAAATGTCAATTTTTGACAGACGTTTAAATACGCATAGTGTGAAACAAGAGAAAATGAATCAATCGATATGAATGGGTGCGTGCGGTAAGTATAGATTGATGGTAAATTGGTATATTTTGGGATTTAATATAGCCAGGCTCGACATAAGAGGCTACGTGTATTAGAGGAAATTTACGTGTTTTCTGTATTTACGCTGGTGTGCCGATCTCATATCGGTCAAATGTTGCCTGTCGGGTATTGTTTGGTTGTACATTTTCAAAGTGACGTCACACGTCTGCCATTCTGTGAATAATTAATGAGGACAGATCATCTCAATCCCATAAGCGCTTGATGTAAGATCTTAGATGCTAAATCAAGCGTCGCGCCCATTCAGATCGCATTCGGTAACACTCGGTAATGGTCGTTTTTCGTTGCTAGGTGCCGACTGACTGTGTTACTATTTTTGTAAAGTATTGACAAGTATTCACGCATCAATACCTTATGACATGTGCGACCAGCATAGCCCCTGATTCATCTGCGCATACACTGTATGGGGCTATGCTGGAATGTCGTGTATTCAGGTAGTACCTATGTATATTGTTAAACCTAATCAATAAACAGTTAATACACACTATCTGTACCTCCGTATATCCACGGTGGTCCACAGTGTCAATATTTAGCTGGCGGGAATTGTTTAGGGCCCATTTCTTGTGTGCAGGTCACTAGTAGGGAGTTATTATCGTCTTGGGGAAGAATTTTACACATGGCTAGCCTGCTGTGTGCTTGCGATTACGGGTAATTATGTTCTACACGAATGGCAAATATGGTGGAATTATATACAACAAATTTCTTCGTAAGTAGGTTCAATAAGTTTATTACATGCATCATGATTTTTTATTAAGCATATTAATGAGTAAATAACAATAAATATAACATACTTTTAGACAATATAAAGTTTAATTTATACCACAAAGCTGACCTTTGGCGATATTTTTCTCTTCGAGAGAGCCTAACAGCACACGTTCAGCATTGTGGATGTGAACTCGGAATGCAATTTTCTTATACGTGACGGAATTTCCGCCGATTTTTTTTTCTTTTTTTTTTTGCGCGCTATAGACGCAAACTATTTTTTCCCCTGATTTTTCCCCCCAAAATAAAGATGCGCGTTGTACACCAGTGCGCGCAATACACGGCTAAATATGGTACATACAAAATGAATCAAGAGCGGAATGTAAAATGAACATTGAGAACAGATATGGAACAGAATCACAGAATTAACAAAACCTAGTGGATGACATTCATGTATGCATAGTTCGCTGGAAAATATATTCCATGTGTATATTCTGCTTCCTTTGTACGTACAAGTCATATGGATGGAGAACTATGACCAGGACGTGTGAGCAGGAGCTTCGTATGTCTTGAAGTGCATATTTTATACAAGTGCTCCGCATTATATAGTGCAGCACATGGCAAAATCACTCTTGTGTATGTGAATATATATTTTGTTTGAGAGTGGCTCATTTTATTGCAACATGTGTTTTATTTTATGAGCAAGCAGAACAGAACAAACGTGTAGTGCACAGTGAAGTGAAACAGGAATAAAGTATGTAAATGTATATATTGCACACACTACATGATATAATAAAACTAATATGAGACAAGATTCGCAAATACATAATGGTTGGCATACATCATGATATACTAGTAATCGTCAACTTTACGTTCTTTTATAATTAGTCTAGCTATAGTCAGATACGATTCATCCGCTACATATCTGTTGATATGTACTGCTGACAGTAACAATTTTGTTAAAGTTAGCATTCACAGTGTCAGTGCCAAATGCTTTAAGCTGTATGTGTATGTGCAGGCGGCAGCCCATTTTCATTTCCTCAAAAGCCTTTTGCATTACATGTGCCTATATATATGGCTTGCAATTGTTTTCATCATGCCTACTAATCTTGTTTTCTTAACTTTTTCCTAAGTTATCAATTGTGCGTGCTACTTTCAAATGGTACATTGTACTTAAATACATTCTAACAGTGAAAACTGCCTGAAAAAAAGACTGTGGAATCAACCGGATGCAAACAGTACATGTACAAACTGTAAATATTTATTATTTAATTTTTATTTGTTTCTACATATACATGTCTAATCTGTTTCTGAATGATTGATGGCAGCCATCTTTGATTTGAGACTCAGTTTTGTTTACATATGTTATTATAAACCTCAGTTCATTTATTTCAAGAAAACTGTTTACAGATGGAATAGAAGTTTATAATAGTATCTACGACAAACTAAATTTAATTGAAAAGTGGCTGATGGCGACCATCTTGAATTCAAGATACACCTTATTAATTATGTTATTCAGTGTTCTACGACACATATGTAGTTATATCCCAAAGAGGAGAGTCACATTACAACATTAATTCATTAAAATAATATAGTGTCAGCAATTTTTACCAATATGGCAACCGGCGGCCATCTTGAATTTTACATAAAGTTTCTGTATTAGATATTCATTCCTCCATGACCCTTAGAAACGTGAATATAACGGAAGAAATTTAAATCATAACTTTTATTGCCATTTAGTTACACTTATATATTGTCGGCCACTTTTTCCAATATAGCCGTCAGGAATATTTTACCAATATGGCCACCGGCGGCCATCTTGAATTTGACATACAACTTCTAAATTAGATATTCATACCTCCATGACCCTTAACACATTGTATATAACAGAAGAAATGTAAATCATTACTTTCATTGAAATTTAGCTGTGGGTAATTTGTTTTCCAATATGGCCGTCTTGGAATTGAGATACAACTACTATATTTGATATTCATTCCTCCATGATTGTTAGAAGCAAGCATACAACACTAGAAATGGGATTCATGAGTTTAATTGAAATTTAACTCAACTTATATATCGTCGGCCATAAACTTCCATACCAAAGCGGACCTTTGCATCATTCTGTGAAGTCAAACCACTATTTTTTGCACTTAACAGTAGCCTATTTCATGAAAATCAGAAATTTTCAATGTAAAATTAGTTTCTGTGAGTACTTACCCGTTATATGTTGCTATATAGCTTCTATTGGGGCTACCCATTCCGAATACAATTTATTGACCCGCATCTATTCCGCACTTACACCTGTCCCATCTCATATCGACCACGCATGCGCGCACGGGAGACTTCCTCTTTGCGATAGAACAAATCTCTCACCTTGCGGAGTGGGAGGCGGATGTTAAATACATATAACAGGTAAGTACTCACAGAAACTAATTTTACATTGAAAAATTCTGATTTCTGTATCATACTTCCCTGTTATATGTTGCTAGAATTTGTCTCCAAGGCGGAGGTAAGGTGATACAGAAACCAGAAAAATGAATTAATTCGCTCTGTGAATACTTAAACTAGGATCAATAAATTGACTCACCAAACAACTTGTAGACGAGACCCGGGCACCGTCTAAGCAGCCCACCCCCCCCTTTTTTTGCTCCCAGAAGATAACTGAGCTGCCAGCCAAGTCTTCTGGTCTGCTTGAGTACTGTCTCCAGTCGCAGTTTCACACGCACTGAATGTGATTAACTCATAGCATGTTAGCGTCATGTCATACACAATGTTGTGCCTCACATCTAAGACTCACAGTATCTACACTGACCCTTGGCCATGTCCACAAGTCTCTTAAAGTTCTAACCCACATCACTCACAAATAGTAATGCTAACATCAATTACCCTATGCATATTGACAACCACATACTATCAATAATAACAATACATAGTATTCATGACCCTGGATGAATGATGATGTATGTTTTCGAGTGTCATGATAAATGGTACTGTTAGTGCACAGGGAACTCACCGGTACCCTCTCCGGACCTCACAATCATTGGTAACAAATCACAACTGTACACATTATAGTAAAATATGTATCCAGACTGGCATTAACTAGTCATGTGTAATCAAGAAAACAATTTATAAAACTTTCCAGGAACATAACTCGAACTAGCTGATAACTAGATCGTTTTGTACTGCCAATGTGAATATAATACCAATTTGTTATCCTGGACTGGATCCACTGGCCCAGAATAACAACACGCACAAAAGTGAGCCTTTTACACACAATGTTTTCCACCCGCGACAACCCTGCCAGCCGCGACTAGGGGATCTAATGTGTAAATATCTGCGCTTTGCACCGTCAGTGTACGTATGTAAAACTGAGAAAAAGTGGAATGAGACTTCCATGCCGCTTCCATTATCTTATCCAGGAGCACTCCATTGAGGAAAGCCCAGGAGGAAGATACTGCTCTGACTTCATGGGCTTCGACTTATAACTTTATGAGCGCCTTAACCGAATTGTATCGATATGCTCTGCGTGTTGCTAGAGATATCCATCTGTAAACTGACGCTTTAGATAGATCCTGATTACCCACGCATGGAATAAAAAGTCTCTAGCGCCTACCTCTCATTGGTTAGTCATTGAGATGTAGTGCCTAATTGCCCTGCCTGGGCAGAGCATGTTTTACGTCGCGGATAATGTAAATTTGGTAGGTTCGTGCTGGGGCGAGAGGTAAACCAATATTCTGGAACAGTGCGAGTGAATTTAATCTATTGACATTGTTGTTATTATTAACCGGAAGCATGTGCTTTTACAAAGTTAAGATACAACAAGTGTACATTATAGAATACATAAAGTAGATAATATTACAGATAACTGACCCGATTTGCACAGGGCTGGGATCACGAACGGTCAGGGATGCTTACCTGGACCTGAGTTTTAGCAAGGAAACCAGCTTCGCGATAACTGACCCGATTTGCACAGGGCTGGGATCACGAACGGTCAGGGATGCTTACCTGGACCCGAGTTTTAGCAAGGAAACCAGCTTCGCAACAAGAGTGACAGAATCATTACCAAAACCAGATTCTGGTCGTCCATGTATGGGCCGCATAATTCCCGCCGCCTTTTCGCCGAAGCGAAAACGAGGAGTAACACAGTCTTGACTGATCAGTCAAAGAGGGAAGCTGTCACATGGGCTCATACTGAGCTTTGGTTAAAGCCCATATAACCACCATATAGCCAAGTTTATGTAAGCATAACATAATACTTGAGCCCTTGATGTGCCAGAAAAGTATTGGGCTTAAGAAATCCAACTTTGTTTTGGGGTCAAATCCCTGTGCCCTGTTCAATTCCTCTAACAGAGCCCCTACAGTGTGGGACTGAGGCAGTCTATGCATCCCCTTGGGAGCAGTAACCTAGTCTGCTTCGCACAGAAACTTAGCCCTCGGCACCGGTGCAGGTTCAACAGGACAACTATCCCGAGACAGATACTGGTATACCGAAGCTACTGCCTCCGTATAAGAAGGGGCACTGTCCTCCACAGGTACACTAGCTGCTGAGTCCAGTCCTGAGTCCTCTATCACTAGATGACTCAAAGTGTGCATCCTGTCTTCCCCACCTGATGTCATCAGAGGATTGTTAACATTCACCCGTACCGGTGAATTGCCCCGTTCCTCTGACAAGCCTGGTGCATTTTGTCTTTTGAAATTCTCCATCATCTAGAGATGGAGGATAACAAGACCATATTCTGGTCCCTCGATGATGACCTATCATCTGATCGTGACTGTGATCTATGTCTGCTATGCCTATGACGACGTCTATGATCGTGCCTTAGACACGACCTAGAATATCGTCTGTGTTTCCTGGATATATAAGCCCGCGGGCTGGTAGACGAGCTACTGGAAGATGACCTAGACCTAGACCTAGCTCTCTTCCTACTAGACCCGGATCTACCCGTCCTGATCGGTGAGTCTGTGCGCCCCTGTCTGACGTCATCAGACTCACCTCTGGACGAATACAGTGTGTCGGTAGGCCAATGTCCTATACCGTTACCCTGTTGTATATCCATATCCTTGAACAGATAGTCCGCTGAAACGGTGTGGTCAAGACCAGCGTCGCCGATATCAGTGGCTATATTTGACATGTCTGTTGTCCAGTGGAATACGTTTGCATTCCACCGAGGCACGCTCATTGGATTTGCGTGTACTATTCCCACATCGCCTATCCCCTTGAAGCTACCGGTGTCCGGTGTTCTTGCTCAGCGGTTAGCGAATAACCCAGAGCAGAACTGGTGTCCGGTGTCCGGTGTCCGATGTTCTTGCTCAGTGGTTAGCGTATAACCCAGAGCAGAACTGGTGTCCGGTGTCCGTTGTCCGGTGTCCGGTTTCCGGTGTCCGGTGTTCTTGCTCAGTGGTTAGCATATAACCCAGAGCAGAACTGGTGTCCGGTGTCCGGTGTCCGGTGTCCGGTGTCCGGTGTCCTTACTCAGTGGGTAGCGGACCACCCAGAGCAGAACTAGCAACGTTGGATGTCATAAGAGACACCCTTCCACTATTCGGACTCGGACATGGCGTAGACTCAGAAACAGTCTTTAGTTTTTGAATCTTGCCGAACACTGACTGATACTTATCCTGATAGGTCCTAATGGCCCCCTAGGGCTGAGACAAGCACAGTTTCTCCTTAGAGCAACCATTTTGCCTCTAGCAACAACGGAAACAAATTATCTTATGAGAATCACAAGTTCCCGCTTTGTGACCACCAACAAATTTTCCTGACCCGAACTGGGCTTAGGCTTCCCTTTGCCCATAGTGAACGCGGTACAGAAAATTTATTCAAAATATCGAACGAAACAGTCGAATTTTTTTTTTTTAAATTCTTTGTCGAAAATAGGAACGTCCGAGAATAGGAAAATCGCGAAGTTCGCGCTCTGTGGCCACACTAAGAAAAACTCAAAATACTTTCAAAATTAAATATTTTCGACTAGCAACTTATAGAAATGAATAGCCCACACTCTATTACAGAAGTTATTGCCTACTTACGGACAATAACCATGAATAGAGTGTATAAAACAGCCAAACGAAAAGGTGCACCAAAAAGGATACTTTCACGTCAGCCGTCCGAAGCAAAGAGGAAGTCTCCTGTGCGATATGAGATGGGACAGGTGTAAGTGCGGAATAGATGCGGGGTCAATAAATTGTATTCGGAATGGGTAGCCCCAATAGAAGCTATATAGCAACATATAACGGGGAAGTATGATACAGAAACATCACCAACTAATCTTGCGTAGATGGAGTAAATATTTATTTATTCTGAAATGCATTGTTTCATATAAACAAGCACTGGCTTATATCATGAATAAAATAATTTATTTACTAATATTTATTACGTCATTGCTTTGATTACAACATTATTTTTGTTCAAACAAATCTAAATGCCTTAAAATACACTCAGATCGGATCCAAGGACAACAATTTCAACTTTTGGGCCCATCTCCCATTCATTCCAAGTCAATGCAACATTCCCATATTGTCAGGGACACGGGCAGATTTAGGTGGGCAAATATCCCCCTGGATCACTGTACGCAAAACACAGAAAACTGCATTTTCAAAATGGCACCTCCAACACAGTGGAAGGACAAAATCCAGCGAGCTGGTGATGTTTTTCTTTCAACAAAATCTTCAAAGATGTAAGGCCCCTAAAAAAAATATATTTTTTCCCCCACTTCAGAATTTTATTTTTTGGCATAAAAGTAGATAAAACATTGTATTTGACCGTTTGTTTGTTTGATAATAAATGCCAATATGGCTTACTGCATACAAATCCACTATTGTTGAACTCGCGTTACATTTTCCCCCTCCAAAAGGCACTGACCCACTTCCCCTAAAAGTGTGAAAAAAACACTGGCTGGAGTTAGATACCTTGGCTGCATATTCCCATAAGGTTTTCCGCTGAGTTAGTAGCGTGTTGCATTTTGGCTTCATTTTATCCGGACTCTCCTCCAATACTGTCAATAAGCAGGACATCTCTGCAAAAACAATGTAAGCATGGCATATTATATGTACCATATTTTTCTGCACGTCTACCTTTTGGTAACTGTGGCTGTGATTGGAGAAATTGGGCATATGGGATTTGTCTCATCGCAGAGCTCCAGATAAGTTTTGTGTCTAAAGCGTACTCATTGCATATTTTACTTTTACAAATGGATTATTGATTTTCTTCATTACTAAATATGGAACAAAGGATACAAAATAAATATAAAAAATATATAACAAAATTCACTTAATTGAGCCCAACTAAGTGAATTTTCAACTTTATGACAGTATATTCACTACTCAATTTGAAAATCAATGCGTATTTTCACACTGCTGTGCATATTTTGTACTCCCACTTTTGATAATCAATGCGTATTCCGCTATAAAAATAATTGAGAAAAATATGCCAATATGCACCTTATTTTGTTTTGTGTCTCCCCATGGGCGACTGGTGTAAAGGTAATTAGCAGAATTAGCTCAGAAAAGCCTTACAAGGGCAACGGCAGTTAAATATGCCTAAAGTGAGCAGATCTAAGACTTAACCAATCAAACAACCTGCTTCAAGCTTGAAAACAGAGTACATCCTCAGAGCTTAAATACCCAATTAAAATTGCCAAAAACCCAATTGCAATCAGAAGTAGGGAGTGTCAAAAAGCAACACAAAATTTGTAGTACCTTTATATTGCTGCATAAAACAATAAACCAAGGAGACAATTCTAATGAAATGCCAAGACATGTTTTCATTTCGAAGCACACTATTCAATAATTGCTGTATGTTGATGTGTAAACAGTAGTGTGATTTTATTTTACCCAATTAAAATTTTGAAATACCCAATTGCTTCAGAAATGATGGAGTGACAATACTCAATTACTAATTCCTTATCTGGAGCACTTCATCCTCCGAGGTTTAGAACTGCAGGACAAGAACGGAATGGTGCTTAAAGGTACATGCCCACTCAGTAGGCACAAAATGTTCTTTATAGGAATTAAATAAGGAATATAATTGTGTCACTATTCCACCAGTTCTAAAAATTACGAGTGCCAGCTATACAGATACATGTATAATCATTTAGTAATATTTATTTTACTGATAGTGACTCGCGGTGGTATCAGGCTACATGTATTTTCATATGCAAATGAGGCATGACATTTTTTAATAATTTATACTAATTAAATGCGTCACCTGAAAAAAAAAATTATTTTTGAGAGATTATAAATACAGACAATCAATAGTAATGTCCGTTAACATTTTAAGGAAACACGGTTATCGTCCCTGATATCAGTGTGGAAATTTACGTCTGATATAAAATGTATAAAAATGCCAATCAATACGTGTTGTAATAGTGAATGACTGTTTATTTTGCCAGAAAATGTCTTGACAGATGAGGTCTCTGATATAAAGAACATTTTGTGCCTACTGAGTGGGCATGTACCTTTAACAGCCCATCAACACAGAAGATTATCATTTAGGGCCAAATCTGGTAGACAATATATAGAGAATACCAGTCTACTGTCTGTTCCACGTTTTTCTGCCGACAAACTTTTGGCTATTAAACACATTAAATCTAAAAAATATTTAAATGGAAGTACTTTTTCACCAATAACAAAAAGTCACCATCCCCAAAAAAGTTTTTGGGATGAAATTCTATCAAATATTACTTTACAGCGAAAAAACGACTTTCCTATGGGAATTTAACATGGGGAAAAAGGAGGAAGCAGTGGGGTGGAATCAAAAAAATATTTTTTTTGGAAATTGATCCCGAAACCTGTTTAGATAGCTTAGAAATGATGTAACTAAGAAAGCAAAAGTTAGATTTTGAAAATCAAACCACAAATAAAAAAATATTTAAAAAATATATACTTTTAGCCCCCATGTTAAATTCCCATAGAAAAATCATTTTTTGGCAATAAAATCTAAAACAAGAAACGAGGCAAAGCCACGAAGGCCAGGTTTTTTCCAAGCATAGACACTTGGATAACATAATTATACCCACTTTTTGTAGACTAGATGGCCGTGGCCTGCATGTCGCACCTTGGGGCGAGGCATGGACACTAAAAAAATAGATATAGTAGATGGAAAAACTTTAACCAAAAAACTTTAACCGGACACACGGACATACGGACGGACGGACAGACGTATGCCAAAATGCCGACGATATCACGCTTTCCGCAAGCGGGCACGACAATGATGATAAACACCCATGTGAAGTATCAAGGTAATGGGTGAAGCAGTTGCAGATATAGTATAAGGAAAAACTTTTAACCAAAAAACTTTAACCAGACGTACGTTAAAAAGTTAACGTTGAAAATGGCTAAGTCAATTACGTAGAAATAATAGGTGAAGTTAAAAAAAATGGTCACATGTTGGATAGTTGTATGTGGTAGGCACCCCTTGGTTATGAAGCTGTGAAAGTTTGGTGGTCCTAGGTGGTACAGTACCAAACAAATGGACTTAAACACGAAAACTTAACATTGTAAACGCGAAAACTTAACATTGAAAATGGCTAAGTCGACTGCGCGGAAAAAATGGGTCAAGTTCAAAACAAGAAACGAGGCAAAATTTTTTCCCAGCATGGACACTTGGATAACATAATCATACCCACTTTTTGTAGACTAGATGGCCATGGCCTGCATGTCGCGCCTTGGGGCGAGGCATGGACACTAAAAAAATAGATATAGTAGATGGAAAAACTTTAACGAAAAAACTTTAACCGGACATACGGACGTACGGACGGACGGACGTATGCCAAAATGCTGACGATATCGCGCTTTCCGCAAGCGGGTGCGACAATGATGATAAACACCCATGTGAAGTATCCAGGTAATGGGTGAAGCAGTTGCAGAGATATAGTACACGAAAAAACTTTAACAAATAAATTCAAAGTAATTTGACCTTGACATTGCGCACAGGGGCCGCACGGTTGGGGGTTAGAGTGAAAATATGGATGATGATAAACACCCATGTGAAGTTTCAAGGTAATGGGCGAAGCAGTTGCAGAGATATAGTATAACAAAAAAGTTTTAACCAAAAAATTTAACCAGACGTACGTTAAAAAGTTAACGTTGAAAATGGCTAAGTCAATTACGTAGAAATAATAGGTGAAGGTAAAAAAATGGTCACATGTTGGATAGTTGTATGTGGTAGGCACCCCTTAGTTATGAAGCTGTGAAAGTTTGGTGGTCCTAGGTGGTACAGTACCAAACAAATGGACTTAAACACGAAAACTTAACATTGTAAACGCGAAAACGTTAACATTGAAAATGGCTAAGTCGACTGCGCGGAAAAAATGGGTCAAGTTCAAAACAAGAAACGAGGCAAAGCCACGAAGGCCAGGTTTTTTCCAAGCATAGACACTTGGATAACATAATTATACCCACTTTTTGTAGACTTTTGCATGTCGCGCCTTGGGGCGAGGCATGGACACTAAAAAAATAGATATAGTAGATGGAAAAACTTTAACCAAAAAACTTTAACCGGACACACGGACGAACGGACGGACGTATGCCAAAATGCCGACGATATCGCGCTTTCCGCAAGCAGATGTGACAATGATGATAAACACCCATGTGAAGTATCAAGGTATTGGGTGAAGCAGTTGCAGAGATATAGTACACGAAAAAACTTTAACAAAAAAATTCAAAGTAATTTGACCTTGACATTGGGCACAGGATCGCGCTTTCCGCAAGCAGGTGCGACAATGATGTAAACACTCCATGTGAAGTATAACAAGGTATTAGGGTGAAGCAGTTGCAGAGATATAGTACACGAAAAAACTTTAACAAAAAAATTAAAAGTAATTTGACCTTGACATTGGGCACAGGATCGCGCTTTCGCAAGCAGGTGCGACAATGAGATAAACACCCATGTGAAGTATCAAGTTTATTGGGTGAAGCAGTTGCAGAGATATAGTACACGAATATAACTTTAACAAAAAAATTCAAAGAATTTGACCTTGACAGTTGGGCACAGGGGCCAGCAGGTTGGGGGTTTAGAATGAAAATATGGATGATGATTAAACACCCATGTGAAGTTTCAAGGTAATGGGCGAAGCAGTTGCAGAGATATAGAATAAACGAAACAGTTTTCAACCAAAAAACTCTAACCAGACGTACGTTAAAAAGTTAACGTTGAAAATGGCTAAGTCAATTGCGTAGAAATAATAGGTGAAGGTAAAAAATAAAAAAATGGTCACAGTGTTGGATAGTTGTATGTGGTAGGCACCCTTGGTTATGAAGCTGTGAAAGTTTTTGGTGGTCCTAGGTGGTACAGTACCAAAGAAATGGACTTAAACACGAAAACGTAATTATTGTAAATGCGAAAACTTAACATTGAAAATGGCTAAGTCGACTGCGCGAAAAAAAATGGGTGAAGTTAAAAAAAAAAAGTAACATGTTGGATAGTGATATGTGGTGGGTACCCCTTGATTATGAAGCTGTGAAAGTTTGGTGGTCCTAGGTGGTACAGTACCAAAGAAATGGACTTAAACACGAAAACTTAACATTGTAAACGCGCAAAACTTAACATTGAAAATGGCTAAGTCGACTACGCGGAAAAAATGGGTGGGTGAAGTTAAAAAAAAAGTAACATGTTGGATAGTGATATGTGGTGGGCACCCCTTGATTATGAAGCTGTGAAAGTATGGTGGTCCTAGGTGGTACAGTAACAAAGAAATGGACTCAAACACGAAAACTTAACATTGATTGTGGACGCCGCCACCGCCGCCGCCCGCCCGCCGCCCACCCGCTCGCCCGGCTTTCGCCAATCCAATAGCCTGGATTTTTTTTCAAAAAACCTGGCTAAAAAAGTAACATGTTGGATAGTGATATGTGGTGGGCACCCCTTGATTATGAAGCTGTGAAAGTTTGGTGGTCCTAGGTGGTACAGTACCAAAGAAATGGACTTAAACTCGAAAACTTAACATTGAAAACGCGAAAACTTAACATTGAAAATGGCTAAGTCGATTGCGCGGAAAAAATGGGTCAAGTAAAAAAAATGGTCACATGTTAGGATAGTGATATGTGGTGGGCACCCCTTGATTATGAAGCTGTGAAAGTTTGGTGGTCCTAGGTGGTACAGTACCAAAGAAATGGACTTAAACACGAAAACTTAACATTGAAAACGCGAAAACTTAACATTGAAAATGGCTAAGTCGATTGCGCGGAAAAAATGGGTCAAGTTAAAAACAAGAAACGAGGCAAAGCCACGAAGGCCAGGTTTTTTCCAAGCATAGACACTTGGATAACATAATTATACCCACTTTTTGTAGACTAGATGGCCGTGGCCTGCATGTCGCGCCTTGGGGCGAGGCATGGACACTAAAAAAATAGATCTAGTAGATGGAAAAACTTTAACCCAAAAAACTTTAAACCGGACACACGGACGAACGGACGGACGTATGCCAAAATGCCGACGATATCGCGCTTTCCGCAAGCAGGTGCGACAATGTGATAAACACCATGTGAGTATCAGGATTGTGAAGCAGTGCAAGAAACAGTACAACGATTTAACATTCAAAGTAATTTGACCTTGACATTGGGACAGGATCGCCCTTCCGCAAGCAGGTGCGACAATGATGATAAACACCCATGTGAAGTATCAAGGTATTGGTGAAGCAGTTGCAGAGATATAGTACAAAAAACGAAAAAACTTTAACAAAAAAAATTCAAAGTAATTTGAACTTGACATAGGGCACAGGATCGCGCTTTCCGCAAGCAGTGCGACAATGATGATACACCCATGTGAAGTATCAAGGTATTGGGTGAAGCAGTTGCAGAGATATAGTACACGAAAAAACTTTAACAAACAAATTCAAAGTAATTTGACCTTGACATTGGGCACAGGGGCCGCACGGTTGGGGGTTAGAATAAAAATATGGATGATGATTAAACACCCATGTGAAGTTTCAAAGGTAAAGGGCGGGCGAAGCAGTTGCAGAGATATAGTATAACGAAAAAGTTTTAACCAAAAACTTTAACCAGACGTACATTAAAAGGTTAACGTTGAAAATGGCTAAGTCAATTACGTAGAAATAATAGGTGAAGGTAAAAAAAATGGTCACATGTTGGATAGTTGTATGTGGTAGGCACCCCTTGGTTATGAAGCTGTGAAAGTTTGGTGGTCCTAGGTGGTACAGTACCAAAGAAATGGACTTAAACACGAAAACTTAACATTGAAAACGCGAAAACTTAACATTGAAAATGGCTAAGTCGATTGCGCGGAAAAAAAAAAAAAATGGGTCAAGTTAAAAAAATAGTAACATGTTGGATAGTAATATGTAGTGGGCACCCCTTGATTATGAAGCTGTGAAAGTTTGGTGGTCCTAGGTGGTACAGTAACAAAGAAATGGACTCAAACACGAAAACTTAACATTGATTGTGGACGCCGCCCGCCCCCGGCCCGCCCGCCGCCCGCCCGCCGCCCCGCCCGCCCGCCCGGCTTTCGCCAATCCAATAGCCTGGATTTTTTTTAAAAAAACCTGGCTAAAAAAGTAACATGTTGGATAGTGATATGTGGTGGGCACCCCTTGATTATGAAGCTGTGAAAGTTTGGTGGTCCTAGGTGGTACAGTAACAAAGAAATGGACTCAAACACGAAAACTTAACATTGATTGTGGACGCCGCCCGCCCGCCCGCCCGCGCCCCCCCGCCCGGCTTTCGCCAATTCAAAAAACCTGGCTAAAAAGGTAACATGTTGGATAGTGATATGTGGTGGGCACCCCTTGATTATGAAGCTGTGAAAGTTTGGTGGTCCTAGGTGGTACAGTACCAAAGAAATGGACTTAAACACGAAAACTTAACATTGTAAACGCGAAAACTTAACATTGAAAATGGCTAAGTCGACTGCGTGGAAAAAATGGGTCATGTTCAAAAAAAGGTAACATGTTTGATAGTGATATTTGGTAGGCACCCCTTGATTATGAAGCTGTGAAAGTTTGGTGGTCCTAGGTGGTACGGTAACAAAGAAATGGACTCAAACACGAAAACTTAACATTGATCGTGGATGCCGCCCGCCCGCCCGCCGCCCGCCCGCCGCCCGCCGGCCGCCCGGCTTTCGACAATCCAATAGCCTGGATTTTTTTTCAAAAAACCTGGCTAAAAAATTGGGAATGGCGACCTTTTTGTTATTGATGAAAAACTACTTACATTTAAATATCTTTTAGATTTAATGTGTTTAATAGCCAAAAGTTTGTAGGCACAAAAACGTGGAACAGACAGTAGTGTATTCTGATATCAAATTTATCTGTAGCCGATTTCATCAACATTGCAAAGTATACTTATCTAGCAAAGTATACATTGAGGGAGTAATCATTTATTTTGCCGAAATGTATTATTTCATATAGAACTAACGACTGCATAATTTGATGATTAAAAGTATGCAGAATTATTATACTGAATTTATTACATTATCACAGCCAAAATGGCTGTGATAATGTAATACATTCAGTACAATAAAAATTAATAAATTTATCTTTAAATTGAAAATTTCTCCCTCAAAGTATACTTTGCTAAATCAGTATACTTTGCAATGTTGGAGAAATAGGCTACAGGCTCGGCTAGGAAATGCGTAGGAATTCAGAGCCTCACCAAGGAATTCCTAATGTTTCTGAGGCGAACCTGATAAACTTGATATCAACACTAGGCTGGTATTCTATTTAACCAATACCATTTTATGCTAGCTGATGATCAAATATAAAACAGTTTTCATTGAAAAGAACACAGACTTTACGTTGCATTATTACACGGACATCATTCAGTAATTTCATGTGACGCCATTCAACCAATGAAACGTCAGTTTTCAATTTGTTGTAACCCGGAAATTCATAGCAGGTCAATGCCGGATGCGACATTATGTTATCAGTCAGTGCGTATTTGGCCAATTTGGCATATTTGTTACCTGATAAAAAGGGACGGGAGGAGAATGGGTACATACGTTGGCCTTGACCGCTTTCGATCTCGCGACACCAGCGCATCAGGTCGGCGTGGCACGCTGTGTGCAGCTGTGGATCTACATTCACGTCTACGTGAGTCTCTTCCACAAGGCGCGACACTTCCTGGACGGAACAAAAGTGAGAGTGAATGGGTTTAACGTCCCAGCAACAGCTAAGGTTATATAGAGACGGGACCACATTTTAAAATCTCATCCGACACGACCAGTGGGGTGGAAATACTGTTAGTATTTGTATTTTTCACGCCTAGTGTGAGGTTTGAACCCACAACCTCTGGATTGGAAATCAGGTGTTCTAACCCCTAGACAACAACCCATCCCTCTTCCTGGACAGAACATAGACCATGAAATGTGAGCATTTGTTCGTCACTACCTTACCATGGTGAGAATGTATACCACATGTCAGTGCATGTTCATTCATCGGTAAGACTATCAAACACAAAACAAAAAGTAAACGAAAAATCATAATTTTACACGCAATTAATTGACATTAATTATTTGACATAAATTAAAAAAATAACTTTGAAAAATACCTAAACATGTTGGACAGTAAAAGGTAAAAAATACTGTATTAACCCTAAATATTCGGACACAATTTGCTTTAAAGGCCCTGAACGGCTCAGTATTACAATTTTCCGATTTTTTCAAACACAAAAACATGTTTGCCAACTGATTTAGTACACAAAACTAGCATATACTGCCTAATAGATACATCTCAAGTCTTGAGATTTACATCTTAATCGCAATGTGAACACAACAAAAACTTGTTTTGTGTACCACTCAGTGCAAAATGTAAATATTGACAATTTCATTTCTGTAACCCAACGGCTTCGGCTAGGAAGCGAGTCGATAAACTCTGGCTATCGGAATTCATCGGCCGCGAATCGGGGAGTTGAGGAGTTGACCCGAGCGTCTATCAGAAAATCGATGGGGCTTTGAAACACGCACCTGCTGTTTGTTTATCAACAAATATTGATATTTTCATCGACTACAAACTCATTTTTGTACCAAAATGAATGCAAACAGTTTCAAAGTGTGTGTAAATAGAAACCTGTTAGATTTATGTGTGGGAAAACCCAATAGGAGGCCAAATTCGGCAACTTGAGCCGTATAGGGGCTTTAAATAGGGGTTTCCCAAAACAAATTGTATCCAATTACACTATTATTGTGATTGTGGGGAAACCATATATTTGTTTATGTTTCCCCAAATAAATGGTGTCCGAATATTTAGTGTGATTACAGTACTCTAAAAAAAAATGTACAGCAGGTTACAGCTACAGTACATTTAACTAAAGTACACAATGAGTGGGATAACACACATACCTGGCCACATCGGGTATCCATCTGTATCTTGCCATCGTAGAATTTCTGTTTAAGGCACTCCTGAATCGTGTCAGACAGCCCGTTTTGTTGGGCAAATTCCACTCGGTTAGCCTGCATCTCCATCTCGCTCACTTGCTTCGCACACAGCCTCTGAATCTGTAACATGTGCATAGATGTATTGATTATTTACCGTATTCTGCCGATTATAGGTCGCAAGAGTATATAAGACGCACCCCTATTTTCAGTCCAAAATCTGGGGGAAAATGTCTACATGAGATTATAAGACGCACCCAATTTTCCTAACAAAAAAAATCAAAAAAAGTTGTTGTTGTTATTGATTTCCCCCCACTGTTTTTTTATTCGTACCTTGGACGTTTTTGTCTGTATTTTCCCTATCATAGTTTGCTATGTCCGTAATTTGCCGACTATATGTATGTGATTCCCCGGTCTGTATTTCACCGTTTTCTAGTACATGTATCTTCAATTACACTGTGAACTCGGTAGTACACGCTTCACTATAACACGTGCTCGGTTAGTACACGGTTGTGCATTGGCTCCCGATTTGTAAGCCTATTTGTATATCAAAATCGTGTTAAATGTGAAACAGACTATTGTCAGAAATCGTGTTATATTTGCTATCATATTGCTGCCAAAAGTGGTATTATATTGTTAATTATTGATTGCGGTATGTATTATCTCTTTTTCAACACCATTTACGGAAACTATTTTTGAAATCAATATCGGCGAAATATGGCGACAGATCTGCGTATAATCCAGTGTTGTTTTAACCCGTTCCTTTCGGAATACACATTTACGGATATGAACTTTATTAAATATTTTATTTTTATTTTTTGTTATTTCTCACTGAAAGTATATGTTGTGACCACTCATTTGAACCGTCTCGACGAAACGGTTTAAATGGTGGTCGCGGCATATACTTCTGAGTGCATAGAAGGAAAATATTTAGGATTTTCCGTAAACATAAGCGTATTCTCAGCATGAAATGGGTTACTGATTGCCCCCATGATGCCAGGATGAAAGTCACACGTTCGCCACGTCTGCGGCACATCAAAAGGCGTGTTGACCAATCAGTGCAATTTCAAAACATAGCCTAAAGGTCACACAGTTTACAGCCTCGTGCTGAATGATGACATAAGATAAACACCTGTTAGTTGACACGACTGGGTGTTATCAATTTTTTTACACAAAGCAACACACAACTTTCGCCTATGTAATATTTCAAAATCAGCCACATCTTCCGTAAACGACGCTGAAAGCAGCCTATAGCTATGACAAATTTGCATTATCCGCTGACGTAATTATAATGTTTTTAATTAGAGATTGGCGAACATTGTAAACCATGTGCAGACTACGCGAATCCACCGCCTGGTCTGGCCGCTAATGCAATAAGCCGAGATTTGTCAGAGATAGAGACCCAATTCACACAAAACACTTTTGCCGTGTCATAAATAGAGTCTGGTTCTCGGTAGAATTGTTTCACTGGGACGCATCAGACAGGGTACCAGTTTAGTGACGAATACGAAACTGACGTCAGCAACCGCGTGTATTGATATTTGATATGGCTTTGTGTTGTAAATCTTGACACGCGGACCGTTTGATGTCGGCCAGCTGACTTAGGCTTGCCACTTTCATCAGCATCATGTAAACACACAGTTTCAAAACTGATGATGGAGTTTTATAACTTTCGTGGAATTGCATTATGCATATTGGGATTTACCGTTAATGGCGTCATGCAATAATTTTCACGGCTGACCGATATGGGCCCGGTAAATGTTTTCAAAAGATAATTAAAATGATAGAGGCCAGATTGTGATTCGGCAGAGAAAATGTTGACCGGATCTGATCTTGGTATACACTGTTCGCCTTCGGTATAGAAAATGTATACCGAATGTGACACAGGGCCGGAACGAGTAAGGCGCGAGTAAGGCACAAACTGTTTAGAATACGAATCCAATATTCCAATACCAGATTTTACCCCAAAAACTAACAACAACAACAAATATAGGAACGCATTTTATTTTTTTTTATTTTTTGTCGTTTATGTCAATATTTCGGGTGGAAAAAAAATGCTCATGTATCTACATGTATTTATAAGACACAGGGGCTTTCTGGGATACAAATCTGAGTAAAAAAAATGTGACTTATAATCGCAAGAATACGGTAACCCTTTCAACAGGAGGATGTGTTGTACTTTCATAGTATTTCCATCCCACTGGTCCGTCGGATGAAACTTTAAACTGTGGTCTTGTCTCTATATGACCTTAGCTGTTGCTGGGACATGAACTTTAACCCTTTCCATGCTAAATACCTGGAATGGGCTATTAGTCCAGTGGCACAGTCAGGGTACCTAGAAGTTTTCTCCTAAAATCATTTCTTTGCATTTTTGATTAGTCCATGTCATGTAGTAACAGAATCCACCGGGTGTGGACTTCAACCTGGCTTGGCTTTTTCAAAATCCAAGAGGGCCGCCAAGATGGCCGCCAAAATGCTAGAAATGGCATAAGTTCTGAACTAATTGACTTAGGAAGGTGATCCTGGTGTCTAAACATAGGTTTACTGGGTCAGAGATTCTGTTTCTGATGTGAAATGTATGTTTCAAATTTGTCCTGTATATACAAATCCAAGATGGCCTCCAAGATGGCCGCCAAAATACTAGAAATGGCATAACTTCTGAACAAATTGACGTAGGAAGGTGATCTTGGCGCCCAGACATAGGTTTTTCAGGGACAGAGATTCTGTTTCTGATGTGAAATGTATGTTTCGAGTTAGTCCTGTATATACAAATCCAAGATGGCCGCCAAGATGGCGCCAAAAATGCTACTAATGGCATAACTTCTAAACAAATTGACGTAGGAAGGTGATATTGGTGTCTAGACATAGGTTTTCGGGGTCAGGGATTCTGTTTCTGATGTGAAATGTATGTTTAGAGTTAGTCATGTATAGAAAAATCCCAGATGGCCGCCAAAATGCATATAAAAATCCAAGATGGCCACCAAGATGGCCGCCAAAATGCAAAAACAAATTGACTAAGGGAAGGTAAGCTTGGGGTCTAAACATAGGATTGCATGGTCAAATATTCTGTTTCTGATGTCAAATATGTGTTTCGACTTAGTCCTATGTATAAAAACCCAAGATGGCCGCTAAGATCACAGCCAAAATGTTAAAATGACACAACTTATGAACAAATTGACTTAGGAATGTGATCTTTGGTTCTAGATATCGGGTGGTGAGGGGGGGGGGGGGGGGGGGGGGGGGGGGGGGGGGGGGGGGGGGGGGTGACCAATATTGGTGTTGGTGTTGCAGGAAAATCAAATATGACCTACAGAATGACTGCTTAATTTTTAAAAATCATTTTAATTATTTAAGTCATACATGACATAGAGCGTTGATAATAATGATCAGTTGTTGAAATCTTATTCAGTCATCTGATGAAAATAGCTGATGCCAACAATTATTGTTGGCAAAATAGGGACCTTGTGGTTTGATATGTGTATGTGTACGTCTACTTGTAGCCAAGGAAATACATGTATGATCTTCATTCAACCAACGACAAGTGTTTGCCTACATGTTGCGATGCAATTATACGAAACAAATAAGCGAAACCAGTGAAAACCATGTGATTGTTTTCGCAACCAAGTTGTGTAGAAACATGTACGTGTTGATACAAGTACATGTAGACGTTTCATGTACACATTTCAAATGACATGGCCCCTAATAGATCTATGTGTCTGGTGATAAAAACAGATTTAACATAGTGTCAGTAAACATAATACATTTGTGCCATGGTGACTGAATAATGAACAACATACGGCTACGCTGGTCACAATGGCGAGATTGTAACAATACATGTCACTATGCAATGGCTCATTCATGAAGTTAATGTCTGTGTTCGTGAATTGTGAACGTTTCAGGAAATACACACCCTTTCACATTTGCATCAATAATGAGTTACAACATGCATATTGAAAGAACATCAGCATTGATAATGTATATATGTGTAATTATCATTATGCTACAATTACTCAGAATTAGTACATTCGTCTGGCACATCCTCGTCATCATCATCCTCAGTAGACAGCTTGTCATTGAATGGGTTATGGCAGTCAAGCCCTAACCCACAGCCACAAAAGATGGTACATGCGACATGGCGTCCAGTGCATCCGCAGTTGTTGCCTTTACAGGCTCGTTCCGACTCACAGCCACATCGAATGAGCTTGAGAACAGTTTCAGGAGCTAGAGGTACTCCCCCAACAACAGTGCGAGGAGATAGAGCTTTATTGACATGGTCTGCCTCCCATCCAAACTCTTCTGGGTTAAGGGTAGGTGGATCCGCTTCTAGAGCCCCATACCACTGTGCAACTTGATAATGACATCTGAACACATTTTGGACGAATGCCGGAGTTGTTGGTGGGAGAGAGCACAGTTTTGGGGCAGATGAAGTACTCTTTCCGGTTTTCAGCGCCCACATGCGTTGGCGGCACTCTGTCATGGAGTCACACTTGAGTTTGCTACCATAACATGCAACCATAAACGTGGTTGCCTCCGTCTCAACCTGCTTCATATCACCATCCACTTTACCCCAACAGTGTCGAGTTTAAGTCCTTTCTTTGCCACTGATATTGCCGTTACCTTTCCAACTCCGTAAGTGGCCGCCACAGTATCGCATCCACTTATGGCATGAAGGGCCAGGACCTGTGATGGTGATATCGGAGTGCTTCTTCACTGTTGCTGGGATGTCAACACATGTACGGCCATGAATGGGAGACTGCATAATCATGGGACACTGCAGGTTCTGTGATGCATAGTGGTGGAGCAGTAACGCGAAAACATCTGTGTCATCAGCTACGACGGCGACTCTGGCCTGTGGATCCTGGCCAAGGAAAATGGCCTGCTGGGTCATGATGATATCTGCCTCCTCGTGTTTAGAAGTCAGTTGTACATGAGGTAGTTTTCGCCCCTTGAACCCCTGTATAGGAACTGCATCATCTCCAGTCACCACAAGGTGATGGTCATGTGTTGCATGCCTGAGGAAATCGCTATCAGTCAGGATGTGTTCACAAATCAAGTGATTCATCTGTACCTTGTTGTGCGTACTTCTGAGCACCGAATCACGGGGTGGAAGTGGTGACTTCAGATTGAGTTTTGTGGACCGTGCGGACGTCGTGGATCGCGTTGCTCGGGTGCTGCTCTTGGTTGAGTAGTCAAGGTACCTGTCAAATGCAAGATACACATCACTCTTAGTGAGTTTGGAGTCCAACCAAACTTTGAAACCTTGAACAAACGTCTGAACAGTGCCCTTTGCAGGCCAGTCAATCGTCCAGAGAACAGCCGAGACATCGAAGACCACCACAGTTGGAGAGCCCCAACTTCTCAATGCCACTTCTACGGCAAGAGTTTTCTTGAGTATTGATTTGCCGGTCGCCACTCTCATGCTCCCATCGGCATTGAACATGGATGGTGGGTATGCTGCCAGCTCGGTTGCGAGTACTTGTGGTAAGTCAATATCTCTGTTGCTAACTAGAAGACCTATTACTCTGGCATAGATGGCCTCCTGATCCAACACTTTGTGTTCACCAACAAGAACATGCTTTTTCTGGGAAGCGAAGGTCGCAACATGCTTGGAGAGCCTGCCATAAAATCCATCTGGCCACGTGGTCTCAAACTGTGTTAGCAGCTCCTTGCCGATTTCGACGGCGCTGTCAACATTCACTGCAGAGTTTGCAATTTGTCCTGTCGAAATATTCAGTAGAGCTCCAGCTTCATGTGAGTCGGGATCCATTGGATCAATGCAACTTTCGAGAGTTGTTCGTATTGAGGCCCGGTCTTCTGCATCTCCGTCGTACACGGAATGTGTCCTCCTCCTTGTGCGTCATCTGTACGGAATCGGAACTGCCTGTCATTCTTCGTAGATCATTGGTAAGTGTCTGCACAGCATTCCTACTATGTACCCAAGTTGCCATTGTTTGAGCGTTTTGGGTGTCACCAATGACCCCTTGTGGACCGTGTCCTTTCCTCATCCAGGTGGTCTCAATGAATTGGTCTGTTGGCATTCCATTCCACAGGCCATCCATGTGATGCATGGTTTGTTCGCCTTTGATGAATTTATCCTCGAGTTCAGGCCCCACCACGTCATCGACCGAACATAATACAGTCCATATCTAGCGTAGTTGTGGTGATTGGCCGCGAACATGTAGGGCAACATAGCTTCTGCTGTTGTGATGTGGAGTGGCCAGTCGCCTTCATGTGATGCTCTGCTGAATTGCATCATCAAAAACGTGGGACCAGGATCACCTTCCTAAGTCAATTAGTTCAGAACTTATGCCATTTCTAGCATTTTGGCGGCCATCTTGGCGGCCATCTTGGATTTTGAAAAAGCCAAGCCAGGTTGAAGTCCACACCCGGTGGATTCTGTTTCTACATGCCATGGTCTAATCAAAAATGCAAAAAAATGATTTTAGGAGTAAATTTCTACCTTTTGGGAAAATATGGGGTTGAGCCACCTGACTATATGATATGTTAATTTAAAGACCAATTTAAAGATTTTCAAACTCTTCCATTTGTAAGAACGGGTTTTTTTATCTCTAAAAATGTGAAAATTACTTGCAAAAAGTACAGATCCTCATGAAACATCTGGATCTACACTGTTTGCAAACACTGCTAAATATATCTGTAGTGTTGAAAGGGTAAACTCTGTGCATGCTGGGAAACTGGAGGGCTATAAATAGTTCAAAATTTAGCAGACCATATCATTATATTTTCTTTTATTAGAATTCAGTCCAGAGGACGCAATTCCAATGGACTTACAAGACATATTTACGGAGAGAAATGAGAAAAATATTCCTAATTGGATTGCAAATATGGATGTTAATAAACATGCATATGAAAATTCAAGCAGAATGGAAAACATGACGGACAGACAGGTTGCATGCCTATATCCCATTTTCGCTACGCGATGAGATATTAAAACTTTCAGTACTGAAAACCAGTGTCCTGTAGCCGATTTCACCAACATTGCAAAGTATACTTATCTAGCAAAGTATACTTTGAGGGAGAAATCATTTATTTTTGCCGAAATGCATTTTTTCCTATAAAACTAACAACTGCATATATTTGATGATTAAAAGTATGCAGAATTATTAAACTGAATTTATTAAATTATCACAGCCAAATTGGCTGTGATAATGTAATAAATTCAGTATAATAACAAGAAACGAGGCAAAGCCACGAAGGCCAGGTTTTTTCCAAGCATAGACACTTGGATAACATAATTATACACACTTGTTGTAGACTAGATGGCCGTGGCCTGCATGTCGCGCCTTGGGGCGAGGCATGGATACTAAAACAAGAGGGCCATGATGGCCCTAATTCGCTCACCTGACTCCATGAACACCAGAGGAGAATGTGACATTGAGTTCATGTGATTTAAAAAAATTGTGCTATTTTTAGATGGCGGTCATCTTGGATTAAGCGATGACTCTCATTTCACAAAATCTGAAAATGCTTCACCCAGCATCGGCCATGTGGTTCCTGAGAAAAAGACGTTAAAAATCTTGAATAAATGTACCTTTTGGTGGCCATCATGGATGACATAATCATCCGATTCCGACACCATTGCACCAGAGTGATCGCCTCATTGATACCTTCAATTTGATATATGACATGACCATATTCAGTCAAAAATAAAATTTGACCCAAATTTGACCCCACGGGCCACGCCCATTTTTGACCCCGGGGTCACCATTATAACAACTTTGAAAGAGCAATGTACATCGATCATTCCTACCAAGTTTTGTCGAAATCCGGCTGGCGGTTCATGAGCACAAGATTTTTTAAGAATTTATGCTATTTTTAGACGGCGGCCATCTTGGATTAGCGATGACCTCCATTTTAACAAATCTGAAAAGGCTTCACCCATGGACCATAACTTTTAAGTTTGGCTACCATGGGCCATGCGGTTCATGTGAAGAAGAATTTTGAAATCTCTAATAAAAGAACGACCTTTTGACATTTCGGCGGCCATCTTGGATGACATAACAATCCGATTTGGACAAAAATGTACCAGAGTGATCGCCTCATTGATACCTTCGATTAGATATATAACATGACCATATTCGGTCAAAAATAAAATTTGACCCCATGGGCCACACCCATTTTTGACCCCGGGGTCACCATTTTCACAACTTTGAAAGAGCATTGTACATCGATCATTTCTACCAAGTTTCGTCGAAATCCGGCTAGCGGTTCATGAGAAGAAGATTTTTTAAGAATTTATGTTATTTTTAGACGGCGGCCATCTTGGATTAGCGATGACCTCCATTTTAACAAATCTGAAAAGGCTTCACACATGGACCATAACTTTTAAGTTTGGCTACCATGGGCCAAGCAGTTCATGTGAAGAAGAATTTTGAAATCTCTAATAAAAGAATGACCTTTTGACCTTTCGGCGGCCATCTTGGATGACATAACAATCCGATTTCGACAGAAAATGCACCAGAGTGATCGCATCATTGATACCTTCAATATGATATATGACATGACCATATTGGGTCAAAAATAAAATTTGACCCCAATTTGACCCCACGGGCCACGCCCATTTTTGACCCCGGGGTCACCATTTTAACAACTTTCAAAGAGCAATGTACATCGATCATTCCTACCAAGTTTCGTTGAAATCCAGCAAGCGGTTCATGAGAAGAAGATTTTTTAAGAATTTATGCTATTTTTAGACGGCGGCCATCTTGGATTAGCGATGACCTCCATTTTAACAAATCTGAAAAGGCTTCACCCATGGACCATAACTTTTTAAGTTTGGCTACCATGGCCAAGCGGTTCATGTGAAAAAGAATTTTGAAATCTCTAATAAAAGAACGACCTTTTGACCTTTCGGCGGCCATCTTGGATGACATAACAATCCGATTTCGACAAAAAATGCACCAGAGTGATCGCCTCATTGATACCTTCAATTTGATATATGAAATGACCATATTCAGTCAAAAATAAAATTTGACCCCAATTTGACCACCCCACGGGCCACGCCCATTTTTGACCCCAGGGTCACCATTTTAACAACTTTGAAAGAGCATTGTACATCGATCATTCCTACCAAGTTTTGTCGAAATCCGGTTGGCGGTTCTTGAGAAGAAGATTTTTTAAGAATTTGTGCTATTTTTAGACGGCGGCCATCTTGGATTACGTAATGACGTCATTTTAACAATTTTGTAATCCCCCTACCTAAGGACCATGACCATGAAGTTTGGTGACTATAGACCCAATGGTTACCAAGGAGAAGAAATGTTCACGGACGACGACGGACGACGACGACGGACGACGGACACATTGCGGTAACAATAGCTCACATGAGCTCCGCTCAGGTGAGCTAAAAATAGATATAGTAGATGGAAAAACTTTAAAGAAAAAACTTTAACCGGACACACGGACGTACGGACGGAAGGATGGACGTATGCCAAAATGCCGACGATATCGCGCTTTCCACAAGCGGGTGCGACAATGATGATAAACACCCATGTGAAGTATCAAGGTAATGGGTGAAGCAGTTGCAGAGATATAGTACACAAAAAAATTCAAAGTAATTTGACCTTGACATTGGGCACAGGGGCCGCACGGTTGGGGGTTAGAATGAAAATATGGATGATGATAAACACCCATGTGAAGTTTCAAGGTAATGGGCGAAGCAGTTGCAGAGATATAGTATAACGAAAAAGTTTTAACCAAAAAATTTAACCAGACGTACGTTAAAAAGTTAACGTTGAAAATGGCTAAGTCAATTACGTAGAAATAATAGGTGAAGGTAACAAAATGGTCACATGTTGGATAGTTGTATGTGGTAGGCACCCCTTGGTTATGAAGCTATGAAAGTTTGGTTGGTCCTAAAAAGGTGGTACAGTAACAAAGGAAATGGAACTGGAAACCGAAAAATTAACATTGTAAACGCGAAAACTTAACATTGAAAAAATGGCTTAAAAAAAAGTCGGACTGGGCCCCGCGGAAAAAAATGGGTCAAAGGTTCAAAAAAAGTTAACCATGTTGGATAGGTTTAAATAATGGTGGTTGGGCCCCTTGATTAATGAAGCTAAAGGTGGAAAGGTTGGTGGTCCTTAGGTGGTTAACAAAAGGTTTACAAAAGAAATTGGAACTTAAACACCCCGGAAAACTTAAACCATTGATTGTGGCGAAACCGGCCCCGGCCCGCCCGCCCGCCCGGCCGCCCGGGCCCCCGGCGGTTTCCGCCATTCCTATTGCCTTTGGATGGTCCTCCAAAAGGACCTGGAACTAAAAAAGGTACAAATGGTTGGATAAAGTTGGATTATTGTGTGGGCCAACTTTGAATTATTGGAAGGCTGTTGAGTTTGGTGGTCCCCTAAGTGGGTACCAGGTACAAAGAAAAAAATGGATGAAACACGAAAACTTAACATTGTAAACGCGAAAAACTTAACATTGAAAATGGCTAAGTTGACTGCGCGGAAAAAATAGTCAAGTAAAAAAAAAGAACTGTTGGATGTTATATGTGGTGGGCACCCCTTGTTTATGAAGCTGTGAAAGTTTGGTGGTCCTGGTGGACAGTAACAAAGAAATGGACTGAAACACTATTTAACATTGTAAACGCGAAAAACTTAAAAAAACCTTGAAAATGGCTAAGCGTACTGCGCGGCAAAAAATGGGTCAAGTTAAAAAAAAATATCATGTTGGTAGAATATGTGGTGGGCACCCTTGATTATGAAGCTGTGAAAGTTTGGTGGTCTGGTGGTACAGTAACAAAGGAAATAGATCAAACACGAAAATTAACATTGATTGTGGCGCCGCCCGCCGGCCCGCCCAGCCCGCCGGCACCCGCCCGCCCGGCTTTGCCAATCAATAGCCTGGATGGACCTGGCTAAAAAAGTAAACATTTTTGGTTAGTGATGTGGTGGGCACCCCTTGATTAGAAGCTGTGATTGAATTTTGGTGGTCCTAGGTGGTACAGTAACAAAGAAATGGGACTTAAACAAAACGAAAACTTAAACATTGATTGTCCGCCGCCCGCCCGCCCGCGCCCGCAGCCCGCCCGCCCGCCCGCCGCCCGCCGCCCGCCCGGCTTTCGCCAATCCAATAGCCTGGATTTTTTTCTCAAAGAACCTGGCTAAAAAAGTAACATGTTGGATAGTGATATGTGGTGGGCACCCCTTGATTATGAAGCTGTGAAAGTTTGGTGGTCCTAGTTGGTACAGTAACAAAGAAATGGACTGAAACACGAAAACTTAACATTGTAAACGCGAAAACTTAACATTGAAAATGTATAAGTCGACTGCGCGGAAAAAATGGGTCAAGTTAAAAAAAAAAGTAACATGTTGGATAGTAATATGTGGTGGGCACCCCTTGATTATGAAGCTGTGAAAGTTTGGTGGTCCTAGGTGGTACAGTAACAAAGAAATGGACTGAAACACTAAAACTTAACATTGTAAACGCGAAAACTTAACATTGAAAATGGCTAAGTCGACTGCGCGGAAAAAATGGGTCAAGTTAAAAAAAAAGTAACATGTTGGATAGTAATATGTGGTGGGCACCCCTTGATTATGAAGCTGTGAAAGTTTGGTGGTCCTAGGTGGTACAGTAACAAAGAAATGGACTCAAACACGAAAACTTAACATTGATTGTGGACGCCGCCCGCCCGGACAGCCCGCCGCCCGCCCGCCGCCCGCCCCGCCTGCGCCCGGCTTTCGCCAATCCAATAGCCTGGAGTTATTTTTTTTTCAAAAAACCTGGCTAAAAAAAGTAACATGTTGGATAGAGAAATATGTTGGTGGCACCCCTTGATTATGAAGCTGGTGGATAAAGTTTCAATTTGGTGGTCCCTAGGAGGTTTACAGTAAACGAACAAAGGAAATGGACTTAAACACGAAAACTTAACATTGGATTGTTTGGACGCCCAGCCCCACCGCCCGCCGCCCGCCTCCCACCCACGCCGCCCGCTCCGCACCGCAATTACCGCCCCGGCCCCATTTCGCCAATCCCAATACCTGGATTTTTTTTCAAAAAAACCTGGCTAAAAATTAATAAATTTATCCTAAAATTGAAAATTTCTCCCTCAAAGTATACTTTGCTAGTAAAGTATAAAAGTATACTTTGCTAGTAAAGTATACTTTGCTATGTTGGTGAAATAGGCTACTGATGCAGTGGCAGGCCCACACTTACTACCTCATGTAGCCCCAGGTGTGAATTCCAGCAAGATTCACCCTTAACCCTTTCAATGCCACAGGCCTGTACAGTGATATTGTCAAAACGTGTAGATTGTGACGAGCATCAGGATCTGCACTTTTTGCAAGTAATTTTCATATTTTTGACAAACAAAAACACCCTCCTTTCATCAATGGACTAGACAAAAAATCAATTTGTGATGATTGGATTAGTTCGGAAATTAACCTATAAAATTAGATTCCAGTTATATAGGGGTGAAAGGGTTAAGCTACACATAAAGAGAATACCAGATTAGTGTCTTTTCATATCAAGTTTACCAGGCAAGGCTAGGAAATGCATAGGAATTCCGAGGCCAGCGGAATTCTACCGTTTCCGAGCCTAGTCTGATAAACTTGATATCAAAAGTCACTAGCATGGTATTCTATTTATCATTATCAGGTAACAGGCGAATATAAAGCTTGTTACCTGATAAATATGCTTACATCCTCAGAGCTTGAGTTTGAAATTGAGACTCGAGTGTGTACATGTTAAGTTATATAATATAATAAGACCATAAACTCACCTCACTCTCGCAAGCTTTCATAAGAACAGGATCTAAATTAATGTTGAATGCCGTCTCCTTAATTAAACCTCGTACTTCCATGTAACAGTCATGAGACAGTTCCTGAAACACAGATTCAAACTTTTACTTTTTAAATGTTACTTGTATCCCTTATTTCTTAAGCTCTTTGCATGATATGTTCTAGCATCATTATTGGTAAAATTAGAGCAAGTGAGCGGGACCTCACGGATACCGCCGCCGTCAGGTTCGACATCCAAATATAGTCACTTAGCCTTGACCATGGGTATAGCTATAGAATGAAAATATGGATGATGATAAAGAAGTACTAGAAGATTCAAGTCAATCCCACTCCCAGTTGCAGAGATAATGAGTAATTAAAAACTTTAACACAACTATTTCCAAAAAAAATTAACACACATTTTGAAGTACTTTGACCTGGAACTTGGGTCTGAAGGCTGTACGAGTGGCTACAGAATGAAACAAGCGCATTTATGAAGGTCAAAAGGTCAAGGTCATATTAAGGAACAGTGTGTATGTGTGGCATTTGTCCACAAGTATGATGTATTGAAATATTAAAGTAATCCATCAAGGAATATAGAAGTTATGACAAAAATGAGAAACTCCGGCAAACTTCTTAATGTGTGAAAAAGTTGTGAAGGTCAAAGTCATATTAAGGGCAGCATGGATGTGTGGCATTTGTCCACAGGTATGATGTATTGAAATATTGAAGTAATCTATGAAGGGACATATATTGGGTGAGCCAGACCCATGAAAACAGGGTTATCATTACCACTTGGGGGTGGGGGATATATAAAAGGTATATATCCCAGCATATTATCTCTGCATGATAACAATCTGCGAGTCTTGGTTTAAAGATTGTATGCCCCTATAAGTGGACCCCCCCTAACAGCAACATTTTCTGCTAAAAACTGGGCAGGGTTGAGACCATTCAAGCACTAACAATGCAAACTCTCATTCAAACATTGAAAAAGCACTGGAAACATGAGAGCTGGTAATTATAATTTACATGAAATTGAGATTGACAATTTTCTTCCAAAATGGTCACCAAGATCCAAGATGGCTGCCAAAACCCAAATGAATTACCCCACCACACTAAATATGTACAAACTACATCAATTATTGGCAAAACAGAAGTACGTTTATAGCTGAACTATGTTCTAAGAGCAAAATATAAGACGATAACATGTTTATAAGTACGTAGCAATTGGGAATGTATGTAAAAACATCCAATATGGCTTCCAAATATCATAGTTGCCCATCCAGACAATTTCTGTGATTTTTAAAAATCCTGTAGTATCAAAGCAAATTCGCATTTACACATTGTAAAACATTAAGAAAACAAGATAATTCATGTATTTTAAATTAATAAATTAATATATAACATCGGAACTTACAGTTTTGTCAAAAACTGCTACCAAAATCTAAGATGGCCGCCAAAAATATAACAATTCCAGCACCAAACACAACCCACCGCTAACACGATCAAACTAGTTACGTTGCAATAAATGGTAGTGTATATAAACTTCATCACCTTGTTCCATTATCTGGACGGGCAGCGACAGATATCTAAATTCCATATATAAATCCAAGATGGCTGCCAAATATCAACACTTCTACACTTTTTTCCATGCTTGTCCTAAGATATTATATTTCAAGTAATTAACAGCAATCACAAATTAATGAACTAGGCAAAATAAATTAGTTTGATAGTGTTATCAAAACCAGCTATCATATGAATATTTCATGATGATGCTTATATAAAATCAAGATGGTTGCCAAAATTAGTATTCAACCATGTATAAGTGGTCTACCATTTTGAATTTGTGTGTTAAATTGGTCTCTTCTGAAATAAATGGTGTTATCGTATGGAAGAAAAATATCTGTTATGAAAAATATCTGTTATGTTGGTGTGTCAAAGCCAAACAAGTGTGTGTATCTGATGCGCAACACGCTGGTATATTAATTACCGAGTACAGCCCTTCCAGCACAGTGAAAAAAAATGTCGCTATTCCATCAATTATAAAAGTTACGAGTGCCCGCTATACAAATATAATTATTTAGTAATATTAATTTTACTGATAGTGACGTGCGTATCAGGCTATTTTCATATGTAAATGAGGCATGATATTTTTTAATTATTTATACTAATTAAATGTGTCACCTGAAAAAATAATATGTACAGAATATACAAAACTATCTGTCTCACTATATTATAACCTACTGAGTGGGCATGTACCTTAATGAATCTCGGCCATGCTACTAGTTTTGAACAGAATGACTGCTACGTTTAATGATCAACATACTCCTCGCTGCAATGTCAATATTTGTTCCTGTGGATTATAGTATACATAAAGGCGAGCATGAAGCTGCAAGCCAATAGTTTTCAACGGGCATGGATGTACACTCTAAAGACCTAGTAATGTACGACTCACAACGAAGTAACTATTTATTCACTTAGATATTACATTAACATTATAAGTGAGTGTTTGTTTATTAGTGTCCACTGTATTAAAAGGGTCAGCCAGTTGTGACTTGTGCGAAACTCTTTGATATCATAATTTCACAAATTCCTATATACCACTAATATTTGAGCCAGGACATAGGAAAAAGATAATGTGGCATAAACATGACATTTTCACATTTCCATAAACAACATTATATTAGGATTATAACGATATATTACTTTCAAGTATATGCCATTGATAGACACTTCAAATTGTGTATAGATAATTGTTATCACATGACAAATACATCAATAAAACGTTGGCAATATTAACAAATTATGTTACAGGTCCCGAGAAATCAGATGTCGTACAAGTTTGCATGTCCTACGTTTTCTTATCTTGTACATTTATTATTCCAAATCGAACAAATCTCGCGATTTTGAACATGTATATTGTCAAAAACCGCAGTGTTTTATCTTTGTACGTGGCTGCCATAAGCCTACCTAAGTGTGTGTCAGCTGCATTGGCTCCACGCCATATAACTTTATCGCGTGTTTACTCCCATGGCATAGCATTTACCATGCCAATGTTGGTAGGCCCATTTATTCAAGTTCGTATTATATTCTATCAGATAATAATTTCTACGTGCTCACCGAGCATACATACTTATACAAATCCAAAACATCCCGAAATCCTTGTGACTAATATTTAACACATAACCAGTCAATGGCATATCTAGCTAACAGGGACAGTAGATTTACAAACACAATATACTATTGTTATGGATATCTACTAAAGATAAAAGATGCACACATTTCAAATAAAGCCGAATCTGTTTCATAACATACGTAGTGCCTGTATGTTAGCTACACAACTTAACACCAGTCACACAGATGAATCATTGCAACTGGAAGCGGTGCAATAATTGTATAGTGTCATACTGTTAAAACACTTAGTTAACCTGATTAGCATTACTATAATATGTACTTTCCAATGTAGTGTGGACGATAACATTTGCCATTTCACACAACCAGCTACACAATGTTGTTTTCAATCATATTTCCTTCAAACTAAATTCAATTGATATTGAAATATTTAATATCCAATTCAACAACATGTATTTCAACAGACCACTCCATTTTAAAGCATAATGCATTGTACTATTAAACTTAAAGTTAGTCAGTGCCAGACATATAGTCGACGAAAAATTCTACCTATTGATTACGATGACAATCATTGAAGATGTTCACCTGATGTTCAAATTGGCTATCATTTACTTACTTTCAGGACAATTACTTCTGTTGGCGCCAACTAGTGATGTCAAATGCAGTTATCAGTAGTAATTTACTATGTATGTCGTGTTGTAACCGCTATTGACATTACTTTCAAGTACGATGTTGCTATGACGTGCTTGGACCGTAGTGTTTTATCTTTGTACGTGGCTGCCATGCTACTAGTTTTGAACAGAACGACCGCTACGTTTAATGATCAACATACTCCTCGCTGCAATGTCAATATTTGTTCCTGTGGATTATAGTATACATAAAGGCGAGCATGAAGCTGCAAGCAAATAGTTTTCAACGGGCATGGATGTACACTCTAAAGACCTAGTAATGTACGACTCACAACGAAGTAACTATTTATTCACTTAGATATTACATTAACATTATAAGTGAGTGTTTGTTTATTAGTGTCCACTGTATTAAAAGGGTCAGCCAGTTGTGACTTGTGCGAAACTCTTTGATATCATAATTTCACAAATTCCTATATACCACTAATATTTGAGCCAGGACATAGGAAAAAGATAATGTGGCATAAACATGACATTTTCACATTTCCATAAACAACATTATATTAGGATTATAACGATATATTACTTTCAAGTATATGCCATTGATAGACTCTTCAGATCGTTTATAGATAATTGTTATCACATGACAAATACATCAATAAAACGTTGGCAATATTAACAAATTATGTTACAGGTCCCGAGAAATCAGATGTCGTATAAGTTTGCATGTCCTACGTTTTCTTATCTTGTACATTTATTATTCCAAATCGAACAAATCTCGCGATTTTGAACATGTATATTGTCAAAAACCGCAGTGTTTTATCTTTGTACGTGGCTGCCATAAGCCTGCCTAAGTGTGTGTCAGCTGCGTTGGCTCCACGCCATATAACTTTATCGCGTGTTTACTCCCATGGCATAGCATTTACCATGCCAATGTTGGTAGGCCCATTTATTCAAGTTTGTATTATATTCTATCAGATAATAATTTCTACGTGCTCACCGAGCATACATACTTATACAAATCCAAAACATCCCGAAATCCTTGTGACTAATATTTAACACATAACCAGTCAATGGCATATCTAGCTAACAGGGACAGTAGATTTACAAACACAATATACTATTGTTATGGATATCTACTAAAGATAAAAGATGCATACATTTCAAATAAAGCCGAATCTGTTTCATAACATACGTAGTGCCTGTATGTTAGCTACACAACTTTACACCAGTCACACAGATGAATCATTGCAACTGGAAGCGGTGCAATAATTGTATAGTGTCATACTGTTAAAACACTTAGTTAACCTGATTAGCATTACCATAATATGTACTTTCCAATGTAGTGTGGACGGTAACATTTGCCATTTCACACAACCAGCTACACAATGTTGTTTTCAATCATATTTCCTTCAAACTAAATTCAATTGATATTGAAATATTTAATATCCAATTCAACAACATGTATTTCAACAGACCACTCCATTTTAAAGCATAATGCATTGTACTATTAAACTTAAAGTTAGTCAGTGCCAGACATATAGTCGACGACAATTTCTACCTATTGATTACGATGACAATCATTGAAGATGTTCACCTGATGTTCAAATTGGCTATCATTTACTTACTTTCAGGACAATTACTTCTGTTGGCGCCAACTAGTGATGTCAAATGCAGTTATCAGTAGTATTTTACTATGTATGTCGTGTTGTAACCGCTATTGACATTACTTTCAAGTACGATGTTGCTATGACGTGCTTGGACTGGTAATTACATGACATGTGTAAAAAGATGTCCGACATAACTCGCGATAGCGTCCACAATGCTACTAAATTTGCTTTGCTTCATTGTACAAATGGGTGACCGGTAACATGATTGTCGCACAATACACTATAGTTTTGTGGTTTGTCACTGTCAGGGTGTTGCCTTATTAGCATTTTTATTTCATCGCTGTATATTTACTCCATGTTACTGTCTCTGTGTGCCATAATAAGAAGTTAAGGAGACCGCACAGGCGTTGTTATGCCATGCTAACCAGGTTTAATTGTCTCTTCGAACTGTATTGATCACTGACGATTCAGCAGGGTACGGGTTTGTGCCTCCTTGGACTGTACGCGAGTGGCTTTTTGTATTTTATTTTATTGTCACTGCTGTTTTTTCATTTATTTAATTAGTGAGTGATTTATGAATTAACTGATTTCTTGGCGGGTATCAAATAGCGTTTATAATAAGTTAAAGTCATTTACGGATGTGAAATTGATATATATCGGAAGATTATAATCGACTGGTGTAAATAAGATCATGACTAGTGATTAAATAATATAGTTGTTGCACTATTAAAATGAGTTTCACAGGAAGCATATAAGGAACATGTAACAGTACAATGCTTTATGATATTCGAAAACTGGGTTTTGGCATGCGATATACGTATGTCGTTAACATCATGTTTGTGAAATGCGCTCAGTCAAAATAGAAAATGGTCTGATGGAGAAAAGTAGTTTTAGACTTAATTATATATACTTCACTAACACCTAAGTACGTATGAAGCTATGTTTGATTTAATGAAGGTAATATACTAGATGTCATATCGCCCAACTTATAGGTTGAAGTTCAGAAATATTAATATGAAGAGCATTTAATTCTATAATTTGAAATATTTCACCATCCCTGCATAATATTACTGCTTTGGGAATTCAAATATACCGAAACCAAAGTAACAAAGTGGATATGTCTATTTCATACAAAGGCTGTACTTACTCAGGTATATTATAATAATTTCCAAATTATAAACTGTGTCACAACATAAACATAAACATTACGGTAACCAACTTAGCCAATATTAATTAGCCCATACTAATAAATCCTTGTGGTACAATGCGAACTTATGGCGGCCATCTTAGAATTTGGCAAATTAGGTACATTGATCCAAGTATGTTACATTTGTTTTACTGTGTCAATGTAATACTGTTTACTAGTTTTAAACGATTAATGCCATGAAATAGATAACACGACGTAAATTGGTGAGAAATCGTAATATTTGGCAGCTATCTTGGATTTTGGTAAACAAAACAGTTATCCAAGCATGTTTTGCTATTGTAATGGCCATTTACTGTGTATGTATGGTCGTATGAAAGTATGTTTTGAAATGTTAAATGATGTACCGTATTTAGCCGTGTATTGCGCACATTTTTTCAGCCCCATTTTTAATCCAGAAGTCACCCTGCGCGTTATAAGTAGGAACATAAATTTCAAACATTTTTTCCAACTGATTTGTGCCAGTTTTACGCAAACAAAACAAGCCCGGAAACGGAAATATCAATTTTTGACAGATGTCCGCTATGACGTTGAAATACGCATAGTGTGAAACAAGAGAGAAGGAATCAATCGATATGAATGGGTGCGGTAAGCATAGATTGATGGTAAATTGGTATCTTTTGGAATTTAATATAGCCAGGCTCGTAACATAAGAGGCTACGTGTATTAGAGGAAATTTACATGTTTTCTGTATTTATGCTGGTGTACCGATCTCATATCGTTCAAATGTTGCCTGTCGGGTATTGTTTGGTTGTAAATTTTCAAAGTGACATCACACGTCTGCCACTGTGAATAATTAATGAGGACAGATTATCTCAATCCCATAAGCGCTTGATGTCAGATTTTAGATGCTAAATCAAGCGTCGCGCACATTCAGATCGCACTCGGTAACACTCGGTAATGGTCGTTTCTCGTTGCTAGGTGCCGACTGACTGTGTTACTATTTTTGTAAAGTATTGACAAGTATTCACGCATCAACACCTTATGACATGTGCGACCAGCATAGCCCCTGATTCGTCTGCGCATACACTGATATGGGCTATGCTGGAATGTTGTTTATTCAGGTAGTACCTATGTCTATTGTTAAACCTAATCAATAAACAGTGAATACACACTATCTGTACATACGTATATCCACGGTGGTCAATATTTGGCTGGGGGGAATTGTTTATGGCCCATTTCTCATGTGCAGGTCACTAGTAGGAGTTATTATCGCCTTGGGGAAGAAGTTTACACATGGCTGCTGTGTGTTTGCGATTACGGGTAATTATGTTATACACTGCAGCTCCATTATAACGCGGTCGCGTATAGCGCGATCTCCATTACAACGCGGGTCTCTCGTGGATCCCATTTTTTTGGGGAAAAATCGAGAAAAAAAAATAAATAAAAATAAATTAAAAAAAATCATCGGACGTCGTGGTCATCGTGTAATTAGTTGATTCGTGATTTCTGTAAGTTTATTCAAACAACGAAGTTCAAAGTCCATGAAAGGATTATTATTAGTATGTTAGCAAATGTAATACCTTTAATCAGGTAATCATGTTAATAGGCATATTTATTAATCAATTCAATTACCTTAATCCCAATTGACATGTATTCGCGAAGTAATGGTCATATCAAAGGAGCATGCCGACCAATGTAACGCCTGATCAGAAGCTACACTGGTCACAAATCCCATGAGCACCATTTATCCAGTCACATAAATGTACCGCTTTCTGTCACCAAGTAATGTCAATGTATCTGTGTTAACACATAATTGTCGCTAATAAATGGTTACGTGTTCGATCGCCTTTCTTTTTCTTTACTCCCAGGTGTAATATTTAGCGTTCTATAAATAGACTGGTGTTTCAGCATTATCTGGGTATGGGATCACGTGGTCTATTGTTTACACTGCAGACCACGGCAATCTCGCTTAAATCGTAAATTTCATTCATCAATATGACTTGCAGCGTAAACAATAGATCATGTGACTCACATCCTGAGATTATGCACGTATCAACAGCTAATCGTCCGCATGAATAGGCAGGACACGTGACCATAGGCATTATTTATTATCAATTAATTCTTTTAAGCGCCTGTTGATCGCGAGTAGTATACATTGTAATAAGCGTCTGTCTATCGCGAGCACTATACAACGTAATAAGCATGATTTTATAAATAACTCATATGTTTAATACATTAATACAAGTTTGTATGTCATAGGCATTATTAATAATTACTTTAACTTCTGTTCAAATGACATGATTTTATATGGGTCCATTGCTAATTGAATTCCCGCAATAGTTGGTAACCGAAATGCGGATGATACCGGTAACACGTGCAGTACCAGTACCCGTGCATGTCCCGACATTTTATAACGCAGTCGGATTCGATCGCGGTTTGAAATCTTGGACCCCGACCACCGCGTTATATGGAGCTGCCGTGTACACGAATGGCAAATATGGTGGATATATACAACAAATTTTTTCGTAAGTGGGTTCAATAAGTTTATTACATGCATCTTGAATTTTTATTAAGCATATTAATGAGTAAATAACAATAAATATAACATACTTTTAGACAATATAAAGTCTAATTTATGCCTCGATTAGTAAAGCTGACCTTTGACGATCTTTTTCTCTTTGAGAGAGCCTAACAGCACACGTTCAGCATTGTGGATGTGAACTCGGAATGCAATTTTCTTATACTCGTGACGGAATTTCCGCCGATTTTTTTTTTTTTTGTTGTGCGCTATAGACACGCGTTGTACACCAGTGCGCGCAATACACAGCTAAATACGGTAATATAAGTGACACGATGGCACATGAACGGAGATTGTGATTGTTGGCGGTCATTTTTGATTTATATAATATTATATAATCAAGTAATAAATGTTTATTGAAGTAGCATAAGCCTGTATTTCGCTTATAACATATACTCAAATACGAATAAACCAAGAACTGGTCATATAAAATAGTTTAATATATATGGTTTAGTGTGGTGGGGTAAGGTAGTGGTGTATTGGCGGCCATCTTGGATTTTGGCGGTCATTGTGAATGAAAATGTTTTAGTTTGATTCTATGTAAATCACAAATACCAATTGGAATGTTTTCAGTACGTTTACAGCGTGTACATGCGATTCTGCGCAGTTTTATGTGAACGGTTGCAAAATAGCCCTTTTTACAGGCAGAAATGTTGTCCACTTACTTGGCCATAAAAAATTTAAAAGAAGACTTATAAATTGCTATCATGCGGAAATGATATGCTGATATATATACCTTTCAAGAAAATATAGTGGTCTAGGTCATATTAACGTCAGCATGGATGTGTGGCATTTGTCTTCAAGTATGATGTATTGAAATATTAAAGTAATCCACCAAGGGATATAGAAATTATCACAGAATTGAGAAACTTTGGTGAACTTCTTAATGTGAATTAAAAGTTCAAAGTTGTGAAAGACAAATGGTCATGGTCATACTAAGGGCAGCATGGATGTGTGTGTGGCATTTGTCCACAAGTATGATGTATTGAAATATTGAAGTAATCTATCAAGGGATATATAAGTAATGACAGAATTGAGAAACACTGGCAAACTTCTTAATGTGTGAAAAAGTTGTGTAGGTCAAAAGGTCAATGTCATATTAATGACAGCATGAATGTGTGACATTTGTCCACAGGTATGCTGTGTTTAAATACTTAAGCAATCGTTCAAGGGATGCAGAACTTCTTAATGTGCCGGACACACAGACACACAGTCCAAACTTTATATGCCTCTGGGTCTGCCGAGACCAGGGGAATAAATATGGATGATAATAAAGAATTACATGAAGTTTCAAGTCAATCCGACAGTTGATAAGATAAAGGGTACCTGGAAATTTTAATGCAAATCTTACAGACAGATCGATGGACGGATGTGTGGAAATACAATAACCCTCGACATACTTCGTATCCAGGGTATAATTAGGAACTAGAATTCTTGAGTAACGGATGAATATTAAAATATGCTAACAATGACTAATATTCTGTGCACCGAAGGATGATTGGGTAGCCTTCCAGATGATGTTGATAGAACAGCAGATTGTAATGGATCAAAACAAAACAATAAAAAACAGCATTTTAAAGACAGATGGGCAGATGAAAGACCATAGATGGTCATTGACAAAACAAAGTACACCCACCTACCAGTACCAAAGTCTGTACTGTGCACCTAGGAAACCGTGAATACAAGATGACCAAGAGCACAAAAAAACTACATTTCTTTCAGTCTCCTAATAAACAATTTATATCCTATTCTAATGGATAATCTTTCACATGTCGTTGTGACTGGATAATCTTTTACATGTCGTTGTGACTGGATAATCTTTCACATGTCGTTGTGACTGGATAATCTTTCACATGTCGTTGTGACTGGATAATCTTTCACATGTCGTTGTGACTGGATAATCTTTCACATGTCGTTGTGACTGGAGAAATTGGGTTTATGGGATTTGTGACCAGTGTAGCTCCAGATCAAATAGCACACTCCTGTATCATGATAATGAACAAAATTTATTGTTAGAAGCATGTTTCATTGATATCCTGATCAGACTGTGCGGATGCACAGGCTGATCTGGGATCTACACTGGTCGCAAAACCCATCAACCCAACTTCTCCAGATTGTCTCCGATCATATCTGGATTCAAACCTTTTTAATGAAGTGAAGCTTGAGGCAGTTCACAATCTTGCCCTCGAGTTCTTCGTCTTCATGTTGTATAATGGCCTTACAGTGTTTGCCAATGTCCATCTCACACGACTTGGCCAAACTTGGGTTCAGTCGGTAGTCTGGTAGGTGCAGGAAAATATAGAATACAAGCCTACTGTGTTGTGAAATGTGGCTGCGACTGGAGAAATGGGGCTTATGGGTTTTGCGAGTAGTGTAGATCCAGATCAGCCTGTGCATCCGCACAGTCTGATCAGGATCTGCACTGCTCGCCATTCCATCACTGAAACAACCATGATGCTTCTAAGAAACAATATTCAGCATTATCGGTACAGGAGTGTGTTATTTTATCATGAGCTACACTGGTCACAAATCTGATAAGTCCCATTTCTTCAATCACAGCCACATCATGTTTACAGCTTATAATGAACTATTTACTCCCAGTGGGTGATTCATACTTAGTGTCTCCCCAGTCTTCTCCCAAGAATTTTTCCTTATGGCAGTGCTCCAGATAAGTTTTTTATTGTAAGAGTATTATACCCCCTGATTTCAAATTCAATGCGTATTTTACTTTTACAAATGTATTATTAATTTTCTTACTTATTAAATAGGGAACAAATGATAAAACAAGAGCTGTAGGAGAACAGCATAGCTCGACTACGAGGGTTGTCGATGTACACATAGCTTGACAAAGAAGGTGGCTGCGGCCTGCATAAAAACCTTAACCAAGGTTGACTAAAAACATTAACCAAGGGGAATATTAAGTAAGTAATTTAAGGTTAAATGTAGGTCAAGGTCAAATATAGGTCAGGGGTTATTGATGTGCATCACTAGGAGATGAAGTTGTCCAAGTATGGTGGGTGTAGGGCCAGTAGTATTGCATCTACAAGCTTGACTAAAAACATTAACCAAAGAGAATTAAGTAAGTAATTCAAGAGGAAATGTAGGTCAAGGTCAAATATAGATCAGGGGTTATTGATGTACATCACTATGAGAAAAGGTTGTCCAATTATGGTGTCTGTATGCACAATAGTATTCCATGTACAAGTTTGAGTAAAAAGCTTAACCATGGTCGAATAAAAGCCTTAACCAAGGGGAATTAAGTAAGTAATTCAAGGTTAAATGTAGGTCAAGGTCAAATATAGGTCAGGGGTTGTTGATGTACATCACTAGGAGATGAAGTTGTCCAAGTATGGTTGGTGTAGGGCCAGGAGTATTCCATCTACAAGCTTGACTAAAAACGTTAACCAAGGGGAATTAAGTAATTCAAGAGGAAATGTAGGTCAAGGTCAAATATAGATCAGGGGTTGTTGATGTACATCACTAGGAGATGAAGTTGTCCAAGTATGGTGGGTGTAGGGCCAGTAGTATTCCATATAGAAGGTTGACTAAAAACCTTAACCAAAAGGAATTAAGTAAGTAATTGAAGAGGAAATGTAGGTCAAGGTCAAATATAGATCAGGGGTTATTGATGTACATACCTATGAGAAAAGGTTGTCGAAGTATGGTGTCTGGATGCACAATAGTATTCAATGTACAAGCTTGAAAAAAAACCTTAACCAAGGTTGACTAAAAACCTTAACCAAGGGGAATTAAGTAAGTAATTCAAGAGGAAATGTAGGTCAAGGTCAAATATAGATCAGGGGTTATTGATGTGCATCACTAGGATATGAAGTTGTCCAAGTATGGTGGGTGTAGGGCCAGTAGTATTGCATATACAAACTTGACTAAAAACTTTAACCAAGGTTGACTAAAAACCTTAACCAAGGGGAATTAACTAAGTAATTCAAGAGGAAATGTAGGTGAAGGTCAAATATGGATCAGGGGTTATTGATGTACATCACTAGGAGATGAAGTTGTCCAAATGTGTAAGGGGGTGTAGGGCCCATGGATAAAGTTCTATTGTTTGCAATTTGATTTGATTACGCACTAAATAAATTGAATATGAACAAATTATCACGAGAATCTGAAATTGAAAGTCTACTGGTTCCCCGCCTTACACGGTGTAGTGAAGACCGATTCAAGTAATCGATGACGATAGAACAACTGTGTTGATTGGCGGACAAAAATAGGCATCGTAATAATCGCACTAATTGTCCCAAAATAGCATCTAAGGATAACAGTCGTTAGATATCCATTTCTGGCTGGAAGTAATTAAGTTCTGATGCTGCAATTCATACCCAACACTATTTTTACATTTTTAATTTTATCACCGGCTAAAAAATTAAATATTTCAGGCTGAGCAGGCTGATCTGGGACAACATTAGTTACAAACTCGATACACCGTTTGGTCATGGTTAGTTACATAAATTGTCAGACAGAAGCAGATATCATCAATGTTACTGGTGGATTACCTTTAGCCTCCTGCAGTTGTCGTTTCATGACAAATCCTCGACACTTGGCATCGAAGCCGTTGGCGTTGCGGTTTTCCTTCAGGCAGTCCAACACATCCGCAGTTGCGAGAGTGCTACAGTGAACCTACAGCAGTGAATAGCAGGGTAGATTGTCAGGGTTGGGTGGGTGCAATGCACAGGTGGATTAACCCTTTCACCCCTAAGTAACTGCAATTGAATTTGATATGTTAATTTTGCAACCAATCCAACGGTCACAAAATGATTTTCAGACTAGTCAGAAAGTCAGATATAAATAATTGCCATGAATGCAAAAAATCACCTTAAAAGCCTATTATTAGAGAAAGGTCAGTAAGACGAAGGTGGCAGTCTATTGACTATCCAAAATATCGCCAATTCTTTTTTTTAACCAGATGATGTCTGCATATGACAAAGCTCAAAGAAAAACATTACTTCAACATTGAACTCCACGTGGCATTTAATAGAATAAATATGGTAATTAGTATGTTTTAACCATGTTACCATCCCGGCCAGGCTTTATATTCACCTGTGGTGGAATGGTGGAGTTATAATACTTGTGTTATATTGTGAGGTAGTCTTACCAAATCTGATGGAAATCGTTAAATAAAAACATGAATGCCAAAGTAACAATATATGCCAGTTCAATGAGCTAAATCAGTCAAGAGGAAAAAGTAGGTCGTATAATTTGACCATGTAAATGCATATCTGGCCAAGAAATAGTTTACACACCACCAGGATCACGATTATTGTGAAACTGGGGGCTGTTTCACTAAACTTCGTACGACCAAATTATGATAGTCTGTAAATTGCACATGAACAATGTTTTCTTGTAAACAATTATTGGATTTACATTTATTGAGCATAGGCTGCATATGCAGCCTATGCTCAATAAATGTAAATCCATCAATTGAAATTTCCACACTATCCATAATTTGCACTTACGAACATTTTAGTCGTACAAAGTTTAGTGAAACGGGTCCCTGGGCTCCTACCTTGATCATGCTCTTACAGATGTGGAACAGGGAGTAATCCCCAAGATTCGTCTCCGCTTTCTGCAAACAAAACAAGAAATGTGTGGACAAATGCCGAGTGGAGAAACTCTGGCAAACGTCTTAACAGGATGCACAGACACATGGACACACAACACAGTTCAAACACCATTATGGCTCCCATCTATACCGAGACCAGGGGCCTGTTTCACTAAATGTTTGTAAGTGCAAAATTATGATACTCAGTAAATTTAACATTAGCAATGTTTTCTTGTAAACGAGTATTGGATTTACATTTATTGAGCACAGGCTGCATATGCAGCCTATGCTCAATAAATGCAAATCCCATCAATTGAAATTGATCCTAAATTTGCACTTACGAACACTTAGTCGTACAAAGTTTAGTTAAACGGGACCCACCTCTACAGAGACCTGGGGCATAAAAACATGATTTGTATCATACAAATGTGGCTGTGACTGAAAAATATGTGATTTGTGGCCAATGTAGCTCCTGACCAAGTAGCATGCTCCTGTAGCCTGATAATAATCTATATTCTTTATTAGAAGCATGACGGGTGTTTCATTTATTGAATGGCAAACAGTGCAGATCTTGATCAGACTGTGTGAATGCACAGGCTGATCTGAAATCTACACTGGTCGCAAAACCTAAAAGCCCCATCTCCAGTCACAGCCACAAATATATTAACTCTTTCACACTAAATAATTGGACTGTTCCATAATTTGTGTCTTTTTTTTTTAAACCTTGACCTTTGGTGTTCAGATGCGGGGTGTATGCGAAACACACATATTGGCCAAATATTATTAACCATCACTACGCTGAATTAATTTTTGTCGTCTGCTGGAAATGTTTTATTTTCAATATTTCTCTATAAAAATCTGTTTTAACAGTGCATGAGAATCGTCTCCACTGGAGACGATTCTCAAGTGCGGCCAAAACAGGCTTTTTGTTAAGAATTAAGGCAAAAATGAAAAACAGCAGATGACAATTTTCGTCTCTCGCGTAGTGAGGGTTAACATCGGTAACTGAAATGAAAGTTGTTACTAATGCACATGATGGTATACTGATTTGAGCCCAACGCAATGGTGGAAACGTACAGAATGATTGGGACCTAGTTTGGCACAAAGGTGCCCCGTCTCAGTTGGCAACCAAACTACAGCGAAGATTTGTTGATGGTTCCCAAACAAAATAAACAAATATAAATAGAAAATGAAATGAAAACAATCATTTTGGAGAACAATAGGTACAGAAGCGAATATCATTCATTATATTTTGCATGATAGACTATATGAGCTAATACTTTCATTTAAATATGCAACTCCCAACTATTTAAACGCCTGTATAGTAGTTTTATTCAACACATGTTGTGTAGTTTACATAATTTTCAGATTATTTTTTTTTAAATAAGAAAACAATCGTTTTGCTGGTTTAAACGTGTCACGTTTAAACCAATGAAAACATTGTTTTATAATTAAAACAACGAAAACAATGTGAAAATGATGTATAAACAATAGGCATAATTTTCAGATTATATTCTTTTTAAATAAGAAAACATTTCGATGGTTTAAACGTCACACGTTTAAACCAATGAAAACATTGTTTTATAATTAAAACAACGAAAACGATGTGAAAATGATGTATAAACAATAGGCAATCATTCGTATGGAGCCAGGAAGAAACCCGGGCTATACATCCTTACCTCACGTTTGAATATCAGTCTATGGCAATTGGGACTCAGCTTTGACTGCTGGGACTTGAGGCACTCAATCACCTGCAAGTTCATTCAATAACCATGCAATATCAGCTTAAAGGCACTGGGTCACAGATATGCAGACAATGGGGAAACAGATTAACCCTTTTCATGCCGAGGATACACCATTATGTTTGCTGAAAATCCTAAATATTTACCTTCCAAGTGCTGATAAGTATATGTCGCGACCACCATTTGAACCGTCGAGATGGTTCAAATGAGTGGTCGCAACATATACTTTCATCAAGAAATAACAAAAATAAAATATTTTTAAAAAAACATAAGATTTAAAGGTGTATTCAGCATGTAATGGGTTAACAAGACAACACATTTCTGAACCTAATTGTACATTACTGGAAATACCCGTGATTAGCAAAACAATGTTTATAGTACTGGAAAAATAGACAGAAAAGTAAAGTGAAAGTGTTTAACGTCCCAGCAACTGCTAAGGTCATATAGAGACGGGACCACAGTTTAAAGTCTCATCCGACAGACAAGTGGGATGGAAATACTATGTTAGTATGTTTCACGCTTAGGGTGAGGATTGAACTCACAACCTCCAGAATTGAAGTCCAATTCCATATCCCCAAGGTCACGGCCCATCCCAACTGAAGAAATAACTGGTGCTAGTTTTTCTGCGATTGTTGGCTACTAATTTCATTTGTTTATACGACGACCTGTCTGGTTTGGACAAGAGACTCATCAGTCACGTACCTGTGCGTCGCCCGCAAGTTTAGTTTTACAATATTGTTTCACGTCTCCTGCACAGGCTTTCTTCAGCTCGGGGTCCAGGTCAATGCTCTCTCCCTGCAACAATCGTAGTTCGCTAATCTTTGCAATAATCGAGTCTGAAAATCTGGTTGATTGATTAATCCTTTCAAACGTAAAGAAACTGGAATGGACTGTGATATGTTGTTAATTTAAGGACCAATCAAATCATCACAGAATGAATTTCAGATTAGTTCATTAGAAGGGGTGTTTTATTTCTAAAAACAAATATGAAAATTGCTTGCAAAAAGTGCAGATTCTGATGAGACACCTCGTTACGAGCCGGCTCATCCAGATCTACACTGTTTGCAAACATCGCTAAAAGAGGTCTGTAGTGTTGAAAGTGTTAGTTCAGTGACGGATTTGTGTGATTAATCAACTAATTGATTGAGTGATGGAATGGGTCACAGTCATTAACAGGGTCATATACAGCCAGGAATACACATTGGAAATTACAAATATATATATATACGTAATTCACGCTTTCAACACTACAGACCTCTATAGCACTGTTAATGAGCCGGCTCATCAGGATCTCGACTTTAACACTACAGACTTAATAGAACGTTAATGAGCGGCTCATCAGGATCTGGATTTCAACATACGACTCTATGAAGTTTAATGACCGGCTCACAGGATCTGGACTTTCAACACTACAGACCTCTATAGAACTGTTAATGAGCCGGCTCATCAGGATCTGGACTTTCAACACTACAGACCTCTATAGCACTGTTAATGAGCCGGCTCATCAGGATCTGGACTTTCAACACTACAGACCTCTATAGCACTGTTAATGAGCCGGCTCATAGATCGGACTTTCAAACATACAGACCTCTACACTGTTAATGAGCCGCTCATCAGGATCTGGACTTTCAACATACAGCTATGAACGTTAATGAGCGGACTCATCAGGATCTTGACTTTCAACACTACAGACCTCTATAGCACTGTTAATGAGCCGGCTCATCAGGATCTCGACTTTCAACACTACAGACCTCTATAGAACTGTTAATGAGCCGGCTCATCAGGATCTGGACTTTTTGCAAGTAATTTTCATCTTTTCTTTGACAAAAAACTCCCCCTTTTTTATAAATGGACTCATCTCATCTTGTGACAATGGGATTGGTCGGAAAATTAATGTATCAGTCCATTCTGCTATCTGTTCGACGTTTTGTTGCCGACAAAATTTCGGCTTTTGAACATATTAAATCTAAAAGTACTTTTTCATCAATAACAAAAAAGTCACCCCGCCAAATTTTTTTCACTTGAAATTCCATCAAATATTGATTTCATTGCGTAATTCCAATGGGAATTGAACATGGGGCAAAAAGTAGGACGATGACCAGGAGGGTAAAAAAACTAAAAAAAAATTGGGAGGGTGACTTTTTTGTTATTAATGAAAAAGTGCTTACTATTTTTTCAAACACAAAAACATGTTTGGCAACTGAATTAGTACACAAAACTAACATACACTGTCTAATAGATACATCTCAAGTCTTGAGATTTACATCTTAATCGCAATGTGAAGACAACAAAAACTTGTTTTGTGTACCACTCAGTGCAAAATGTCAATATTGACAAATTAATTTCCGTAACCCAACGGCTTCGGCTCGGAAGCGAGTCGATAAACTCCGGCTATCGGAATTCATCGGCCGCGAATCAGGCAGTTGAGCAGTTGACCCGAGCGTCTATCGGAAAATCGATCGGACTTTGAACACGCACCTGCTGTTTGTTTATCAACAAATATTGATATTTTCATCGACTACAAACTCATTTTTGTACCAAAATGAATGCAAACAGTTTCAAAGTGTGTGTAAATAGAAACCTGTTGGATTTATGTGTGGGAAAACCCAATAGGAGGCCAAATTCGGCAACTTGAGCCGTATTGGGGCTTTAATGTGTTTAATAGCCAAAAGTTTGAAAAGGTTGACTTTTGGCCATTTTGGCAGGGCACGCCAAAGGTACCTGCACAATGAACAAACAAAAAAATATACAGTCAGTGTAGTCCCAGATCACGTTGTACATTTGTGAAGTCAAGTGAGTTTAGCAGCTAAACACTGTTTGTCATTTCGCAAATTATCCAGGGTGACCATATCCTGAGCAAATAGCAGACTAACATAGCTTGATAACAATTACATTCCTGGTTGGAAGAATGACATGCGTTTCATTGATAGACTAGCTAACAGTGCAGATGCTGATCAGACTGTATAATTGCACAGGGACTGTGTGAAGGCACAGGCTGATCTGGATCTACACTGGTTGCAAAACCCATAAACCACATTTCTCCAATGACAGCAACATGTAGACCGATGGTCACACATAGATATCCAGCGGACCCTGTTCTCAGCCAGCTACCCGGCTAAGCCACTGTGGCCACGAGATGCTCTACAGTTGAACCCCTCTAAACCGGACACTCAGGAAGATATGGAAGTTTAACTTAGATGTGTTTCGCTGTTATGCATCTCTGATTACAATGACTTTTCAGGATGCAAAACACTAGAATGTGCAGGGCCTGAAAATAGCACTGGTCCGAGGTCCTGGACCTGCAAATTTTAAAGTCGGACCTTTGTATTTTACAAGCAACAAGTCCGCCGGACCTGTGATAAAGTTGAAATTGCTATCATCATTCAGTGGCGATGCTAAATCCATTCTGATTATCGTCTTATAAGATAATTTATGGCGACTCATTCGAGTATTTACACATGTTGTGACGAGTCATTTCCCATAAAACAGACACATATTTCTACCGTTTTTCTAGCGATTATCCTCTCCGACCTTCCAAAAAATTCTCCATGGACCTTTCACTTTTTTCCTTGTTAGGTCCCGGACCTACTGGTAAAAGCTGCTATTTTCAGGCCCTGATGTGTCATGAAGTGCTCATATGTCTGATTTACAGTGAAACATATCCAAACCAGACACCATGGGGACCTCCCAGGGTGCCCAGGTTGGAGAGGTTCCAATGTATGTACCTACCCTGCGTAGAACCTCCACCCGCAGCTGTTGCTGGCATTTGTTTTCCACTCTCGGTTTATTCTCCTTCAGAATGTCGTCACGTACAAGGGCGCTGAGACAAACAATCACGTCGGATCTGGAAACAACAATAACACAATGAAATTACAACGTAAATGCTTTGATTTAACGACGGCACTGGCTCGAAGACCTTGCATGTCGGGACCGACTATTTAAGTCCCCATCCGATAGAACTAGGCTAGCACGAAGTTGTCTTGCCCAAGGACACACCGAATCGACCATTCGCAGCGGTCGAGGTGGGAATCGAACCCGGGGTCTCCCAATCCGCAGTCCGACGCTCTACCTACTGAGCTGATCTGGCCACAACGTAGTCTTTCAACACTATCACTTTCCGTGACCCGACCATTGTGTGGTCACTCAATACAGGTTTAACTGCATAATTGTGGCTGTGACTGGAGAAATGGGGCTCATGAGTTTTGCGTCTAGTGTACATCCAGATCATCCTGTGCATCTGCAGTCTGATCAGGATCTGCATTATTTGCCATTCTATCAATGAAACACCCTTCATGCTTATAACAGGCAATGTAGATAGATCAATATCAATTACAGGAGTGTGATATTTAATGAGGAACTACACGGGTAACAAATTCCATATAAAGCCAAATGTCTCCAGTCACAGCTACATAATTATAACAAGAAACGAGGCAAAGCCACGAAGGCCAGGTTTTTTTCCAAGCATAGACACTTGGATAACATAATTATACCCACTTTTTGTAGACTAGATGGCCGTGGCCTGCATGTCGCGCCTTGGGGCGAGGCATGGACACTAAAAAAATAGATATAGTAGATGGAAAAACTTTACACCAAAAATTCAATTGGGTGAAGCAGTTGCAGAGATATAGTACACGAAAAAACTTTAAAAAAAAAATTCAAAGTAATTTGACCTTGACATTGGGCACAGGATCGCGCTTTCCGCAAGCAGGTGCGACAATGATGATAAACACCCATGTGAAGTATCAAGGTATTGGGTGAAGCAGTTGCAGAGATATAGTACACGAAAAAACTTTAAAAAAAAAATTTAAAGTAATTTGACCTTGACATTGTAAATGCGAAAACTTAACATTGAAAATGGCTAAGTCGACTACGCGGAAAAAATGGGTCAAGTTAAAAAAAAAGTAACATGTTGGATAATGATATGTGGTGGGCACCCCTTGATTATGAAGCTGTGAAAGTTTGGTGGTCCTAGGTGGTACAGTAACAAAGAAATGGACTCAAACACGAAAACTTAACATTGATTGTGGACGCCGCCCGCCTGCCCGCCCGCCCGCCCGCCGCACCCGCCCGCCCGCCCGCCCGCCGCCCGCCCGGCTTTCGCCAATCCAATAGCCTGGATTTTTTTTCAAAAAACCTGGCTAAAAATGAAAATTGACAGCTTAGTAACTGGTGTCAGGATCAGTGAATATACAGTTTTTATTATATAAGTACTTTCATTTCTCATTGAAACACAATGGAACACAAGCCGTCAATATTTTTCCATATCAACATCTCGCCAGTTGATATTAGTCAGTGCCGGAACTACATTTCACCTCGCAAAATAGTTACTTCTAAATCATCACTAATTTGTTTATTTTGTTTACATTTCGTCAGGCACATATAAGTTACGAGTGTGTACGTATATAATAACAAGAGGGCCATGATGGCCCTAATTCGCTCACCTGACTCCATGAACACCAGGAGAATGTGACATTGAGTTCATATGTGTTTTAAAACTAGATGGCCGCGACCTGCATGTCGCGCCTTGGGGCGAGGCATGGACACTAAAAAAAGAGATAGTAGACGGAAAAACTTTAACAAACATTTTTTTACCGGACACACGTACATACGGACGGACGTACGCCAAAGTGCCGACTATATCGCGCTTTCCGCAAGTGGGCGCGAAAAAAACTTTAACCAAAAATTTCATTCAAAGTAATTAGACCTTGACATTGGGCACAGGGGCCGCATGGGGGTCGAATGAAAATATAGATGATGATAAACACCCATGTGAAGTTTCAAGGTAATGGGCTAAGCAGGTGCAGAGATATAGTACATGAACAAACTTTAACCAAAAACTTTTAACAAACAAGAAATGTGTCCGTCGAACGCGGATGCCACCTGCAGCATATTTGATAAACTGTGACAAAGTGGTTAACCAAAAAGTGTGACAGACAGACAGACGGACAGACGAACAGACAGACGGACGGACAGACGGACGGACGGACGAACCCGGTGGCATAAAAACTTCAAAGTAATTTGACCTTGACATTGGGCACAGGGGCCGCACGGGTGGGGGTAGAATGAAAATATGGATGATGATAAACAGGCATGTGAAGGTTCAAGGTAATGGGCAAAGTAGGTGCATAGATATAGTACATGAAACAAGAGGGCCATGATGGCCCTAATTCGCTCACCTGACTCCATGAACACCAGAGGAGAATGTGACAGTGAGTTCATGTGTTCTAAAAAAATTGTGATATTTTTAGATGGCGGTCATCTTGGATTAAGCGATGACTCATTTTACCAAATCTGAAAATGCTTCACCCAAGGATCTTAACTTCCTATGAAGTTTGGCCAGCATCGGCCAAATGGTTCCCGAGAAAAAGAAGTTCAAAATCTTGAATAAATGGACATTTTGGTGGCTATCATGGATGACATAATCATCTGATTCCGACAAATATTGCACCAGAGCAATCGCCTCATCGATACCTTCAATTTGATATATGACATGAGCATATTCGGTCAAAAATAAAATTTGACCCTAATTTGACCCCACGGGCCACGCCCATTTTTGACCCCGGGGTCACCATTTTCACAACTTTGAAAGAGCATAGTAAATCGATCATTCCTACCAAGCTTAGTCGAAATCCGGCTAGCGGTTCATGAGAAGAAGATATTTTAAGAATTTATGCTATTTTTAGACAGCGGCCATCTTGGAGGACCTACATTTTAACAAATCTGAAAAGGCTTCACCCATGGACCATAACTGTTAAGTTTGGCTACCATGGGCCAAGCGGTTCATGTGAAGAAGAATTTTGAAATCTCTAATAAAAGAACGACCTTTTGACATTTCGGTGGCCATCTTGGATGACATAACAATCCGATTTCGACAAAAAATGTACCAGAGTGATCGCCTCACTGATACCTTCGATTTGATATATAACATGACCATATTCGGTCAAAAATAAAATTTGACCCCAATTTGACCCCACGGGCCACGCCCATTTTTGACCCCGGGGTCACCATTATAACAACTTTGAAAGAGCAATGTACATCGATCATTCCTACCAAGTTTTGTCGAAATCCGGCTGGCGGTTCTTGAGAAGAAGATTTTTTAAGAATTTTTGCTATTTTTAGACGGCGTCCATCTTGGATTACATAATGACGTCATTTTAACAATTTTGTAATCCCACTACCTGAAGACTATGACCATGAAGTTTGGTGACTATAGACCCAATGGTTACCATGGAGAAGACGTTTGAAAATGTTCACGGACGACGGACACATTGCGGTAACAATAGCTCACGAGCTTCGCTCAGGTGAGCTAAAAATCTGTACTAAAAAGAAATTGTTTTATTGGCATGAGAATCAAGCTCAGAAAGTTTATAATCCAAGGTGCAAAATCTCCCAAACGAGTGCCATTTTAAACTTACTTTGTGATCTTATTGGGACAGAACTCCGTCACAGATTTCTTGCAAGCTTCTTTAAACTTGTGGGTAAACTTGAAATCCTCCAACTGAATCTGAAACACAAGATAGTAGGTATGTGAAAAGTTTAACGCAAATTTAGACAAAAATCTAACACAAACACAAAAGTTATTGGACCTTGACCTTGGGCAGAGTGGGATACAGCATGAATATATGGATGATGAATAATACGCATACTTTCAAGTCAATGCGACTTAGGACTGCAGAGATACAAGGTACTTAAAAACTTTAACGCAGATTTCGGACAGACACCCAGACGTCATTGTGATCATTATGTCTTGCTTTCCGCAAGCGGGCTCGACAAAAATCATTTTAAGACAAGTCAATTTATGATTATAACGGGAATTTTTGTTCTGAAAAGTGGAAAAATTACTTGCAAAAAGTGTAGATCCTGATGAGACAGCTCGTCACGAGCTGGCTCATCTGGATCTACACTTTTTGCCAATACCACTATATCTGCCTGTGGTGTTGAAAGGGTTAAACAACAGACAGGGTAGTGGTTGGATCATAAATATGCACATGAGATTTCAAGCCATCATTTATACAGATAAGAAATTATAGGATAAAGGAGAAACAGGCATGCATCTACTGGACAGAAATGTCGAAGTTATTTGACCTTGACTTTGAGAATGGGGTAGTATGGATGGTATGTGGAATGAAAATATGAATTTTGAGAAACCAATAGATCATACAGTAAAGAAGTGGAAAACGTGACGGACAGACAGACATATTGATGAGCATATATCCCATATTCGCTACGCGATGGAACAATAAGATACTTTTGACTGGTTTTGTTTGTTTTTTTGTTGGTGTTTAACGGCCTATCAACATAATATATAAGGTCATGTAAGGCCAGGCCAACGGGTTTGATCCCGTATTTAACCTGCTGCATTGGCTTTTGACTGGTAAGTATTTAATAGTATCAGATGATACTAAAGGCAGCTTGATCTCAATTAGGCTGTTGCCATATAATACCCCTCCCACACCGGACGGTAACTGCAATTGCAACGAAGTGTATACCTAGAACAATCTCAACAGGGCCTACACTATTCAACAAAAATTGAGGCTTCATTACTACCGCCAGTGTACCATTTCACAACAATGAAACATGAAATAAACTGGTAACATAATTATTAAACATTCTGAGCAAGACCTCAAAATTTGTACTAAAATCAGGCAGTTAGATTGGTCGAGACGAGCACAGCTCAGTCTCGACCAATCGAACTTCCAGATTTCGAGCACAAGAACGAATAGACGCTCAGTAAGTAATACAATCCCGTTGCCGGGATGTAGGAGTGAGTTTCCTGGCAGACTCACCAGCTGATGGTGTTCGACGCCGGCGGCACACTTGATGTTCATGTCCTGGTGGTGCTTGTGTTCTATCAGACAGTCCATCACCTCGGATGCATCGGCGTCATGGTCCAACAGGCCCTGTAATGGAGGGGTTGATTGGTTGCTTGATTGATTTGTTAACTGAGGCCCGTTTCACTAAACTTCATACAACTAAAATGTTTGTAAGTGCAAAATTATGATAGGCTGTAAATTTCACATTAACAATGTTTTCTTGCAAACAATTACTGGATTTACATTTATTGAGCATAGGCTGATTATGCAGCCTATAATGATACTCAATAAATGTAAATCCATCAATTGACCTTTCCAGACAATCCTAAATTTGCACTTACGAACATTTTTATCGTACAAAGTTTAGTGAAACAAGCCCCAGATTGACAAACAGTGTTCAAGTAGGCCGTCAATTACCTTGGACACATCGGCGTATGATCCAACATGCTCTGTAATGGAGGGATCGATTGGTTGGTTGGTTGATTGATTGATTGGCTGGTTAACTGATTGACCATGGTTGAAAAGTGAAAGAGAATGGGTTTAACGTGCCAGCAACAGCTAAGGTCATGTAGGATGGGTTCCTATGGTTGAAATGATGTGACGTATCATGAAGATCAGATAGACATTATTCGAAGTATTGCACGAAAATAGACAAGACAGCAGCGAAAACACTATATGCCACCATCCCCCATGAATTATTGTTTTGGTAGCAAAATAAAATGCTACCTGTCTCTTTGTTTTACCAGACAATCACAATTGTGGGTATGACTAACCTCACAGTTTGTTTGTTTGTTTGTTGGGGTTTAACGGCCTATCAACAGCTAAGGTCATTTAAGGCCGGGTCAATGGGTTTAGTACTAAATCCCATATATTACCTGTACATGTTCAAGTACATGTACTAATAGGGGGAAAATCCCAAAATCCGAGGCATTTGATGGTATTTTTAAAAACTTTAATGCAGATTTCGGACAGACGGACAGACGGAGACTGACGGACGGACGGACGGACGGACACGGACGGACGTTCTTACGAGAGATACATTGTGAGGTTATTTCCTTTGATGTTTACACTGTGGGGTTAACCTCACAATGTAGCAACTTATTCCGTTATTTTCTTCCTTAACGATTCTCTTACGGAATAAATCGCATAATATGCAAATGAGCTAGCCATTAGTTAATTATATTTGAAAAACACTTATCCAAGTGTCTTAAATAGGGCGGTGGGTGGGTTTCAGCACAACACAGCAACCTCACAATGTAGCTCTCGTAAGTACGGACGGACGGACGGACGGACGTCTCTACTTTCAGGTAACTATGTGGCTTATCGCATGTTAAATATTAGCCACATAAAACCATTTTTAGCCACATAAAACGATGTTTTAGGTGGCTAATTGTAACCAACCCTATCCTTTAACAAGTCCATAACCCTGTGGGGCTAGCCACATAAGTACCCAAATGTCTGCCCGGACGGACGGACGGACGGACGGACGGACGTCTTTACTTTCAGGTAAATATGTGGCTTATCGCATGTTAAATATTAGCCACATAAAACCATTTTTAGCCACATAAAACGATTTATTAGGTGGCTAATTGTAACCAACCCTATCCTTTAACAAGTCCATAACCCTGTGGGGCTAGCCACATAAGTACCCGAATGTCTGCCCGGACGGACCGACGGAAGGACGGACGTAAATGTGATCACTATGTCTCGCTTTCCACAAGCGGGCTCGTCAAAAACTATACATTCAGCCCTGAAATCAGAATAATCCTGATCTGATGCCACGTCCTCGCCACAACAGAATTACTTGGCCCTCTCCAAAAAGCAGTAGGTCAGTAATAATATTACTACTTTTATAATGGGCAATAACCCAATTCAACCAGGTAACAAAAGAGCCAAAGATAAAAACGTACCCGAGGGCCAAAACAGGCAAATCGTGATTCCTATTAGGAATTTACTAACTTCACAGAACTTTTTGATCATCGGAGTACAGGCGCGCATGAGAATCGTGTCACTGACTAATCTCACAGAACTTTTTGAGCATCGGAGAACAGGCGAGCATAAGAATTGTGTCACTGACTCACCTCAAATAACTTTTTGATCAACTGAGTATAGGTACGCATGAGAATCGTGTCCCATGACTAACCTCACAGAACTTCTTGATCATCGTAGTATAGGCGCACATGAGAATCGGGTCCAAGACTAACCTCACAGAACATTTTGATCATCGGCGTACAGGCACGCATGAGAATCGTGTCACTGACTCACCTCACAGAACTTTTTGATCATCGGAGTACAGGCGTGCATGAGAAACGTGTCACTGACTCACCAGTCACCTCACAGAACTTTTTGATCATCAGAGTACAGGCGTGCATGAGAATCGTGTCACTTACTAACCTCACAGAACTTTTTGATCATCGGAGTACAGGCGTGCATGAGAATTGTGTCACTTACTAACCTCACAGAACTTTTTGATCATCGGAGTACAGGCGTGCATGAGAATTGTGTCACTGACTAACCTCACAGAACTTTTTGATTATCGGAGTACAGGCGTGCATGAGAATCGTGTCACTTACTAACCTCACAGAACTTTTTGATCATCGGAGTACAGGTGTGCATGAGAATTGTGTCACCGACTCACCTCACAGAACTTGTTGATCATCGGAGTACAGGCGTGCATGAGAATCGTGTCACTTACTAACCTCACAGAACTTTTTGATCATCGGAGCACAGGCGTGCATGAGAATTGTGTCACTTACTAACCTCACAGAACTTTTTGATCATCGGAGTACATGTGCGCATGAGAATCGTGTCACTTACTAACCTCACAGAACATTTTGATCATCGGAGTACAGGCGTGCATGAGAATCGTGTCACTGACTTACCTCACAGAACTTTTTGATCATCGGAGTACAGGCACGCATGAGAATCGTGTCACTGACTAACCTCACAGAACTTTTTGATCATCGGAGTACAGGCGTGCATGAGAATCGTGTCACTGACTAACCTCACAGAACCTTTTGATCATCGGAGTACAGGCGTGCATGAGAATTGTGTCACTTACTAACCTCACAGAACATTTTGATAATCGGAGTACATGCGTGCATGAGAATCGTGTCACTGACTCACCTCACAGAACATTTTGATCATCGGAGTACAGGCATGCATGAGAATTGTGTCACTTACTAACCTCACAGAACTTTTTGATTATCGGAGTACAGGCGTGCATGAGAATCGTGTCACTTACTAACCTCACAGAACATTTTGATCATTGGAGTACAGGCGTGCATGATAATCGTGTCACTGACTCACCTCACAGAACTTTTTGATCATCGGGTTCAGGCGTGCATGAGAATTGTATCACTGACTAACCTCACAGAACTTTTTGATCATCGGAGTACCGATGCGCATGAGAATCGTGTCACTGACTCACCTCACATAACTTTTTGATCATCGGAGTACAGGCATGCATGAGAATCGTGTCACTGACTCACCTCACATAACTTTTTGATCATCAGAGTACAGGCGTGCATGAGAATTGTATCACTGACTAACCTCACAGAACTTGTTGATCATCGGAGTACAGGCGTGCATGAATGCGCAAATTTTTGGATAGGCGGCAGAAATGTGTCACTGACTAACCTCACAGAACTTTTTGATCATCGGAGTCAGGCATGCATGAGAATTGTGTCACTACTAACTACATACTTTTTTGATCATCGGAGTACAGGCGCGCATGAGAATTGTGTCACTGACTAACATCACAGACTTTTTGATCATCGGAGTACAGGCATGCATGAGAATTGTGTCACTTGACTACCTAACACACACTCGGAACTAAATTTTTTTTGATCATCGGAGTACAGCGCCGCATGAGAATTGTGTCACTACAACCTCACAGAACTTTTTGATCATCGGAGTAGCGCGAGAAGTGTCACGACTAACCTCACAAGAAACTTTTTGATCATCGGATAACAGGCCGCATGAAGAATTGTGTCACTTACTAACCTCACATAAACTTTTTGATCATCGGATAGGCGCGCTGAGAATTGTGTCACTGACAAACCTCAACAGAACATTTTGAATCAACGGAGTACAGGCGCGCAGAGAATGTTCACTGACACCTCACAGAACTTTTGATACGGAGTCCAGGCATGCCATAGAATTGTGTCACTTGACTAACCTCACATAACTTTTTGATCATCGGAGTACAGGCGTGCATGAGAATTGTGTCACTTGACTAACTCACAATACTTTTGAATCATCGAGTACAGGCGCGCAATGAGGATTGTGTCACTGACTAACCTCACAGAACGTGACCGGAGTAACAGGCATGCAATGAGAATTGTGTCACTTACTAACCTCACATAACCTTTTTGATCATCGGAGTACAGCATGCATGAGATTGTGTCCTTACTAACCTCACATAACTTTTTGATCAAGCCTCGGAGCAAGGCATGCATGAGAAATTGGGGTGCCACTTACTAACCCAAACAGAACTTTTTATTTATCGGAGTACAGGCATGCCATGAGAACGTTCACTTCTAACCTCACAAGAACTGATCATCGGAGAACAAGCGCTGAAAAACGTGTCACTTACTAACCTCACAGAACATTTTGATCATCGGAGTACAGGCGTGCATGAGAATCGTGTCACTGACTTACTCACAGAACTTTTGATCATGGAGTAACAGCAACGCATGAGAATCGTGTCACTGACTAACCTCACAGAACTTTTTGATCATCGGAGTACAGGCGTGCATGAGAATCGTGTCACTGACTAACCTCACAGAACCTTTTGATCATCGAGTAACAGGCGTGCATGAGAATTGTGTCAACTTACTAACCTCACAGAACATTTTGATAATCGGAGTACATGCGTGCATGAGAATCGTGTCACTGACTCACCTCACAGAACATTTTGATCATCGGAGTACAGGCATGCATGAGAATTGTGTCACTTACTAACCTCACAGAACTTTTTGATTATCGGAGTACAGGCGTGCATGAGAATCGTGTCACTTACTAACCTCACAGAACATTTTGATCATTGGAGTACAGGCGTGCATGATAATCGTGTCACTGACTCACCTCACAGAACTTTTTGATCATCGGGTTCAGGCGTGCATGAGAATTGTATCACTGACTAACCTCACAGAACTTTTTGATCATCGGAGTACCGATGCGCATGAGAATCGTGTCACTGACTCACCTCACATAACTTTTTGATCATCGGAGTACAGGCATGCATGAGAATCGTGTCACTGACTCACCTCACATAACTTTTTGATCATCAGAGTACAGGCGTGCATGAGATTGGTATCCCTTGACTAACCTCACAGAACTTGTTCCCATCATCGAGTACAGCGTTGCAATGAGTCATTGTGTCACTTACTAACCTCACAGAACTTTTTGATCATCGGAGTACAGGCGTGCATGAGAATTGTGTCACTGACTAACTTCACATAACTTTTTGATCATCGGAGTACAGGCGCGCATGAGAATTGTGTCACTGACTAACCTCACAGAACTTTTTGATCATCGGAGTACAGGCAATCGGAGTACAGGCGCGCATGAGAATTGTGTCACTGACTAACCTCACAGAACTTTTTGATCATCGGAGTACAGGCATGCATGAGAATTGTGTCACTGACTAACCAACCACAGAACTTTTTTGATATCATCGGAGTACAGGCATGTCATGAGAATTGTGTCACTTACTAACCTCACATAACTTTTTGATCATCGGAGTAAAACAGGCGCGCATGAGAATTGGTGTCACTGACTAACCTCATCAGAACTTTTGATCATCGGAGTTAGGCGCGCATGAGAATTGTGTCACTGACTAACCTCACAGAACTTTTTGATCATCGGAGTACAGGCATGCATGAGAATTGTGTCACTTACTAACCTCACATAACTTTTTGATCATCGGAGTACAGGCGTGCATGAGAATTGTGTCACTGACTAACTTCACATAACTTTTTGATCATCGGAGTACAGGCGCGCATGAGAATTGTGTCACTGACTAACCTCACAGAACTTTTTGATCATCGGAGTACAGGCATGCATGAGAATTGTGTCACTGACTAACCTCACATAACTTTTTGATCATCGGAGTACAGGCATGCATGAGAATTTGTGTTCACTTACTAACCTCACATAACTTTTTGATCATCGGAGTACAGGCCATGCATGAGAATTGTGGTCACTAACTCACAGAACTTTTGATCATCGGAGTACAGGCATGCATGAGAATTGTGTCACTTACTAACCTCACAGAACTTTTTGATCATCGGAGTACAGGCATGCATGAGAATTGTGTCACTTACTAACCTCACATAACTTTTTGATCATCGGAGTACAGGCGCGCATGAGAATTGTGTCACTGACTAACATCACAGAACTTTTTGATCATCGGAGTACAGGCATGCATGAGAATTGTGTCACTTACTAACCTCACAGAACTTTTTGATCATCGGAGTACAGGCATGCATGAGAATTGTGTCACTTACTAACCTCACAGAACTTTTTGATCATCGGAGTACAGGCGCGCATGAGAATTGTGTCACTGACTAACCTCACAGAACTTTTTGATCATCGGAGTACAGGCATGCATGAGAATTGTGTCACTGACTAACCTCACAGAACTTTTTGATCATCGGAGTACAGGCGCGCATGAGAATCGTGTCCAATTCGAGGTCCTCATCTGCCGCCTCAGTAAAGTTGCCTATCGCGTCCTGGCAGTCGTCATCAAGTTCTTCGTAGTTGTCTTGGAGACATGTGATCTCCTGGAAACAGAAATAACTCTGCTACAGCGATTGAAGGATTGGGTTTTAAAACCTATGTAGTCATATGTGGCTATGACTGGAGGAATGGAGCTTTCGGGATCTGTGACCAGTGTAGCTCCTGATTAAATAACACTTCAGTAGCCTGATCACAATCTATATTGCTTGTGAGAAGCAGGACGGGTGTTTCCTTGATGGATCAGCTATTCTGATCAGGAAAAGCCCTGTTAAAAATTCCATCAATAAATTTTTGTTTACCTCTTGTGAATATCAAATGTACCCGAGGGAAAAACCAAGGATATTGGTATTCTGGCAAGGATGAACCCCACCATTAAACTTATCCTTCACATGCTCCCAACCAACCACCGAAACAACAGAAACAAGGGCATCGTTATCACTCAGGTAATCCCCTCGCTGGCAGCCTCGATAATAATAAACAAAATCAAAACAAGAAAATGTGGCCTATCCGCACACAAATGCCCCCGGTGGTAGATTGGAGAAACACTGTGGCGAAGTTAATTAACCGAAAGTGCTGAGTATTCATAAGCACAGTTGTGAAGGTCAAATGGTGAAGGTCATATTACGGGCAGCATGGATGTGTGGCATTTGTCCACAAGTTTGATGTATCGCAATATTAAAGTAATCCATCAAGGGATGTATAAGTGATGACAGAATTGAGAAACTCTGGGGAACTGATTCATGTGTGAAAAAGTTGAAAGTTGTCAAGGTCAAAGGGCAAGGTCATATTAAGGGCAACATTGATGTGTGGCATTTGTCCACAAGTATGATGTACTGCGGTATTGAACTATTAAAGTAATCCTTCAAGGGATATAGAAGTTATGACAGTATTTCAAAACTCCGGCGAACTTCTTAATGTGTGAAAAAGTTCAAAGTTGTCAAGGCCAAAAGGTCAAGGTCATATTAAGGGCAGCATGGATGTCCGTCATTTTTGCACAAGTATGCCGTGTTGAAATATTTAAGTAATCCATCAAGGAATATAGAAGTTATGCAGAATTGAGAAACTCTCGCGAACTTCTTAAAGTAGGAAAATATCAAAGTTGTCAAGGTCAAAAGGTCAATGTCATTATAAGGGCAGCATGGATGTGTGGCATTTGTCCACAAGTATGTTGTCTTGAAATATTTAAGTAATCCTTCATGGAATATAGAAGTTATGACAGAATTTAGAAACTCTGGCAAACTTATTAATGTGGGAAAAAGTTCAAAGTTGTCAAGGTCATATTAAGGGCAGCTTGGATGTGTGGCATTTGTCCACAGGTATACTGTGTTAAAATATTTTAAGTAATCCTTCAAGGGATATAAAAGTTATACGAGAATTCCGAAAATATAGCGAACTTCTTAATGGGCAGGACACATGGACGGACACACGGTCCAAACACTATATAACAAGAGGGCCATGATGGCCCAACTTCGCTCACCTGACTCCATGAACACCAGAGGAGAATGTGACATATGAGTTCATGTGTTTCAAAAAAATTGTGCTATTTTTAGATGGCGGTCATCTTGGATTAAGCAATGACTCATTTTACCAAATCTGAAAATGTTTCACACAAGGATCTTAACTTACTATGAAGTTTGGCCAGCATCAGCCATATGGTTCCTGAGAAAAAGATGTTCAAAATCTCGAATAAATGGAACTTTTGGAGGCCATCATGGATGACATAATCATCCGATTCCGACAAATATTGCATCAGAGCAATCGCCTCATCGATACCTTCAATTTGATATATGACATGAGCATATTCGGTCAAAAATAAAATTTGAATCCACAGGCCACGCTCATTTTTGACCCCGGGGTCACCATTTTAACACCTTTGAAAAAGCATTCTACATCGATCATTCATGTTCGCGTGTATTGGGCACCATAGACAAATGTCAATCAGGCCGAATTCAGGAATGTCACTAAAATCCACTGTAAATCCATCGATAGAGAGAATGAGGATTAAACATCAGTTAGACCTACACGTGCGAGTTTTGTTTCGCACAGGTGTCGGGTGAGTTTAAAAATAGGCTGTCGGAAGGTCAAACTTGATGTAGTTTGTGTGTTAAATGCGTCGCTTGTTTCGGAGAGTATTCGGAGGGGAGTTAACTCTGTTACTAAATTTAGCGATGACCGCACGATTTGTGCTGCAAATGGGGGCAAATCACACGCAACAAAATAATCCGATGTATTTTTGTACGTAGAACATCCGTTGTTGATATTGTGCAGTGCAAGTAGTTTTTCATAATATTATTTTCAATTAGCGGTTGCGTATGCCAGTTAAACGTTGACTAACACAATGCATTTTGTTGTTATGGTTATTCCAAGATATCACTACGGACGTGCCCATCGAGGGGGGTCTGGGGCGTGGCTAACTGTCCGACGCGATTCCAATACATAGTTATTGCGTGGACAAGGATACGGAGTGCGAAAAATAAAAATGGCCGCCAAGGGGAGATAAGTTAAAGTAATTGGAAATTTTTAAAAATAAATAGGCTTCTTCATCTTGCCGTCATAAACATGTATACCGAATTTGGTTACGATCGGTGAAGTAGAACTTCAGTTATTGCGTGGACAAGCTGTGTCCGCCCGCCCGCCCGCCCGCACAAGATGAATACATAATACATCCCGTTTTTTCAAACGGGCGTATAAAACTACTGACGGCTTGTGTTCCATTGTTTTCAATGGGAACCGAAAGTATGTATATGATAAGGAAAAAATACTGACGACTTGTGTTCCATTGTTTTCAATGGGATACGGAAGTACGTATATAATAAGCCAACTTACGTCGTCCTTCTCGTACCCATTGAGGGTGGAGCAGAAGGTGGCGAGGTTCGCAAGGCACGCCTCCTCAATGTCGGGGTTAAGGTTCACTCGCTTGGCCCGCATCCTCATTGCGTACCTCACCTCGTAGCGACACGGCTTAGACACCTCACCGCTGTCCTCCTGCAGGGTACAAATATTGATTGATTGGAGGTTCATTTCTGTTCAACAGCAAGGTCATATGCAGTTATAAACCTCGGAGGATGCAGCGCTCCAGATAAGGAATTAATAATTGAGTATTGTCACTCCATGATTTCTGAAGCAATTGGGTATTTCAACATTTTAATTGGGTAAAATAAAATAACACTACTGTTTACACATCAACATACAGCAATTATTGAATACTTTGCTTCGAAATGAAAACATGTCTTGGCATTTCATTCCTTGGAGACAATTCCAATGAAATACCAAGATGTGTTTCATGGAAAATAAGAACAATATGCTATCCTTGTGGTCTGTTTATTGTTTTCTGTAGCATGATAAATGTACCACAAATTGCTTTTTGATACCCGCTACTTCTGATTTCAATTGGGTTTTTGGCAATTTTAATTGGGGATTTAAGCAAATACGCAGCTTATCTGGAGCTCTGCATATGTGGCTGTGATGGGAGAAATGGCGCTTATGGAATTTGTGACCAGTGTAGCTCCTGATCAAATAGCACACTCCTGTTGCCTGATAACAATCTATATTGCTTCTTAGAAGCACAGCGGTTTCCATTGATGGAATGGCAAGCAGTGGCAGTGCAGATCTTGTTAAGACCAAGGGAACACAGGCAGATCTGGATCTGCACAGGTCTCAAAACCCAGTTCTCCTATCACAGCCACATATAGGAACCTATTAATGAAGTTTGTGGTAATGTATTCAACATTTGGACATTCAAAATACTACGATGCCACCGGCGCCGGAATTGTGACCGATATCACTCACTTTTCACTAAAGTTTGTGAGACAAAAAACATGCCGAGGCTGTATGTGCGTACCACGTCCTTGGTGTGCCTGTACAGACAGGAGAAGATGGTGGGTGAGTTGTCTACGGACGATTTCTTCACGTCGAACCAATCTGGGCTGGCATCGCAGTACTTCACGGCATCCATGTGGCACATACGGTAGAACTGGGGACTCAGTCTGCAATGCACAAACAACGGATGGTGCACAACTCACCTATTTATCAGTAGCCTATTTCACCAACATTGCCAAGTATACTTTTCTAGCAAAGTATACTTTGAGGGAGTAAGCATTTATTTTTCCTGAAATGAATTATTTCATATATTTGACGAGTATGCAGAAATATTATACTGAATTTATTACATTATCACAGCCAAAATGGCTGTGATAATGTAATAAATTCAGTATAATAACAAGAAACGAGGCAAAGCCACGAAGGCCAGGTTTTTTCCAAGCATGGACACTTGGATAACATAATTATACCCACTTTTTGTAGACTAGATGGCCGTGGCCTGCATGTCGCGCCTTGGGGCGAGGCATGGACACTAAAAAAATAGAATAGTAGATGGAAAAACTTTAACGAAAAAACTTTAACCGGACACACGGACGTACGGACGGACGGACGAACGGACGTATGCGAAAATGCCGACGATATCGCGCTTTCCGCAAGCGGGTGCGACAATGATGATAAACACCCATGTGAAGTATGAAGGTAATGGGTGAAGCAGTTGCAGAGATATAGTACACGAAAAAACTTTAACAAATAAATTCAAAGTAATTTGACCTTGACATTGCGCACAGGGGCCGCACGGTTGGGGGTTAGAATAAAAATATGGACGATGATAAACACCCATGTGAAGTTTCAAGGTAATGGGCGAAGCAGTTGCAGAGATATAGTATAACGAAAAAGTTTTAACCAAAAAATTTAACCAGACGTACGTTAAAAAGTTAACGTTGAAAATGACTAAGTCAATTACGTAGAAATAATAGGTGAAGGTAAAACAAGAGCTGTAGGAGAACAGCATAGCTCGACTACGAGGGTTGTCGATGTACACATAGCTTGACAAAGAAGGTGGCTGCGGCCTGCATAAAAACCTTAACCAAGGTTGACTAAAAACATTAACCAAGGGATTATTGATGTACGTCACTAGGAGATAAAGTTTTCCAAGTATGGTTGCTGTAGGCCCAGGAGTATTCCATATACAAGCTCGACTAAAAACCGTAACCAAGGGGAGATAACTAAGTAATCCAAGGATAAAAGTAGGTCAAGGTCAAATATAGGTCAGGGGTTATTGATGTACATCCCTATGAGAAAAAGTTATCCAAGTACCGGTATGGTGTCTGTATGCACAATAGTATTCCATCTACAAGCTTGACTAAAAACCTTAACCAAGGTTGAGTAACTAGATGGCCGCGGCCTGCATGTCGCGCCTTGTGGCGAGGCATGGACACTAAAAAAAAAGATATAGTATAATGAAAAACTTTAACCAAAAAACTTAAGCAAAAACTTTAACCGGACACACGTACGTACGTACGTACGACAAAGTGCCGACTATATCGCAAGCGGGCGCGAAAAAAAATTTAACCAAAAACTTCAAAGTAATTTGACCTTGAGATTGGGCACAGGGGCTGCACGGGAGGGGGGGGGGGGAGAATGAAAATATAGATGATGATAAACACCCATGTGAAGTTTTAAGGTAATGGGCAAAGCAGTTGCAGAGATATAGTATAACGAAAAAATTTAACCAAAAAACTTAACAAAAAACTTTAACCAAAAAACTTAACCAAAAAACTTAACCAAAAACTTTTAACCAAAAAACTTAACCAAAAACTTCAAAGTAATTTGACCTTGACATTGGGCACAGGGGCCGCACGGGAGGGGGGTAGAATGAAAATATAGATGATGATAAACACCCATGTGAAGTTTTCAAGGTAATGGGCAAAGCAGTTGCAGAGATATATAGTATAACGAAAAAATTTAACCAAAAAACTTAACCAAAAACTTTAACCAAAAAACTTCACCACAAAACTTAACCAAAAACTTTTAACCAAAAAACTTAACCAAAAACTTCAAAGTAATTTGACCTTGACATTGGGCACAGGGGCCGCACGGGAGGGGGGTAGAATGAAAATATAGATGATGATAAACACCCATGTGAAGTTTTCAAGGTAATGGGCAAAGCAGTTGCAGAGATATAGTATAACGAAAAACTTTAACCAAAAACTTAAACAAAAACTTTAACCAAAAAACTTAACCAAAAAACTTAACCAAAAACTTAACCAAAAACTTTTAACCAAAAAACTTAACCAAAAACTTCAAAGAAATTTGACCTTCACATTCGGTACAGGGGCCGCACGGGAGGGGGGTAGAATGAAAATATAGATGATGATAAACACCCATGTGAAGTTTTCAAGGTAATGGGCAAAGCAGTTGCAGAGATATAGTATAACGAAAAACTTTAACCAAAAAACTTAACCAAAAACTTTAACCAAAAAACTTAACCAAAAACTTCAAAGTAATTTGACCTTGACATTGGGCACAGGGGCCGCATGGGAGGGGGGTAGAATGAAAATATAGATGATGATAAACACCCATGTGAAGTTTCAAGGTAATGGGCAAAGCAGTTGCAGAGATATAGTATAACGAAAAACATTAACCAAAAAACTTAACCAAAAAACTTAACCAAAAAACTTAACCAAAAACATTAACCAAAGAACTTAACCAAAAAAAAACTTCAAAGTAATTTGACCTTGACATTGGGCACAGGGGCCGCATGGGAGGGGGGTAGAATGAAAATATAGATGATGATAAACACCCATATGAAGTTTCACGGTAATGGGCAAAGCAGTTGCAGAGATATAGTATAACGAAAAACATTAACCAAATAACTTAACCAAAAAACTTAACCAAAAACTTTAACCAAAAAAACTTAACCAAAAACTTCAAAGTAATTTGACCTTGACATTGGGCACAGGGGCCGCACGGGAGGGGGGTAGAATGAAAATATAGACGATGGTAAACACCCATGTGAAGTTTCAAGGTAATGGGCAAAGAAGTTGCAGAGATATAGTATAACGAAAAACTTTAACCAAAAACTTTAACCAAAAAACTTAACCAAAAACTTTAACCAAATAACTTAACCAAAAACTTTAACCAAAAAACTTAACCAAACAACTTAACCAAAAACTTTAACCGCCAAAGTGCGACTATATCGCGCTTTCCGCAAGAGGGCGCGACAAAAACCTTAACCAAGGGGAATTAAGTAAGTAATTTAAGGTTAAATGTAGGTGAAGGTCAAATATAGGTCAGGGGTTGTTGATGTACATCACTAGGAGATGAAGTTGTCCAAGTATGGTTGGTGTAGGGCCATGAGTATTCCATCTACAAGCTTGAATAAAAACCTTAACCAAAGAGAATTAAGTAAGTAATTCAAGAGGAAATGTAGGTCAAATATAGATCAGGGGTTATTGATGTACATCACTATGACAAAAGGTTGTCCAAGTATGGTGTCTGTATGCACAATAGTATTCCACGTACAAGCTTGAGTAAAAAGCTTAACCAAGGTCGAGTAAAAACCTTAACCAAGGGGAATTAACTAAGTAATTCAAGGTTAAATGTAGGTCAAGGTCAAATATAGGTCAGGGGTTGTTGATGTACATCACTAGGAGATGAAGTTATCCAAGTATGGTTGGTTTAGGGCCAGGAGTATTCCATCTACAAGCTTGACTAAAAACCTTACCCAAGGGGAAATAACTAAGTAATTCAAGGTTAAAAGTAGGTCAAGGTCAAATATAGGTCAGAGATTATTGATGTACATCACTAGGAGATGAAGTTGTCCAAGTATGGTTGGTGTAGGGCCATGAGTATTCCATCTACAAGCTTGACAAAAAACCTTAACCAAAGAGAATTAAGTAAGTAATTCAAGAGGAAATGTAGGTGAAGGTCAAATATAGATCAGGGGTTATTGATGTACATCACTATGACAAAAGGTTGTCCAAGTATGGTGTCTGTATGCACAATAGTATTCCATGTACAAGCTCGAGTAAAAAGCTTAACCAAGGTCGAGTAAAAACCTTAACCAAGGGGAATTAATTAAGTAATTCAAGGTTAAATGTAGGTCAAGGTCAAATATAGGTCAGGGGTTGTTGATGTACATCACTAGGAGATGAAGTTGTCCAAGTATGGTTGGTGTAGGGCCAGGAGTATTCCATCTACATGCTTGACTAAGAACGTTAACCAAGGGGAATTAAGTAAGTAATTCAAGAGGAAATGTAGGTCAAGATCAAATATAGATCAGGGGTTGTTGATGTACATCACTAGGAGATGAAGTTGTCCAAGTATGGTGGGTGTAGGGTCAGTAGTATTCTATATAGAAGGTTGACTAAAAACCTTAACCAAAATGAATTAAGTAAGTAATTGAAGAGGAAATGTAGGTCAAGGTCAAATATAGATCAGGGGTTATTGATGTACATACCTATGAGAAAAGGTTGTCGAAGTATGGTGTCTGTATGCACAATAGTATTCAATGTACAAGCTTGAAAAAAACCTTAACCAAGGTTGACTAAAAACCTTAACCAAGGGGAATTAAATAAGTAATTCAAGAGAAATGTAGGTCAAGGTCAAATATTAGATGAGGGGTTATTGATGTGCATCACTAGGAGATGAAGTTGTCCAAGTATGGTGGGTGTAGGGCCAGTAGTATTGCATATACAAGCTTGACTAAAAACCTTAACCAAGGTTGAGTAAAAACCTTAACCAAGGGGAATTAACCAAGTAATTCAAGAGGAAATGTAGGTCAAGGTCAAATATAGATCAGGGGTTATTGATGTACATCACTAGGAGATGAAGTTGTCCAAGTATGGTGGGTGTAGGGCCAGTAGTATTCCATATACAAGCTTGACTAAAAACCTTAACCAAGGCGTGACGGCGACGCCGACGCCGGGGTGACAACATAAGCTCTACTTATTCTTCGAATAGTCGAGCTAAAAATGGTTACATGTTGGATAGTTGTATGTGGTAGGCACCCCTTGGTTATGAAGCTGTGAAAGTTTGGTGGTCCTAGGTGGTACAGTACCAAAGAAATGGACTTAAACACGAAAACTTAACATTGTAAACGAGAAAACTTAACATTGAAAATGGCTAAGTCGACTGCGCGGAAAAAATGGGTCAAGTTAAAAAAAAAGTAACATGTTGGATAGTGATATGTGGTGGGCACCCCTTGATTATGAAGCTGTGAAAGTTTGGTGGTCCTAGGTGGTACAGTACCAAAGAAATGGACTTAAACACGAAAACTTAACATTGAAAACGCGAAAACTTAACATTGAAAATGGCTAAGTCGACTGCGCGGAAAGTTAAAAAAAAAAGTAACATGTTGGATAGTGATATGTGGTGGGCACCCCTTGATTATGAAGCTGTGAAAGTTTGGTGGTCCTAGGTGGTACAGTACCAAAGAAATGGACTTAAACACGAAAACTTAACATTGAAAACGCGAAAACGTAACATTGAAAATGGCTAAGTCGACTGAGCGGAAAAAATGGGTCAATTTACAAAAAAAGTAACATGTTGGATAGTGATACGTGGTGGGCACCCCTTGATTATGAAGCTGTGTAAATTTGGTGGTCCTAGGTGGTACAGTAACAAAGAAATGGACTCAAACACGAAAACTTAACATTGATTGTGGACGCCGCCCCCCCGCCATAACATTCAATAACATTCAAATTCTTTCGTCTATTTTGATAAAATAAAGCCTGAATAATTCAGAAAAGTGCACAGTAAACATTACCGGTAGTATTTTAATGTATTTATTTCTATGTTAATGTTTAATATTCGCGGATTTCCTGATTCCGAATATCAAACCATATACTAGTAACCGGACATACCAGTACCCGGATTTCCATTTTTTTTTCATTTTTGTGTTAAGAGACCATTGTTCTAAGCGACCATTTTTGGTGTCTCCCTTGGGTGGTCGCTTAATGCAAGTTTGACTGTACTTATGTACGTATGTACATGGAATAACGCTATATCCCTTCTTGCCTATCGGCGAGGGGATAATAAACTTGCCCATCGGGCGAGTAGCAAGCAGTGGTATAGCTGGAACCATGTGGAGTACCTGAAGTCGCGGACGATGAAGTACTGGATCTCAAGGAGATGGTCCTCACACTCGTCGGTCATCACATCGTGGTCGAGGTTCTCCATCAGGCAGTTGATCACCCTGAAAACAAGACACGTCGAAAAAATGGACCGGTTTCCTATGAGATGCCGCTCAGCTCTACTTAGAGCTATCACATAAACGCATTTACGTCCAGTAACCGGTGCTAATTTCTTTTGAAAATGTGTTTACGCAGTATCATCTGCATGGGAATCTGTCAGGAATCCGGTGCCTATTTCGGCGCGAAACATTTTACACAGGCAAGGAGTAGAATGCCAGTGATATACATAATAGTTCACATATTGAATTTTAAATAAATTAATTTCAAGAGTGCTAGCGACCAAGAAATTAGTTTATTCAAAATTCAATATGTGAACTATAACATACTTATTGTTTACCGAACCCAGTCGCGAAGCTCCGCCCCTAAACATGATTTCAAATCGCTATACTAGCATGTGATTGGCAGTGTGACACGAAGTGAGCGTGTGTGTGGTCGGTAATATGTTTTGGGTCTCATGAACTGATGACAAGGCGTAAAATCAGTTCTAAATATAGCGGCTGAACAATTAATAATTAATTTAATAGATATTGGCGAAAGCATATCTACGCGATTAATTGAGACGAAATGCTGTTCTTTCATTGGTCAAGGTAAACAATAAAACAGTATTACTACAGTAACTGGATAGTTACAGAAAAGCTGCAGCTGGTCTTGGGCAGATCAGATGCCATTGATTACATATCTGTAGCGTGACTGGCCACATGTCATATGCCCAATATCTCCAACCACATGAGACACGCCATGTGATTTTGTACCTACCGTATTTAGCCGTGTATTCCGCGCATTTTTTCAGCCCCATTTTTAATCCAGAAGTCACCCTGCGCGTTATAAGTAGGAACATAAATTTCAAACATTTTTTCCAACTGATTTCTGCCAGTTTTACGTAAACAAAACAAGCCTGGAAACGGAAATATCAATTTTTGACAGGTGTCCGCTATGACGTTGAAATACGCATAGTGTGAAACAAGAGAAAAGGAATCAATCGATATGAATGGGTGCGGTAAGTATAGATTGATGGTAAATTGGTATATTTTGGGATTTAATATAGCCAGGCTCGTAACATAAGAGGCTACGTGTATTAGAGGAAATTTACGTATTTTCTGTATTTACGCTGGTGTACCGATCTCATATCGGTCAAATATTGCCTATCGGGTATTGTTTGGTTGTACATTTTCAAAGTGACGTCACACGTCTGCCATTCTGTGAATAATTAATGAGGACAGATCATCTCAATCCCATAAGTGCTTGATGTAAAATTTTAGATGCTAAATCAAGCGTCGCGCACATTCAGATCGCATTCGGTAACACTCGGTAATGGTCGTTTTTCGTTGCTTGGTGCCGACTAACTCTGTTACTATTTTTGGAAAGTATTGACAAGTATTCACGCATCAATACCTTATCACATGTGCGACCAGCATAGCCCCCGATTCATCTGCGCATACACTGATATGGGGCTAAGCTGGAATGTCGTGTATTCAGGTAGTACCTATGTATATTGTTAAACCTAATCAATAAACAGTGAATACACACTATCTGTACCTACGTATATCCACGGTGGTCCAGTGTCAATATTTGGCTGGGGGGGAATTGTTTATGGCCCATTTCTCGTGTGCAGGTCACTAGTAGGAGTTATTATCACCTTGGGGAAGAAGTTTACACATGGCTAGCCTGCTGTGTGTTTGCGATTACGGGTAATTATGTTATACACGAATGGCAAATATGGTGGAATTATATACAACAAACTTCTTCGTAAGTAGGTTCAATAAGTTCATTACATGCATCATGAATTTTTATTAAGCATATTAATGAGTAAATAACACTAAATATAACATACTTTTAGACAATATAAAGTCTAATTTATGCCATAAAGCTGACCTTTGGCGATATTTTTATCTTCGAGAGAGCCTAACAGCACACATTCAGCATTGTGGATGTGAACTCGGAATGCAATTTTCTTATACTCGTGACGGAATTTCCGCCGATTTTTTTTTATTTATTTTTTTTTTTTTTGGTTGCGCGCTATAGACGCGAACTCTTTTTTCCCCTGATTTTTCCTCCCAAAATATAGATGCGCGTTGTACACCAGTGCGCGCAATACACGGCTAAATACGGTAATAATATGTGCAATGTTTCACTTCACAGCCTGAATCTTACCAATTTTTGTCTCCCAAGGACAAAACCCTACACCAATATGTTATTGTTTTCAACATAATATTGCAATTTATCCCGTCAACACAGTGCGTATGTGCCGTGAAACACGGTGCCGTGAAACATTTTTTCCATTTTACAGCCATTTGTAGGTGTTGACGGGATAAATAGAATAGTAGGTTAGTGCCGTGAATGAGAAAAAATATCTGGCAAGGCACGGAAACGGGATGTGCTCGGCAGAGCCTCGCCCATCCCGTTTCCTGAGCCTTGCCAGATATTTTTTCCCATTCACGGCACTAACCTACTATTCTCTATATATTGTATTGTAAAGTTCGTAAATACGAAATATCGCACATGTTTAGGAACAAAATCACATGGCAAGTCCCATATGAGACAAGCCATGTGATTTTGTACATAAGAAGATGTGCGATATTTTCTGTAAATGACGTTGAAAGTAAACGAAATGTTGCGGAATTCAGTCGACATCATTCATACAGTTCTGTGAATGTCTTTTCATGAAAAATCGCACATCATCTTAGGTACAAACCACATAGCTCGTCTCACATACATGTGTACGTACCCATGAGTCCCGGCGGTTTTACAGACGGTCTGTATCACATGTCCGCATGACTCGACCAGGAGTGGGTCTACCTGAATGTTGTCGGCAACGTCAGCGTCCAGCAGCAGCCCTTCCAGCTGTAACACGTGTACAGTTGACCAAGTACTGCCGCTATGCAAGGGCATATGCTACATAGGTTTTTGAAATCCCCAATCAATATTTTACAAAATTAGTGGTTAAATGTAGCTGGTTTTCTCACACATGACAAATTGATGCACATTTAGCATACATATTAACTAAAATTTCAGTCTCCTTAACCTTGTACTGGAGGACAAAGCCAGCTTACGTTGGCTTGAAAATAATTTATTTATTTAATGGTTTTACGACCTGTCAACAGCTAAGATCACTTTAAGCCAGGTTAACAGGGCTGAATCCCATATTTCACCTACACGGATGGGTCGAAAATTCCAAAATGGAAATTGAATTTTACAGGAAAAATATCTATTCAGCCCTGAGATTAGAATAACTTATCTAGTGCGAGGTTCTCATCAGATTCACTTAATACGATTAGGCTAAGGTATAACCGGACTCAACTCTCAAGTAACAAGAAAGCCAAACATTTACATGAGGGCCAAACCAGGGATACGGGATTCTGGTAAGCAGAGCTCCAGATAAGCTGCGTATTTGCTTAAATACCCAATTAAAATTGCCAAAAACCAAATTGAAATCAGAAGTAGCGAGTATCACAAAGCAATAAAAAATGTGTGGTACCTTTATCATCCTGCAGAAAACAATAAACAGACCACAAATATGGCATATTTTTCTTATTTTCCATGAAAACACATCCTGGCATTTCATTAGAATTGTCTCCAAGGAGACAATTCTAATGAAATGCCAAGGCATGTTTTTATTTCGAAGCAAACTATTCAATAATTGCTGTCTGCTGATGTGTAAACAGTAGTTTGATCTTATTTTACCCAATTCAAATGAAGTACCCAATTGCTTCAGAAATGATGGAGTGACAATACTCAATTACTAATTCCTTATCTGGAGCACTGGGTAAGATTGAACCCCATCATTAAATTTACGCTTCGCATGCTCCCAACAAGCCGCCCGGGCAAGAGAGTAACATAAATGGTGACATACAAGTATTTTCATGTTGAAAGGATCTCGTATACATATTGGTGTACCACAGAAGAAAAGATAATAAGCAAATGGCAACCTGTAGTTGTGATATTTATGTGTCACGTGTATATTTTGTGCAACCAACAAATATGAGACACTTTGTGATTTTGTACCGAAGAAAATATGAGATTTTTAATGAAATATATTTACGGAAACCGTGATATTTTTATATACCGTGCGGACTAGAATTATAATTCCGCTTTTGCTATGAAACTTTCATCAGCTTTCAACGTCATGTATGGAAAATATCGTAAATTTTGTAAATATTTTTCACGAGATATCGCACATGCTCTTAGGTACAAAATCACATGGCATATCTCATATGTGACGGTACTTACAGCAGCCCGGCACTCAGCCCTAAATGCCCCACCCTGTTGTTGCGACCGTTTCTGGGCAGCCTGCATGAGACAGTGCAGGGTCTGACCCCCGTGCTGCTTCCCTGCATTACAGAACCGCGCTATCTCGGGCCCACACTTGCTCACAATCTCCGGGGTTATCTCGTAGTCGGACATTAAACTCTTCCGCATTTCTGTCATTTCAGCCACACACTGGTTCTTCAGCTGGAGGCCTGTGAAGCCATTGAGAATGGGGTCTTGATATCAAGTTTATCAGGCAAGGATAGGAAACGCGTAGGAACTATGCACCATGTTCCATTGATGAAATGGCGACCAGCGCTGGCCCTGATCAGAGTGCAAACGTATGGATGCTAATCTGGTGCTACACTGGCTACACATGTAATAAGGCTCCTTTTCTCAGCACACTGTAGATTCATGGTAATAACAAGAGATATAAGGCACTGAACACTTTCGTGCAAATTTCACAAAGCTGTGATGTTCATCTCAAACACATGTAGCTTTTGTTCATTTTCCATACATGCGGCTCTAACTTATGGCCTTTGCAACCAGTGTAGACCCAGATCAGCCTGCGTATCCACGCAGTCTGATCAGGGTCTACACTGTTCTTAATGGAGTCAGGCAAACAACCGTCAGGATTCTAGCAAACTGGATAGATCCTTTTTGGACTGTGAGAATGTGCTTGAAGATCAGGATCTGTGTGTTTGTTGGGGTTTAACGGCCTAACAGCTAAGGTCATTTAAGGCCGGTTCATTGGGTTTAGTACTAAATCACATATATTACCTGTACAAGTACATGTACATAATCCTGATCTGATGCCAGGTTTTCGCCACACCACAATCACTTGCCCCCTTGCCAAAAGCAGTCGGATCAGTAATAATCTTACTACTTTTATAATGGGCAATAACTCAATTCAACTCCCAAAACAAAAGAGCCAAAGATAAAAACGTACCCGTATTTCGCTGTGTATTGCACGCACTGGCGTACAAAGCGCATCTATATTTTTTTTGGGGGGGCGGGGGGTGGGGGGAAATTCACAAAAACATCGGAGGAAATCCAGAGTATAAAAAAATTGCTTTCCGAGTTCAAATCCACAATGCTGAAAGTGTGCTCTTACTCTCTCGAAGCTGCTAATCGGTGACAAAAAGATCGCCAAAGGTCAGCTTTACTAATCAAGGCATAAATTAGACTTTATATGGTCTAAAATTCGCGATGCATGCAATAAATTTATTGAACCTACTTACGAACAAATTTGTTGTATATAATTCCACCATATTTGCCATAACAGACCACAATACACATACCCGTAATCGCCAGCCAACACACAGCAACCATGTGTCAAACTGCTTCCCCAAGGCGATATTAAAATAACACTACTAGTGACCTGCACATGAGAAACGGGCCATAAACAATTCCCCCCAGGCAAATATTGACACTATGGACACACAGTCGATATAAGTAGGTACAGATAGTGTGTATTCACTGTTTATTGATTAGGTTGAAAAATAGACATAACGGTCGCCGATATTATACGGTACTACTACTACCTGAATAAACGACAGTCCAGCATAGCCCCATATCAGTGTATGCGCAGGTGAATCAGGGGCTATGCTGGTCGCACATTTCATAAGGTATTGATGCGTGAATACTTGTCAATACTTTACAAAAATAGTAACACAGTCAGTCGGCAACCTAGCAACGACAACGACCATTACCGAGTCTTGCCGAGTGCGACCCGAATGTGCGCGACACTTGATTTAGCATCTAAAATCTTACATCAAGCGCTTATGGGATTGAGATAATCGGTCCTCATTAATTATTCACAGAATGGCAGACGTGTGACGTCACTTCGAAAATTTACAACATAAATGTGGCTTTGGATGGAGAAATGGGGCTTATGGCATTTGCGGCTTGTGTATATCCAGATCATCTTGCTTATTATTCGGCACATTTGATGCGTATTTTTACTACGCTTAGTGTAACAGGGTTCAATATTGGGGGTGACTTGGGCGAAGTTGTCGCTTTTTTTTTTTGCCCAAGTCGCCCTATGTGTCCGGCAAGGCGATTCGCCTTATTTGAACTTCGCCTTAAAAATATCTCGCAAAATATTGGAAATTCTGAAAAAAAAGCTGGAACCAAATTCGTTCAGGTAATCCCCATTTCCCACCCAGTGACCTAAATCTCGCTAATTGCAGGACTGCCAAACTGTTTACAATACGATTCACTAGCCAAACATTGCTTTTGGCTACTATAATTGTCAGTTCAAAACACGTGTTATTCTCGTGGCCAAGTTATAGCCAATCGCTGGTAAGTAAAGGCAGCCCTTAGTGGCATGATTGACAGGTTACTGTGGCGAAAGACGTTGGCAATTGATCTATCAGCGATTGATATGAACCCGGTATAGTTAACTCCCTCGAATACTCTCAACCAGACAAACAAATACATGCAAACACGCGTTTTAACGGGCGCCAGATGCGAGTCGTTTCTGGCTAGTAAAAATAATAAGCTGGGTCACCCGGTGGAGAACGAATTTGTCAGCTTATGACGCTTTGTGGGATACCATTTCCGAAATAAAAAAAATAGCATCCAATCGTTAGCTAGGATTGTGGGCATACCCACTCGAGGCACCACCTGACGAACCGAGTCGTGACCAACACAGCGGATAAATTGCAACTTTCTTTTTCGCCGAAAAGTGTGAAAGAATTCAATACGAAATCAATATATTCTATTGAAATCCTTTGATGCCGAAAAAAAATAATTGTTTATTACATTACTAACTGTTTATTTCAAACAAATATGGCTAACTGTATTGTCAGAAAACATGAAAAAGTCTGTAAATATCACGGACAATTTCGGCAATTTCGTACCTATGTAGTTTCGTCCTTTTGCAACTTTTTCCAATCGATGTTAACGTAACCTGATTTTTATGATAATTCAGTTTGGTATTAACTAAATATACAGAACTTATGCACATTCAAGTTCATAAATGATATTTTAAGTGAATTTAAACGGATTAATTTGCTATTTGTCTAAAGTATTTACATAAATGATGTTTCATTACATATACACAGTAAAAAGAGGTTCAAATGGGTGGTAACAACATATATACTTTCGAGATGAAATAAATAACCCCCCCCCCCCTCCCCCTCCCCGTGTCTTTTTTATTTCTCAATGACAGTATACGTTGTTAACACTCATTTAGACCGTCTCGACGAGGTGGCTCAACTGAGTGTTAACATCACATACTTTCGTTAGAACTTAGAAATAATATTTATCGTGTTTAATGGCCTGTCAACAGCTATGGTCATTCTAGGCTTGTATGATACAAGCACATGTTGATGCCTCTACCCCTGTATTAGGCTGTAATAGATATGCTTTTGAAAACATAGAGTTAATGTATACAGTTACACGATAACTATAAGTAAGAGAAAAAATCCGGGAAAATATGATTTTCATCACTTCTCCCTAATTTCCCCTCACTTCTCCCTATTTTGCCTGGAGGGAGAAGTCACTTCTCCCTAATGTTTTGGTCTAGATTGAACCCTGGTGTAACCCAGAAATCCCAAAAGATACCAATTTACCATCCATCTATACGTACCGCACCCATTCTTACCCATCGATACTTTTTCTCTTGTTTTACACTATGCGTATTTCAACCTATTTCTACCTATAACGCGCAGGGTGACTTCTGGATTAACAAGAATTCCGCCACGGAAGCGGTGTCGCGCCTGCCGAGGCATTTGACCGTGAACATTACAAGTAAATAAATGACCTTGACCTTCAGAATTTGGATGTGGGGGTGTGCGTAATGAAGCATCATCCCTAGACAAACATTGATGTGAAATATTATCAAAGTCTGGCAAGGGGTTAAAGAGATATTGTGAAAAAACAATAACTTTAACGTATTTGCCTTACAAAAAAAACGGACGACGCGGACGATGCGGACGACGCGGACGACGCGGACGACGCGGACGACGCGGACGACGCGGACGACGCGGACGACGCGGACGACGCGGACAACCGACGCGGACGACAGAAAAAGCGCCAACTATAGTGGCGCCTCTGCTAAAGCAGGCGCGACAAAAATGCGGGTGAAAAAGTGCGCGCAATACACAGCTAAATACGGTACCTGAGGGCCAAACCAGGCAAATTGTGATTCCTATAAGGAGGAAACCCTACCGTTAATTTACCAGGATCTAGACTGATCAGAAATCCCCGTGTCTCCAGCCGTAACTACATACATGTATTGTGTTGAGGAATATTCATACTGTACACTGAATATAAATAATTATGAAATGGACTCGGCAGCGTGACATCAAATCTCAAGTGTCCTGCGACGTTCATACAGGGGATACCGTATTTATTCTACTAGTAGCACCATCTCTAATAGTAGGCCCCCTGTTTTAAATAGCTTTTGTATGTGAAAATAACATATCTTGATCCTATTTTCCATGTTTTGATCCCCACAAATTGCATAGCCCTGGAGGTGTATATTAGAATAAATATGGTATATACAATTCCAAAAACTAAACTTACCTTTCTTCAATCCGTTTTCGAGACAGCGGAGAATGCGGGACCGGTCGGCGTCGCGCTCGTCGCCCACGAAGCACTGGAGGCGGACGATGTCGTCCTGACACGCGACGAAGAACGTCTTCTCTACCTTCACGTCCTCGGCGATCAGCTGTTGGCGGATCACTAGCATCCTCGTACACTGCCAACACACGCGCAATACACACGATAATGGCTTATCCGTTTCAACAGCACAGGCCTGTATAGTGGTATTGGCAAAAAGTGTAGATCCAGACGAGCCGGCTCGTCGCGAGCCGTCTCCTCAGAACCTGCACTTTTTGCAAGCCATTTTCATATTTTTGAGAACAAAAATGCCCCGTTTTCATAAATGGACTAGTCTGAAAATCATTTTCTGACGGTTGAATTGGTTGCAAAATTAACATATCAAAATCCATTCCAGTTACTTAGGGGTGAATGAGTTGACTTAGTGACAAGTTGCTAAAGGGAGATAATTATTACAGTACAAAATCCAGAGTAGTCTGGATTGAAATTCAAAGTCCTTGACCCTGGGTATTGTTGTGGTATGCTTATTAATCACAATAAATGGTGATAAATGTGTATATGAAGTTTCACATCATAATCTCAATGGAAACAGAGATAAAAGGTTTAAAATAAAATGTTTTGTTTATTAGTCACAATAAATATGTTTAAAAAAAAAGAAAAAAAGTTTAAAGTCATTTGACCTTGGGCTCCTGGGCAGCATGGGTAGGGTGTACAATGACAATATGGATGGTCATAAATGTGTATATGAAGTTTCAAGTTGATATCCCAACCAGTCACACATACATAGCAATTTGAAAAACTTTAACAAAAAGTCATTTGACCTTGGGCAGCATGGACAGGGTATATAATGAAACTATGGATAGTTATCAATGTGTATATGAAGTTTCAAGTTGATATCCAAAGCGGTCACAGAGATATAGCAATTTGAAAAACTTTAACGTAAAACTCGGACGGCGGACAGCAGACGCCGGACAAAGTGGTTTTAACCTATATGCTCCACCGAAAAAAAAAATTGGGGGAGCATAGGAACATGAATACTGTGACAGAGGAGCAAATGGATTGCTTGTTTCTTTAATGGCGTTTAACGACCTGCCAAGGTAATTTTAGGCCGGGTAGACGAATGAACAGACAAGGGTCAAATAAAATGCCAGCCAATAAATCAGTTGTAGTGACCTGGGGGCCGTTTCACTAAACTTCGTACGACTAAAATGTTCGTAAGTGCAAAATTATGATAGTCAGTAAATTTCGCATTAACAATGTTTTCTTGTAAACAAGTATTGGATTTACATTTATTGAGCATAGGCTGCATATGCAGCCTATGCTCAATAAATGGAAATCCATCAATTGATATTTCCAGACGATCCTAAATTTGCACTTACGAACATTTTAGTCGTAAGAAGTTTTTGAACCCTAAATCCGTTGAGCCCTTCTCATCAGGGTCAGCAAATGGACTATATCTAAAAATCATTTTGTGGCGATCGGATTGCTCGGAAAATTAGCATATCACAGTCCATTCCATTAGGGTTGAAAGGGTTAACTTCTGTTGAATACGGACATCAAAGTGTGAAGGAGACGGTCAGTGCAACATACCTGCACGTTCATGCCTTCATCATTCTTATGTTTAAACAGACACTCAAACACCTTGCCGCCACCTGCGTGGACTTTCTCACAGAACCTCTCGCGGGCGTCACGGCAGGCGTAATAGAGCGGCCGGTCGAGGTGGTAGTCGTCTGCCTGAAGCTCCGCCACACGCAGCACCTGTGGTGTAGAACCCAACACATTTGAGACATTTGACGCCATTTACGGAAAATATTGTAAATTTTGTTAACGCATTTCATGAAATTGAAATTGAATGTCCGAAGATACAAAATCACATGGCGTGTCTCATTTGTGGCTGTGACTGGAGAAATGGGGCTATTGGGATTACTGACCAGTGTAGCTCCTGATCAATTAGCACACTCCTGTAGCCTGATAACTATCTATATTGATTGTTGGAAACATGACGGGTGCTTCATTGATGGAATGGCCAACAGTGCAGATCCTGTTCAGACTGCGGATAGACTGACTGATCTGGATCTACACTGGTCAAAAAATCCATAAGCCCCAATTCTTCAGTCACGGCCACATTTCGGCAAGGCGCCCGACATGCCTGATTTTTGTGGCACCATACTGCCAAAAAAAAATCCATCTTTTTCTTACGAAAGCAATAATGAATATCATTATTCAACAAAAAATTTAAAATAACACTTCAGCATGGTGTCTGACATGCCTGATTTTCGTGGCACCATGCTGACCAAAAAAAATCTCTTTTTTACAATCTTTTCATTACATTAGTACAAATTGCTCATACACCAGTACAGTCAAAAATGTACAGGCAATTAAATTTTGACATTGGATATTTATTTTTTATATTACATTTTTCTTATTAATTGAATGGAAATGATTCTAAAGTGCTATCAAACCATTTTTTATTGAAAATACAAAATGTAATACAATAGCATCTGACAAATTATGTTTCCCAGATTCTAAGGGTCAAACTCAAAATATGTATATTTACTGGCATTACAACTTTTTCATGATGATGTAATTTTCAAGCAATACAAGGCGATCGCCAGAGAGTGTCTCGCCCACTAAACAAGGTGATCGCCACGAAGGTCAAGGTCACACTATGAGAAAGTCCAAAATTATTGATACGAAGGTCACACAAATGACACTGGGTGGATAATCAAAGTGAGGAAGCTTGTGAAGTTTGGTAATGAAACGACGGATCAGGATATTCAACATTTGGACTTGCATCCAAAATTATTGACACAAAAGTCAAGGTCACCAAGGTGACGATCAAGGTCACTGGAATGACACTGGATGAATAGTTATCAGTGTGCGGGAGCTATTTACGAAGTTTGGTAATGATATCAGGGGTTAAAAATTCACTCGCCCCGCTCGCCATGGCGAGTCAATTTTCTTGTTGGCGAGAGGATTTTCTTGTCACTGGCCCGATTTGGCGAGTGACAAATCGGGAAAGGCTATTCTGTATTTTCCGAAAATTTACGGAACTGAAAAAATTTGCATCTTAAGTTCCATTCTTTTATTGGTTTTCCTAACGCTTTCCGCGATCTCAAAACCGGAAATGATGTTTTTAATGTTCACATTAGAAACCGGGATATTGATCAATTACAGCATCCCTATAGACAATTGGATGTCCAGACAGTTGCTATGCGCTCGGCGGATAGTTTTTACTCACTCCTAAAACAAACCACGGTCTCGTTCTGCTGACAGTGTGCCTCGTGTGTGTTAGTAAGGGCATTATCACCAGATGCAATTTGTGCAGGGCGTGTCGCTGGAAGTGTACTGCGTTAACTACACACTTTTTACGATGGTCAGCTTACACTTGCGCTAATAATAATCAGCGAATATACTGAATTAAAATAGTTTCCAAGACGCTGCATACATAGCCACTGCAAAATGAATCTGTGTATTGGAAACGCTTAATAAAGTTACAAAGCATGTGGACAATTGATGCGTAGATCGTCTTCTAAATGATGCACCCGTGTTTTAATTAAAATTCTGGTTGTGACTGGAGAAATGGGACTTATGTGATTTGTGACCAGTGTATGTCCTGATCAAATAGCACACCCTCCAGCTCCTGTAGTCTGATAATAATCTATATTGCATGTTGGAAGCATGAGGAGTGTTTCATTGATGGAACAGTGAACAGTGCAGATCCTGATCAAACTGTGCGGATGCACAGGCTGATCTGGATCTACACTGGTCGCAGAACCCATAAGCCCCATTTCTCCAGTCACAGCCACAAATAACACTTGTTCTCATTATATTTCTTATTGCATAAAATAATTTCAGAAAGCATATAAACATGTTATGTACTATTCTACTGGCTGGTTCTAAACAAGTTAATTGCCTAACCTTTTTCGAAAAGGTATTACTACTTCTTGCATTTTTCTAAAATGTTGGGCAAGTAGCTTTTTGGTCTGGGCGAGTAGATTATAATTGTACTTGCCCGGCCGGGCAAGTACAACAAGAAATGCGTCTGTCGAACGCGGATGCCACCTGCAGCATATTTGAGAAACTGTGACAAATTGGTTAACCGAAAAGTGTGACGGACGGACAGACGGACGTTCTTACAGTACTATACTTATGTGGCTTATCACATGTTAAATATTAGCCACATAAAACGATTTTTAGCCACATAAAAGGATTTTTTAGGTGGCTAATTGTAACCAACCCTATCCTTTACTAAGTCCATAACCCTGTGGGGCTAGCCACATAAGTACCCTAATGTGTGCCCGGACAGACAGGACGGACGGACGGACGGACAGACGGATGGACACAGACGGACGGACGGACGGACCAAACACTATATGCCACCCGTTTCTTCGAAACCCGGTGGCATAAAAAGTGAATATTGTTAAGCCCTGGATATGACTAACGGATCAGGAGATATTCAACATTTGGATGTATGTCCAAAATTGTTGACATCAAGGTGAAGGTCGGTTGTCAAGGTAAAGGTCAGCCAAATTACACTGGTAGATATCCATCAATGTGAAGGAGATATTGGCAAAGTTTGGAGATGATCCGACTAACGCATCAAGATATATTCAACGTCCTGAAGGTCAACATGGTCACGAACTCCCGAATGACACTGGGTAGATAGCCATCAATTGAGGAAGCTGTTGATGAAGTTTGGTAAGGATCTGACTCACGGATCAAGAGATATGCAAAATTGGACTATGTCCAATATTTACATCCAGGTCACCAAGGTGAAGGTCAGTCACCCGAATGACACGGATTGGATGCATATCAAATGTGAGAAAGCTATTGATGAAGTTTGGTAAAGATCCGACTAATGGATCAAGAGATACGGGAAATTTGGCTACGTCCAAACTTTACACCCAAATTATTGACGACGAAGCCGCCGACCCCAGAATTACGATGTCTCACTTTCCACTATCGTGGGTGAGACAATTATAAATGTTGTTTTGCACACTGAACGTGCCCATTTTTCAAACTTTTATGTACTAAATGTGCCCTCTTTTCAAAGCTTAATGCGCAAGATGTGCCACTTTTCCCAAGTTCTATGTGCTAAACAGGGCTTCTATTCAGAAATTTCAGAATGCCAATGCGATGTCATAAATTGGCTGTTACATCAATTGGACAAACGAGATAAAATAGTTAATCAAGTTTTAAAATGGTAATGTTTTACCATAATTCTGGTGTACCAGCATACACAAACAATTAGTAACTGTTAGGGAAGCAAGATAATTGTATTTCTGTCAAGTAAATAACGATATCAACCAGCCACAACTATAAAGAGGTAAATGGAACAGCCGTTACCTGGCAATTGCCAGCTGATCAGGTTAATGACCGGACAATGTTTGATTTTGGGAGTCTGAATTGACTGGTAATGTGTGCAGTGTTTTTCTTATTTGTGACTGTGACTGGAGAAATAGGGCTTATAGGAATTGTGACCAGTATAGCTTTAACCAAACTAAACAGTGTGATTTTTACATAACACAGCATGTTATTTTGTTTCGCTTTGTGCCTTTTTAAATACGATCGATCGATGGCCATTGTCATAAATATTTGGCGACGCAAGACCCAAATTGACCCACACAATACGTCACATTGGCGTGTGTCGCTAGAAAATCAATATCTGGAAACACGAGGCACGTGGCAGCTGTGTATCGCACCGCTAATCGGGATATCCGTTATCATGGTTATCGAGCTGTGTAACGTCACACGTTACACCAATAAACCAGTGGCATGTTCTGTATTATTTTGGACATTCGGAGCGTGGATAATTGAGACTGAAATAGCAGCCGGATTTCATTATTTTCGGACCGAATTTTAAGGATAGTTTGCAAATCTCAATCGGTCTCAGATTTCAAAATTCGGTCCACAACCGACAAACTGAAAATTTTAGAAGCCCTGGTTTTATACACTAAACATGCCCCTTTTTCAAAGTTGTATGCATAAATGTGCCCCTTTTTCAAAGTTTTATGCACTAAATGTGCCCCTTTTTCTAAATGTGCCTATTTTTCAATGTTTTATGCACTAAATGTGCCCCTTTTTATGCACCAAATATGCTACTTTTTCAAAGTTTTATGCAATAAAGTGCCCCTTTTTCAAACTTTTATGCACTAAATGTGCCCCCTTTTCAATGTTTTATATGCCTAAATGTGCCCCTTTTTCAAAGTTTTATGCACTAAATGCGAGTGTTATGCACTAAATGTGCCCCTTTTTCAATGTTTTATGCACTAAATGTGCCCCTTTTTCAAGTTTTATGTGCTAAATGTGCCCCTTTTTCAAAGTTTTATACACTAAATGTGCCCCTTTTTCAAAGTTTTATGTGCTAAATGTGCTAAATGTGCCCCTTTTTCAAAGTTTTATGTGCTAAATGTGCCCCTTTTCCAAAGTTTTATACACTAAATGTGCCCCTTTGTCAAAGTTTTATGTGCTAAATGTGCCCCTTTGTCAAAGTTTTTGCACTAAATGTGCCCCTTTGTCAAAGTTTTATGTGTTAAATGTGCCCCTTTGTCAAAGTTTATGTGCTAAATGTGCCCCTTTGTCAAAGTTTTAGCACTAAATGTGCCCCTTTGTCAAAGTTTTTGCACTAAATGTGCCCCTTTGTCAAAGTTTTATGTGCCAAATGTGCCCTTTTTCAAAGTTTTATGCACTAAATATGCACTTTTTTTCTGGCCTTAGGATTTTTACATGTTATATTTCCGACCAATCCAATCAACGCAAAATGATTTTCAGACTAGTAAATTTATGAAAAGCATTTTCAGGTAGAGTATTTATATAAGCTTGCTTTCAATCCAATCCCATTTGTATAATTCTGTATATACTACTATTGATGCCTTGCTTGTAAAGTATATACAAATAAAATATGTTTAAACCGAGTCTTTGTTGTTTTTTTTTTTCTTTCTAAAAGTATGAAAATTTCTTTTTTACGAGCCTGCTCATGTGCATAGATCTACACAGCAGACACCACTATAGAGGTCTGTGGTGTTGAAAGGGTTAATCCTGGGGGAATCACTAACCTGCTTCTTACACTTCTTGGATAACTGGCTCACCACCTTCGCCAGGCACACGATTGTCTGGCCCTGGGCGTGCAGCTTCTACAATGGATCAATTTAGTGATTGATTAATTGATTGTTTGATTGATTGGTTTGATTGATTGTGGTGACACGTTCGCTCAACAGCAAGATCACCAGCGAGTGTCACATCCACTGTGCTCAAACGGAATTTGTTATGATACGAGGCCGTGTCCGACCAAAGTTATAAGCCTTGTTATTCATAAGTAGTTATACCGATGAAAGTCAAAACACGCCGAATGCCTGTGGTTCATCTCACAGGGTTTTCAATAGCCTTCAGAATTCAATGGAATGATAAAGACTAAATTTAAGTGAAAAATACAAATTGAATAGGTTTTATAAGCAAATCTGAATCCTGTTTTACAAATTCCAGGAATCAAATTTCAAGGTCAAAATGTCACAAAGGGTCTGTATAGAAAACCCTGCTCTCACCCATACTGTATCGCCGTTGATGTCAAGGCTAATGATCTGTGATGTGGCTGTAACTGAAAAATAGGGCTGTAACTGAAAAATGGGGCTTACGTGTTGTGCGACCAGTGTAGATCCAGATCCGCAGTCTGATCAAGATCTTTACTGGTCGTCATTCCATCAATGAAACAACTGTCGTGCCTCTAACAAGAAATATAGACCATTATTATATACCTTCATATTTTCCCCAATGACTTTGCATTGTTGCTACCCACCAATAAATTGCCGTATTGTACACTGTCAAGCAGTCGTATTGTCACCGAACTGCGTCGTGCGCCCGTGTCGTTAAGCTAACAACAGCGGACCGCGAATAAGGAAATGTCCCAATCCAAGGTCCATAAAACTGACATCAACACCAAAAGATGTCTGTTATGAAATATAACCTGTATGGGATAATACGATAATGTTACATGCAAATACACTTGTTGCCGACAAAAATCGTTTTAACTCCTAAATTAGGTTGATCCGATGAAGGCGATGTGGCCTCGTGACGACGTGAGTCGTGCTTCATAGTTTTTCGGAACGATTTTGAACGTTTTGTGGAATTAACAATAATCATTGACATGGTCGGCAAATAAAACATGTGTTAAATAAACTTACGTGTTTAACTTAAACTTTAAGTATGGCTTTTTATCTAAATTTAACGCCTTTTTCCCGGTTTTGTTGTCTGTAGTGATGTCAGTCATCTTGGTTTTCGTGTATTGTATCGATTCAGGTGACGAAATGACGTTGTCAAGTTAGTATTCCTGCACGCTACAATTTGCATAAACTGAAGCCATCACAGGCGCTCGGATTGTTCAACAAAAATAATAGTCGCATTTCATCACACTATCGGTTTATCTAATGATTAGGATGCATGTTTTGTTGAACGGGTATATATAATAAATAGGTTATTGGATTTGTACGGAAATATATTTTGGCGTACTCGTTCGTTCCGCTCGTACGCCGAAATATATTTCCGTACAAATCCAATAACCTATAATTATCAGGTTACACGAGTGTGCTACCAAAATCTACACTGGTCGGACACGGCCTCGTATCATAACAAATTCCGTGATTTGATTAACGTTAATGTAAATATTTTGGCCCAAAGTGTTCAGAATTATTGTTATCTTGCAGAAATAGCATAGTTAAAACATAATTATCCAAAGAATATCGAATTACAGCTGGTTATCCTAGGGCGGACACGACCTCGTATTATAACAAATTAAATAATGTGTTTAGGGCTCTAATGTCAATATTGTAGTTGAAATTTCATATGTACATTTCAGTGTATACTGTTATGTCGTTATTTTATATTTTGTAAATTTTTTCAAGGTTTTTTTTTCATCCATAGACCACATACAACAAAACCGGGTTCCATTTTTTTCTATAAGCCATATGGCTGCCATCTTGAAATTAAAAATGACCGCCATTGAAATTTATATTTCGAGGTCAATGTCATTATGTGTGGTGTTCTTGCAGTGAAAAACACATTATTATGGACAAGACCTATTGGCAGAATGAGTTCAATACATTTTGAGACACCAGCCATGTCGTGGTAACATTTTGTATTTTCATTCTGGTTATACTCGTATTTCTTTGAACACAGTCTGCTTAGATTATTGCTTATACTTATTTCAGTATATTTTGAAATGGCGGCCATTTTATTTTTAAAATGGCCACCATTTAAACTTGACAATCTAATATTTATTATACATGTTTAATGCAGTGGTGATATGTTGTATGTTTCGTCTGCTTATACTCATAATACAATGAACACAAACTGTTGAGATTATTGCTAACTAGTACTGTAGTACCAGACACCATTATCTTCAAAATGGCCGCTGGAAGCAAGTGTGCCACACACATCGCCACTTCAAGGATTTACATGTATTACATATTGCTGTATTACATATTTACATGTAATACGTATTGTTGTGGCTTATAGTTATGTTTCTTCAAATGATATCTTGGTCAGCACATGTATTTTCCTTTAAAATAAGAAGATAAAATATGGCAAATCATCCATTTTATCCAATAAAGTGTATATTGATGTCTTGTATATTGCTTTGTATAGGTAAATATTCATATTCTCCCTTGCTGTCATGAAAAAGCGTCTGTTACGGCGATATGATACACCGTCTGTAGTCTGTACAATATAAGATCTGGCATTGTGCAAGCAGACTGCAACTGGTCTCAACAAGTTGCTGCCTTTATGGAGTCCAACTTGGTCGCCAATGTTTAACTCTTTTAATTTTAAAGCTATCATGTTGTTATCATAGCGTTTCTTGCTCTGTTGATGACTGGATGCGATTTTGTCACAAATCGAAAAATTTCTTGGCAATACCTGCTCACATGTGGTCAGTAAACTGGATAGACGCCACTGTCCCATCAATAACTGTGCAGGTGACCATTCCGTGCCGGTTACGGGAGTTTCGATATTCCAGTGTACCCAAATATAGGTCTGTACATTCATCTTTTGTTTTTCAGAAACTGTGTTTCACAATGATTACTGTTCGCTCAGCTAACCCACTGGACATTGGCTACATAGAGCATGTGTTAAGGAAATATAATTATTTTTGCAAAATCAGCAAATACCTGGTAGGCAAATTGCAGACTTCATCTGACACATGTGTACTTGGTATACCATGCTTACTGTAAATCCCTTACAATTGTCCAATGGCCATTTTAGATTTCATGCTGTGTGACTGTTGTTGTTAACAGTTACCAGAAATTTATTTTCATTCTAGGTGGAAATGTTTATAGCAACAGTTTGTCATGGGTACCGTATTTAGCCGTGTATTGCGTGCACTGGTGTACAACGCGCATCTATATCTTGTGGGAAAAAAATCAGGAAAAAAATTGTTCGCGTCTATTCCGTGCAACAAAAAACAAAAAAAATAATCGGCAGAAATTCCGTCCGTCATGAGTATAAGAAAATTGTATTCCGAGTTCACATCCACAATGCTGAACATGTGCTGTTAGGCTCTCTCAAAGAGAAAAAGATCGTCAAAGGTCAGCTTTGCTAATCGAGGCATAAATTAGACTTTATATTGTCTAAAAGTATGTTATATTTATTGTTATTTACTCATTAATATGCTTAATAAAAATTCAAGATGCATGTAATAAACTTATTGAACCTACTTACGAAGAAATTTGTTGTATATAATTAATTCCACCATATTTGCCATTTGTGTATAAAATAATTACCCGTAATCACAAACACACAGCAGCCATGTGTAAACTTCTTCCCCAAGGCAATAATAACTCCCTACTAGTGACCTGCACATGAGAAATGGGCCATAAACAATTCCCCCCCACCCCCCAGCCAAATATTGACACTGTGGACCACCGTGGATATACGTAGGTACAGATAGTGTGTATTCACTGAATATTGATTAGGTTTAACAATAGACATAGGTACTACCTGAATACACGACATTCCAGCATAGCCCATATCAGTGTATGCGCAGACGAATCGGGGGCTATGCTGGTCGCATATGTCATACGGTATTAATGCGTGAATACTTGTCAATACTTTACAAAAATATTAACACAGTCAGTCGGCACCTAGCAACGAAAAACGACCATTACCGAGTGTTACCGAGTGCGATCTGAATGTGCGCGACGCTTGATTTAGCATCTGAAATCTTACATCAAGAGCTTATGGGATTGAGATAATCTGTCCTCATTAATTATTCACAGTATGGCAGACGTGTGACGTCACTTTGAAAATTTACAACCAAACAAACCCGACAGGCAACATTTGACCGATATGAGATCGGTACACCAGCGTAAATACAGAAAACATGTAAATTTCTTCTAATACACGTAGCCTCTTATGTTACGAGCCTGGCTATATTAAATCCCAAAAGATACCAATTTACCATAAATCTATACTTACCGCACCCATTCATATCGATTGATTCCTTTTCTCTTGTTTCACATTATGCGTATTTCAACGTCATAGCGGACACCTGTCAAAAATTGATATTTCCGTTTCCGGGCTTGTTTTGTTTGCGTAAAACTGGCAGAAATCAGTTTGAAAAAATGTTGGAAATTTATGTTCCTACTTATAACGTGCAGGGTGACTTCTGGATTAAAAATGGGGCTGAAAAAATGCGCACAATACACGGCTAAATACGGTAGTCGTCTGGTACATAGTGCGATATCAAGAGTGTCTCTTTGGCATTTCAGTATATATCTTCAATTGAACATCTTCCTACCATTTTACCAGAACATAATATCTAGCGCTCGTCTAAGACATTTCTGAATGCCGAGATGGCCATTGTGCACGGCTTCCAACATTTTAGACTCGAGTGGAGTCAGAATTATGAGTTTAGAACCTTTCAGCTTATCGCCGTATTCCCATAACGCCAGAGGTCCAGATAAGGTGCGTATTTGCGTAAATACGCAATTAAAAAATGCAAAAACCCAATTAAAATCAGAGACAATGCGTACCAAAAAGCAATTAAAATGTCCGGTACACACTTATTTTTTATTCTGTAGCGTACATCTCAAATGTATTTTCAGTCTGTCGCGTACTGCTAGATCTGTTCATGTTTACAATCCTACAAAATCATCGCCGAAGATCTGTGCTGTCGGCCATTCAATGTTTACAAAGTCTGGTCCCGGCTCTAGCTGCGGACAGTATCTCGCTGTATTTCACCGATAACGGCTGGAAACCAGTCTTCGGGTGTATTCGATTTGAACTCTAGGATCTAGCGGGAGAGATTCCAACTCTCAGTGGGAAAAACATTTGGTCCAACTCGATATGAAACTATTAACCCACGACACAGCAGTTGTTTCGAGTACTGTTCAAGTTAATGATCCCAAATCTAGAATTTCCACCCTTATCGCATCAGCCGTTTTTGCCCATATTGATTTTGATAAAAAAAATACGGATAAGATGGGGCCTATCAATTATGGCGAAAGTAGACACCAATTCAGAGCTCACGCGAGCTGGAATTGAATTCCCCTTTACCTATGAATTTGTTGTCACAATCCACGTCATTTACGGAAAATATTACTGATTTTCAAATCAATAATTGTGGGAAAAAAAAACGGCGATGCGACACTATTGTCAACCCGAGATCCAGGCTCATTACTAGTCTATTTTCTTAAATTCAAATCGATGTGAAACTGCTTGTTTCGGCTACCCCAAGTCTACTCAAGGAGATGCAACGAAAAACGTCTGTAGACATTCGTAAACGAATATCAGCACGGATAAAACAAATGGTACAGTGGAATTGGTTCGGGGGGGGGGGGGGGGGGGGGGGCGGGGCACAGCAGACATTTTATTAGTTTGAATGCGGGAGTGGGGCACAGCAGACATTTTATTAGTTTGAATGCGGGAGCGGGGCACAGCAGACATTTTATTAGTTAGAATGTGTCAGGTTTGTATTTTATATGTGGGACAGTATCATAAGTAATAAACGAAAATATGGTAAAATTATTACTATTTCGACCAACGCACACGTTGAATAAATTGGCGATCGAGTTAACTAAGTTAAAATAGGACGAGTTGAACGGCGCCCAAATTCACCAATTAATATAATCGTAGTAGCGATAGACACTATAAATTACACAATCGGATCATGTCAGATGTTTTCGTAGAAAATTGGTGACACATGGCGCAACAAAATGGCGGCCACAACAAACAAACGTGGAAGAAAAAAATGGCAAAAGTCCACCACCATGTTAACCTCATTTCGATTTATTTTACGACCGATGCAAAGGTGGAATCTCAATCCATTGCACAAGTCACCATTCAGTCATTTTGTTGAGCTCGGTGTGTGGAGACCCCAAATTAATCGTTATTGACATTATTGATGAATTGCTGTTAAACGTGGTCAGCAAAACAAAACTGGATCGCGTGTTGCAAAAATCACTCTGCCAATCAAAGCATTCTGATCAGCGTATGCACTGTTTGTCATTCAGATAATGAAACATCTCGCATGATTTTTTGAATACACGATATTGCTTGTTACATAACTTATACTACTAAGTGTGCTAGCAGATCCGGAACTACACTGTGGTCCAACAAATGCCATAAGGCCATAATTACTCTAGTAACAGAAACTTACTTATTTATGTACTTGGTAATCATTTTTGAAAACTCTTAACTAATCATTGTTGTGTTCTTATAAGTAAATGAAGCAGTGTTACCATACACATGTAAGTATAACACTGCTTCAATTAATTATATGAACAAAACAGTACCATTAATACATAAATTAGTACGATCGGTTTTTGTAATCAAAATATGGAAATACCCAATTTAAAAAAATTGATGGGGTAACGTTTTTAAAATACCCAATTGAAAATTGAGAATACCCAATTGATTTCAAAAGTATGGAGTAACAGTACCCAATGTCAAATTCCTTATCTGGAGCCCTGCATAACACCACTATTTTCTGCGGACATTGCGTTCTGAAATTGAGTTATCCCTTTAGACACTTTTTTCTAGCAGAATCAATTGTGCATCTTACTCAAGTCAAGTCTGCAATTTCTTGCAACTCGTGATCAATGACAGGTAAGTTCGTGAATACCACATGTGCCTGTGTATTCATACCCTTAATAAAGTTATAATACATGTAAGTTACTGACTCGTGGGTTAGCGTATGTTTTTGCCAGAAGCGTGTTTCATTGCTTCAACAGCAGTAAAATATCCTGTAATATGTCACGACATGAAGAGAGTATTTATATCATGGACATGAAAGGCAAGTCATCTTACTGCACTTGAACAGTCAGTCCGTACACATAACGAAACAGTTACTGGCCAAATAACATGCCTCATTATTCATGTTCAATCAGAGCATATTAGCTTTCTGTGAGATTGAATGATATGAAGGCATTAGCCATTGGCTTGCCTTTGTGGCACACCATAATGCAGACTTAGATGTGTAGGTATACATGTCTCTGGCTTTGTCAAGTCATAATATGACAATTTCAACTAGTGAAAGCAAATTTGGGCAATCAAGGCACTGATTCCTTTTATATTGACAAAGAAGTTGTGATCTCCTCGTGACCATATGGTAATCGTAATAATGATAATGACCATGGAACAATACTGCCTTTTCAACGTGGCCATTTTTCTAGTTTCCTGCATACAAGTCTGTATTAGGTATAGAGAGTATTCAACACCAACTGTGTTTTGGCAATCAATCTGACATTTTACACACATCGTCTACACATACTGAACATGTGCACATGGCGTTTTAATACCGAAAGTCATTTAATCACATACATACTGCCTTTTCGACATTGCTTCTACACTTTCCTGCGTACAAGTTTGTATAGGGTATATATTTTATGTACGCAACTCCGTTGACCACATTTTGAGTGTGATTGTGCCAGCACTGCCATACACACAGTGGCCATTTTGCAATCTAACATGTTTGTCGTAAACAGTGACTGGAAATTGATTTTAGTCATAAACATTTTACTTTCAGTTCAAATGATTTGTTCATGATTATATCAGAATTATATGATTTTGACGGCAGCCATTTTGAAAATTAGAATACAATAGGAACAACACATGTTTTCTTTGATGATACAAATAACGTTTGTTCCAAGAACGTAGCAAAACAGTCAACACAACCTAACTATAAATACACTTTACTAAAGACACAAGAAATATTATTTACATAGAGGCCATTTTGAAAACAAAATGTCCGCCATACCAGCCATCAGAAAAAGAGGAACCAACCCCAGTTTTATTATTTGAAGTATGGCATAGCCGAAAAAACAACAACATTCTATCTGCATTATAAATGTAGATATAAATAATACAATACAGTCGAACCTGTGAACAACGACCGGCAAAGGGAAGTGGCCAAAGTGGCCGTTTTTGACAGGTGGTTGTTGTTCCAAGGGTCAAACATTTTCATGGTTTCACAACAAAGTCGGCCATGTATTTAGCATTGTATTGTAATCTATATGCATGCATAGAAAACGTCTTGGCTGTATACACTTCCACTTGACGATTTGCTATTGCACGATCGTGGAGTGTATCTGATTTTTATCAATTAAAAATTGCATGAAAATGGCAAAAAATAGTCAATTAAATATATTTTGTTATGTCATCTTGTTGTTATTATTCTTGAACCTAGCCTCGCTTTGGAAAATATATACAAAGGGGAGTAATTATCTTCATGATAGTACATCCCGCGGCTAGCTTTGGTGCACGATTTAATACATGTAGCTTGTCGTAATTACATGTAAGCGGTTAATATTTAATTAGCATGACCATTATTATTTTGTTTTCTTATTCTCAATTTCACACCATCAGTTGAAATTAATAATGGTCGATAACATATGTGGCGTGGCCTGTGATAACCCACGCGAGATAGGTGTCCAAATCGGCAGAGAACACCAGGCTTATTTGCCCGAATATTTAAGCAGCCTATGACGAATTGGCAATGTCCGCTGACATAATTACTGATGTTTTAATTAGAGATTGGCGAGCATTGTAAACCATGGGCAGACTACGCGAATCCACTGCCTAGTAATGCTAATGCAATAAGCCGGGATTTGTCGGAGATGGAGACCAAATTCACATAAACACGTTTGTCGTATCACTTTAGACTGGTTCCCGGTGTAATGGTCAGTAATCCCCCCGTCCAAAGTCCCGGGGGGGGGGGGGGGGGGGGGGGGGGAGGGGGGGGGGGGGTTTGGGCTAGCCTAAGCCTAAGGGAGTTTGGGCTAGGCTAGGACTTTGGGGCCGGCACCTGAACTCCCCCCCCCCCCCCCCCCCCGGGGGGACTTTCAACTAGTCAACTATGGTATGGACCATCCAAAGTCCCCACACCCTCACCTAATACTTGCAGCTGATTTGTGTGCATGTTGACGATATGAGGGGGGGGGGGGGGGGGATTATGGGCCGGCCCAAACTCCCCCCCCCACTACTTATCTTGCATCTGATTTGTATTTATGGTGACGAGTTCAGAGGGGTGGGGGTGGATTATTGTATTATTATTCAAAGTCCTTCCCCCACCCCACCTAATAATTATCTTGCCGCTGATGTGTGTGCATGTCGACAGGCGGGTGGGGGGGGATTATGGGTCCCCCCCCACCCCCATCTGAACTTGTCTTTGGTCCGGCCTATACTCCGCCCTCTTTTCAAATGGTTATCACGCACACAAATCAGATGCACGATAAGTATTAGGTGGGGTGGTGGTGGGGGGGGGGGGGGGGGGGACTTTGGGCCGGCCCAAACTCCCCCCCACCCTCATCTGAACTTGTCACATTGAATACAAATCAGCTGCAAGATAAGTAATTGGGGGGGGGGGGGGGGGGGGGGGGGGGGGGGGGGGGGGGGGGGGGGGGGTTGGACTTGGGCCAGCCCATATCCCCCCCCTATCAACTGGTTACCACGCACACAAAGCAGTGTTAGGGGGGGGGACTTTGGGCCGGCCCAAACTCCCCCCCCCACCATCTGAAATTGTCAAATCTCCCCCTCCCCCCCACCTCTAATCAGCTGCACAAATATTAACCCAACCGGCCTATATCCCCTACCCACTACATCTGAATTCATCACTATTACCCTATGTCTTAGTGTTTTTTTTCTTACTACATTCTTGAAAAATAAATCGGGGGGGGGGGGGGGGGAGGGGGGGGGGGGGGGGGGAGGAGTTGACTAGTTGACTGGGAGAGAAAGTGGCCTGTTACACCGGTATTATTGTTTCGCTAGGCTGCGCATCCGACAGGGTAACAGTCTAGTGCCGACTACGTGACTGACGTCAGCAACCGCGTGTATTGCTTTTTGATATGGCCTTGTGCCCCGCGGTGTGAAATTTACACGTAGTAATACTTGACAAGCGCGGTGTGTTTGAAGTCTTGTCACTGTAGATGAATCAGCATCGTGTAAACACAGTTTGCCAACTAGTGATGGAGTTTTATGACTTACGCGGAATTGCATTATGCCTATTGGAATACACGACACGGAATACATATCGGGAATTACCGTTAATGGCGTTATGCAATATTTTTCATGGAAAATGTTTAATGTCGCCAAAATGACACCGACCATATCGGGCAAGGTAAATGATTTCAAAAGAGCATTGTGCCAATGTATGCGAATGTAATCGATGACTAATTGGATACAACCAGTTGCAATTCAAATGATAGCGGCCAGATTGTGATGAAAGGAAAATAGCGACTGTGGTGCTATTTATTTTTTGCCGACAAAAACATGGCCGCTGTTCACATACAGAAATGCCGTGTGGGAATGAAAATAGCTGGGCGTTGGTCGCAGTTCGGGGGTGGTCGTTATTCCAAGGTCTTATAACGAACAAAATTGGACGGGGGATTTTTGGACAAGTGGTCGCTATTCCCAGGTGGTCGTTAGCACAGGTTTGACTATATATTCTATACGATTTAAGGGCGGCCATTTTTAAATCTAAGATAGCCGCCATGGGACCTGTTAAAAATGAAAATAACACGGGTTGTGTTGTGTGTGGTCAAAAGATGATTATCACCAAAAAAAGAATCAATATTCTACTTTAGAAGTGTATATATATAATGAATATAGCATTAAGGGCGGCCATTTTGAAATCCAAGATGCCGGCCAAAGTAATTGTAGAAAAAAAATGGAACCAACCCCAGTTTTGTAGACGACAAAAAACATTGGTTAGAAGAATGTAGCAAAAAAAAAATTGCAAATCTACATAACAGTATACACTATTTGAGAAGTACCGTATTTTGCCATGTATAGAAAATATGTCCCCCCCCCCCCTCCACCCTCCCCCCATTGTCTTTTTTATTTGTATCTTGAGACGTTTCGTTTTGGACCAATACATGTAATCACAGAGTTGTTGTTATTTATAAATAATTCCCTGCGCTGTTTTTTTTTTCGTACCCAAAACGTATTGGACGATGTAGTTGAACCTGTGTTCCAAGGGTCAAACATTTTTCCGGTTTCATAACGAGGAGTCAGCCATCTATTTTGCATTCTATTGTAATCTATACTGTATGCATGCGTAGAAAACGTCTTGGTTGTACACACTTTCACCTGACGATTCGTTATTGCACGATCGTGGAGTGGGTCTGCGTTTTATCAAATAACAAGAAACGAGGCAAAGCCACGAAGGCCAGGTTTTTTCCAAGCATGAACACTTGGATAACATAATTATACCCACTTTTTGTAGACTAGATGGCCGTGGCTGCATGTCGCGCCTTGGGCGAGGCATGGACACTAAAAAAATAGATATAGTAGATTGAAAAACTTTAACGAAAAAACTTTAACCGGACACAGACGTACGTACGGACGGACGGACGTATGCCAAAATGCCGACGATATCACGCTTTCCGCAAGCGGGTGCGACAATGATCATAAACACCCATGTGAAGTATCAAGGTAATGGGTGAAGCAGTTGCAGAGATATAGTACACAAAAAAACTTTAACAAATAAATTCAAAGTAAATTTGACCTTGACATTGCGCACAGGGGCCGCACGGTGTGGGGGTTAGAATGAAACTAGATTGGGGGGGGGGGGGGGTGGGTCGGGGGGGAGGGGCGTTTAAAGCCAGTAAAAAAGAAAAAAAAAACAAAAAGGAAAAAAATATATAAAATTACCAAGATCCGCCAATTTCAAACACAAATAAGGATTTAAGGATTATTTGTGTTTGAAATTGGCGGTCATTGGTAAAAAAAATATTATTTTTTTTTTTTATTTGGGGGGGGGGGGGGGGTGGGTGGGGGGGGGGTGGGGGGCATTTATTAGGAGGAGGGGGGCGTTAAGTCGAGGTGTGAAATGTGTGAAACAATTTTTTTTTTAACAAGGACCGCAATTTAAACACAAATAAGGATTTAAGGACTATTTGTGTTTGAAAATTGGCGGCATTGGTAAAACAAAAAAATATTTATTTTTTTTATGGGGGGGGGGGGGGGGGGTGGTGGGGGCGTTTATTAGGAGGAGCGGGGCGTTAAGTCGAGGTTATACGGTATGTATGTGACGTTGACCTCGAGATCAGCGGGGATTTGTCACAGCATATGAAATATTAAGTATTTTCAATGAAAGAAATAGAAGTTATAACATATTTCTCTGTTAAGTTTTGTAAAGAGACTAAGTATGTGACCTTGACCTTGGGATCAGCGGGGGTTGGACAGTCGTAGATTTGTCACAGCATGATAGTACAACCTTAGAGGAATGCACAAGTGAAATAATAAGAATTTTCAGTTAAGTTTTGTAAAGAGTATTTGACCTTGACATTGGGATCAGCGGGGGTTGGACGGTCATGGATTTGGCACAGCATGGTAGTAGAGCCTTACAGGAATGCATGTGTGAAATATTAATTTTGCAATAAGGGATGAATGAAGGAAATAGAAGTTAAAACAATATTTCTCTGATGTTAAGTTTTGTTAAAAGAGACTAAGTATTTGACCTTGACCTTGGGATCTGCGGGGGTTGGACGGTCGTGGATTTGGCACAGCATGGTAGTAGAGCCTTACAGGAATGCATGTGTGAAATATTAAGCATTTTAGATGAAGGAAATAGAAGTTATAACAATATTTCTCTGATGTTAAGTTTTACGGACTAAGTATTTGACCTTGACCTTGGGATCTGCGGGGGTTGGACGGTCGTGGATTTGGCACAGCATGGTAGTAAGAGCCTTACAGGAATTGCAATTTTGTGTGAAATATTAAGCATTTTAGATGAAGGAAATAGAAGTTATAACAATATTTCTCTGATGTTAAGTTTATCCGGACGGACGGACGCACGGACGCACAACCTGACTCCAGTATACCCCCCCACAACTCGTTGCGGGCGGTATAAATATGGACGATGATAAACACCCATGTGAAGTTTCAAGGTAATGGGTGAAGCAGTTGCAGAGATATAGTATAACAAAAAAGTTTTAACCAAAAAATTTAACCGGACGTACGTTAAAAAGTTAACGTTGAAAATGGCTAAGTCAATTACGTAGAAATAATAGGTGAAGGTAAAGAAATGGTCACATGTTGGATAGTTGTATGTGGTAGGCACCCCTTGGTTATGAAGCTGTGAAAGTTTGGTGGTCCTAGGTGGTACAGTACCAAAGAAATGGACTTAAACACAAAAACTTAACATTGTAAACACGAAAACTTAACGTTGAAAGCCGAAACACGCCGAATGCATGTGGTCGAAACGAGTAATGCTCTGGTATCCAAACGTGTGTATAAGGCTTTGTGGGATGAAAATCTGGGTAAAAAAATGTGTCTAATACACACAAAAATACGGTATCGTTATCCTGCAGAAATACATAAATGCATAGGCAATTACAATTTTAAACATGTTATTTTGTTATGATACGAGGCCGTTATGTATGTTATCATATGTAGTTATACCGATGAAAGCCGAAACACGTCGAATGCCTGTGAGGTGACCCATAAATGAATGTCATCATGTCCTGAAAGCATGAGCACAGTCTCACCTCTTCTTTCTCATCATCATCATCATCGTTGTTGTTGTTGTCCAGTCTGCCACAACGGAACTTGGTGATCTCGGAGTCGCAGTCCTCCATAAAGTTCCAGACGTAGTGGTAGTCACTGAACACGATCGTCGCCATCTTCTTCAGGTACTGTTTACACGAACCTGTGATGTTCGCCATGTGCTCGATCATGCACGGAATACGCTTACCGCTGCTCGCTTCCAACATCGAACATTCCGGCAGCTGCAAATACACACCGGGGCCATGATAATATAAGTGTATGTTTCCCATTGCCCAGCCGACCAGATAAAATCAGCCAGACACAAATAATTATATTACAGATTTTTATTTTCGGTTCATCCCGGTGTCCACCCACCGTCAGCGTTTTAGCATACAAATTTAGCATAGATTTCCTACCTACCCAACTTGAAAATGCAGGGTCGGGAGATGAGATGTCTAATAATTGTGGACCGGAGATTTGTTTGGGCCACCAGCTAGGGAAGGGACTACCAACCCATTTCAGTCTAAGAAGTGTGTATTTAGCGGTCGGTTTACTCAACATATCAAAACTGTGTATTCGCAGATCATGAGATACCGGGCTCCAGATAAGGAATTACTGTCTGTTTCACGAAAGCTGCCCAAATTTTACGGCTATATAAACAATTAAAAAACAATATTTTTTTCGATAATATTAAATTAAAGGAAAATTTAAAAAATGAGCCTTCTTTTTATTTCGTGAAAACTGGTCAAATATGGATTTTATTACGAAAAATTTATTTGTCTATGGGAATTTAACATGGGGTGGGGGGGGGGAAGGAGGTAGAGAAGCTAAGCTATGGGAGGAGTCCGAAAACGAAAAAATTGAAATTGACTCCAAAACCTGGCTAGATAGCTTGGAAATGATCTAACTAAGAAAACAAAAGTTAAATTTTGAAAATCTGTCAAGTATTTCTGAAATTCAAAAAATGTCCCCATGTTAAATCCCCCGACATCTTCACTCTGTCTTCACTCTGTGAATTGTTTAAATAGCCATACAATTTGGGCAGCTTTCGTGAAACAGACAGTAGTAATTTAGTATTTTCACTCCATCATTTCTGAAGCAATTTGTGTATTTCAAAATTATAATTGGGTAAAATAAAATCACACTACTGTTTACACATTAACATATAGCAATTACTGAATAGTTTGCTTCGAAATGAAAACATGTCTAATTCTAAGACAATTCTAATGAAATACCAAGATGTGTTTTCATGGAAAGTAAGAAAAAATATCTATATTTGTGGTCTGTTTATTGTTTTCTGCAGCATGATAAAGGTACATGTACCACAAAATTGTTATTGGTTTTTGATACTCGGTACTTCTGATTTCAATTGGGTTTTTGGCAATATTAATTGGGTATTTAAGCAAATACACAGCTTATCTGGAGCTCTGAGATGGTTTACATATATATCACAGTACTGAGAAGCAAGTACACGTACTGTTAAATATCAGGATTAATTGATTGGTTGGGGTTTTAAGTGCACTCAACAACAAATTGAAATACAGTTAAATATGACGACATTGAGATGGACATACAGACGAACCTCATTGAACTCCCGGGCACAAACTTCACTGCCGGCAGCTTCAAACCTTCCATCGAGGGTCAAGTCTTTCTTATACTGCCAAACAAGCTGAAAACACAATGTTAGTAGTACAAGTATATATTTCCCAGAATAGCATTGTCGGTAGCCCGACTGGTCGTGTTCCAATTTGACCAAAATCTCTGCCAAAAATAAAACAGTATTAGTTCACCTTTTATTTTTCTGGTAATAACAAACAAAACTTCCAAAAAATATCGCTGATTGACAGTTCGAAAATAGTTTATTTACCACTCCAGGCGGACTTGTTATTACGACATTTGTAGTAGGCCTTTGTATTTCGTACCCAAACATACCGATTTTAAACAGTGGGATCATTGCTACCATCGAATATGATAATTTAATGAGGGAATTTAAAATTCTGTGTGCACAGATGTACGTCTCTAGTTCGTTCAGTTTTTTTGGCTGCACAATTTAAATATATTATCAACAATGCAAACCTCAATACCGCACGGCATTATGATATTCTGATGTAATTTTGACTGGATCCCGATAAATGAACCAAACTAAATCATAACAATCAAGTACCGATTAGTATAGTAGAGCTAATTTACATAAGAAGTAAAACGATCTACGATTGGTTGATGGTGCTTCATTCACCAAATAGCAATTGTTGATTGGAATCTGTCAGAAATATACGCAAACAGTGAGTACCGTACGTATTGATCATAAAATTATCTTGAAAACAAAAGTGAATTCTCATTGCGCCGATCATGTAATCGGCCTGTGACTCGACCAATCACACACTTTGGATCAAATGTGTAAAACAACTTGTCCAAAAATCGTTTGTATTTGCTGAGGCATGCTGCTGAGCATGTGATTTTACTAATATCCACATCGCTAATAAATCTTGTGCCCTGATATGAGCATAGTGAAAATGAGTTCAACTGATATAGAACATTCTAAGTCACTTAAAGTTCTTGTTTTGTTGGGCTGAGAGGCAGAATCAGTGGACATTAGAATTTGCCATTAAATGAATCATTATTCATTGATCCGACACCTTGGATAAGATGAATTTAAACGTCACAAATTGAAAAAAAACCATGAAATGTTCAAACCGGAAGTGCCTGCTGCCGACGTTTCTTGGCTTGTTTTCAGTAACGATGTGAATATTAGCTGCATTCCAGACACTTCCATGATTAATTAGTGTAGTTATAAGTTTATTATTACTCTTTCAGAAGTAAACAACTGGATTCTTGAACGTTAAACCTTCCAATGAGACAACTATTAAATTACATTGTTGCATAACCAGTAGTCGATATAACCAGTAGTTGGACACACTCGTTACATTCAAACACATACCTGTATCATTACTATCACTATGTTAGCCAATTTGAAAATGACGTAGCACTGTTTTTCGTGAAACTGTGATGGTTAGTTCCATTAATTATTATTAGCCGATCTATTTATAGATCGGCTAATATATTGGTTATCCATCGAATTCTGAAAAAGTTTGTAGCAACCCTTTTCTCCGCTATTCGGTAATCTACGAACGCGAATATTTCTGTATCACTTCCAAATTGCATCAACCGATAAAGTTTGCATTTTTGGCAATTATCTCCGTTTAAAACTTTACTTATAGCCAAATAACACAATTTTGAATACGTAATGAGCTGAACGCTGGAAGAAGAGATTTAACCCGGAAGTTATTGTTGTTGTAGTCCATAGTTGGCTCTAATGGCCATATACGCCAACATACGCCGATTATTGGGCTAATTTAAAGCTTTTATTTATTAAACAGAACAAGTTTCAGCCACGTATAATCGCGTAAAATGTGTTTATTCGGCTAATTTATAATCGACCTCTGCTCAAAATCTCCTTACTAACAACACCAGCATTTTCGGGTTTATCCCAGCATCTCGGGTTTATCCCATTGGATCGCGCGATGCGTCATTTGACGCTAGTTAATATTCACAAAATTTTCCACCAATCAAAACGAAGAATTGCCCTTCATAGCCAACTTTGATTTGTTTTCGTATCATGCAGGGATGGCAGGGATGCATCCATCACGCGCGATTGCGGCAATCCCCTTAATTATTGTCAATGCCGCAAATTATAGATTGTCTTGCGCCCGACATCGCGCAAAAAATCACGGATGGGGCACATTAGGTCAATCTGGGCATGTGCCTGAAGACGCAGGAGCTTGCGTCTATTTTTAGATGACACTGTAACCGCTAGATATATAGCCCTGGTAGCTCCGCCCACTCACGTGCTGCCACAGAATTCTGACAAACACACAGTGACTACAACTTTGTGTATTGCGGAGTGTAATTTGTAGATAAATAGAGCATACAGTACAGGTGTTACGCTGGAATATTTCGCAACATAATGGTGACAACAAAACATTGCTGCTATGGCATTGCTGATATTGGATGGATTTGGGAACGGGTTTCCAAAACCTGCACAAAATCGAGAAAAATGTCAACGCTGGGTACAGAACTGTGGTCGAAAATAGTTTACCATTGACAATGTTACCAGAGACACCTACATATGTTCGATGCACTTTACCCTGATTTGATCGGCTAATAACATCATGCTCTGCATGACTTTTCATATTTGTTCTTGTCATTTACAATGGCCTATACCTTTTTCAAGTGTCCCCAACTTTGTGTATGAGGTGGGTCAATTGGCCCCACTTTAAAAATTCCTGGAATGCACACTGAATAGGTTTCAAAACTGTCCGCTTCAATATTTCATAATTGATTACCATTGACATATGCTTTATATGCATGTAGTACCAAACAATCGGTACAATCGATTCCTAGTTCCTACAAGTGCAATGGAAAGTTAGTTGATAATAACTATGCATGTATAATTTAATAAAAACTTTGATAAATTAATGCAAGCTTCACTAGGTCAGGGCTAGTACAAATTAGGTCAGGGCTCGTAGTTTCTAAAAGTACTAGCCCGACTGGTCTAGTGAAAAAAGTTAACGTTGAGCGCTGCATAGTTTAAACATAGATCCTAAAATAAAGGAATTTCAGCAATGTTTAGGCAAATGGAAAAAAAAAAAAAAGCTCACCATACTAGGTAAAATAACCTGTCATTAAAAGTTTTACATTTCCAAAATTAATATTCCCTTTAACAGTTCTAGACCATCCTGAGCAGGAGACTATCAAGCAAATGTACGCATTATGTTTTAATTTCTCTGGGAATCAAAGCCTGATAAAATTAGCAGAATAATTATTGTTAAAACGTTCGAAGAAGGCGGGCTAAAAATGATAGAATTAAAAATGCAGATCGTTTATTGATGCACTAAAGGCTACATGGGTCAAACGACTTGCACAAAGTGAAAATCACGAAAAATGGAAAATACTATATTTAAACCATTTGAAGTCTTTTGGTTGTGTACATATATTTGAAGGAAATGTAAACCAAACCGACGCAAAACATTTGATAAAAAATACTTTTTTGACACATGTTCTTAAATCATGGTGCAAGCTAAATTTCTGTGATAACCCAGAAACAATATCAAAGCAAAATTTTATGGAACAATTAAAAAATAAGAAGTAATGGAAGAATGTTTTACTACAAGGAATCAGGAATGGGCTAATAAGAGACTTAAATATATAGAACAACTATATGATTATAGAACTACATCATTCTTCAATTTTACTATTTAATATTAGTAATAACGATTACCTAAAATACTTCAAACTGATTTTGTGCATTCCTCAAGACTGGAGAACACGAATTAAAAATGAAAGAATAAACACGGTAAATACTAAATACAAAGATACTATTAATGGAACAAATAAAAAAAACCACGACCGAATGTAATAAGAAGCTAACCAACATGTTTCTTAATCAACAGAAACCGGTTGTGCATAATGGGATGACGAATTTGCGGATAAAAATATAAATTGGAAGGTAGTCTACACAAACCATTTTACAAACACTATAAGTTCTAAACTTAGGAATTTTCAGAACAATTTTGTTATGAGAATTGTCGCTACAAACGATTTATTTACATAAGTGTAACATTATCCGCTCCAATTTGTGTGATTTTTGCGCCACGACTCCAGAAACAAATAAGCACCTTTTTTTGGAATGCACTATAAGCCTACCTGGTATGTTTATCCCTGGTAAAAAAAAATAAAACTCATTATTTTTTTACATTTACACTGAAAAAAGATTTTGAGTTCGCACATATTTTTGGGGTCAGTCGCGTTCGGCCAATTTTTTTTCAACTCTTAAAAGACAAACAAATACAGTGTGCTAACCCATCAATGAAAATAAACAATGTACTACCTGTGACAAGCATTTACTGTGTACGACTAAATTGTTAGTAAGTGCAAAATTATGATAGTCTGTAAATTGCACATTCACAATGTTTTCTTGTAAACAATTATTGGCTTTACATTTATTGGGCATAGGCTGCATATGCAGCCTATGCTCAATAAATGTAAATCCATCAATTGAAATTTCCAGACAATCCTAAATTTGCACTTACATGTACGAACATTTTAGTTGTACAAAGTTTAGTGAAACGGGCCTGAGTAGTGCTATCGTTGGCAACAATGACCGAGAACCATCGTAATTGAAGAAGCATAAACATACAACATATACTTACATGCTGGCAAGTCTCTGACACCGGTTCATCCTCCTGCAACAGAGTCAGTCATGTACACATGAATATAGATAACTATAACAAGAACTGGCAACGAAGCTAATCCCGTCGCTGGTAGCCTTGATAATAAAAACCAGATGGCCGCGGCCCGCATGTCAAGCCCGCCGAGGCATTTGATGGTCTTAGAGTGTATTTATTTGAAGTTTGATGCCCAATAAGCATACAAAGTTTCAAGCAAATCTGACTTAAGGTTACAGAGATAGTAGGTATGTGAAAACTTTAACGCAAATTTTGACAGAAACTTTAACGCAAACTTCTAAGTCATTTGACCTTGACATAGGGGCACAGGGGCCGCATGAGTGGGACACAGAATGAATATACATGTATGGATGATGACTAATAAGCATATGAAGTTTCAAATCAATGTGACTTAGGACTGTAGAGATATAAGGTACCGTAAAGATTCTAATAGATGCCCATGCTCTAACAGACGCCCACCCCCCACTTTTTACGTTGAAAATGACACATTTTTTGGCGGATTTTCACGAAATTAGTGCCTCTAATAAACGCCCAGTACCGACTTGAAACAAAATCGGAGCTAATTGTCCAATTAGATTTGTTTTCTTTCCATTATTTCGAAAGCAACTTCCTTTAAAATCGGGGAACAAAACATAATTGCTACTTTCACTTTCAAAAGCGGAAGCGAAATTCGACTGTTTCCGGTGTCACAGTAAATTCCTCATCAGCAGTAGCTATTTGCACGGACACAGGGTGATCAGAATTTACACGGTTACGGAGACGCCATTTTCAAAGCATCTCAAACCCGACAGATCCGAAACACTGACGCTGACAAAACGTCCGTAAGCGTAAATCTGATCAGCATTAATGATGGACGCTGTCTTCATATACATTACCATTAAATTTAACATTTCTACCGACTGTACCATAATGACCAGAGTGGGCCGAAACGTCTTGGCCCAAATGTTTATAAACTGACAGACAGTACAATCAAGTCTGGCATTTGAGTGTAACGTCCCTTAGTTGTGTTTTTGTTCAGATAGCAGAACATGAAGTTTCAAGTCAATGTGACTGAGGACTGCAGAGATATAAGGTATTTAAAAACTTTAACGCAGATTTCGGAACGCAAACTTCTAAGTCATTTGACCTTGACCTTGGGCACAGGAGCCGTTTGAGTAGGATACAGCATGAATATATGGATCATGACTAATAAGCATATGAAGTATCAAGTCAATGTGACTTAGGACTGCACAGATATAAGGTATTTAAAAACTTTAACGCAGATTTCGGACTGATGGACGGACACCCGGACGTCATTGTGATCACTATGTCTTGCTTTCCGCAAGCGGGCTCGACAAAAATCTGTGAAGCAGTTCATGAGTAATTGAAAAATGAAAGGTGAAAGGCAACAAGAGGTGGGGGGGTGTCATGGATTTGCTGTAGCACAATAGAGGATCATCAGATGAATGCATGGATGAAATATGAAGGCGTTCCTTGTCAAGAAACAGAAGTTATAAAAAGATATTTACTCCAACATTAACTTTATGATGTTGATCTTGGGGAAAGGGGTGGGGGGTTGGGTCATGGATTTGCTGAAGCACAATAGAGGATCATCAGATGAATGCATGTATGAAATATCAAACCGTTAAAAGTGTATAGAAACAGACGTTACACAACATTTACCCCAACGTAAGTCATTGTGATCACTATGTCTTGCTTTCCGCAAGAGGGCTCGACAAAAAGCTGTGAAGCAGTTCATGAGTAATTGAAAAATGAAAGGTGAAAGGCAACAAGAGGTGGGGGGGTCATGGATTTGCTGTAGCACAATAGAGGATCATCAGATGAATGCATGGATGAAATATGAAGGTGTTCCTTGTCAAGAAACAGAAGTTATAAAAAAGACATTTACTCCAACATTAACTTTATGATGTTGATCTTGGGAAAAGGGGTGGGTCATGGATTTGCTGAAGCACAATAGAGGATCATCAGATGAATGCATATATGAAATATCAAACCGTTCAAAGTGTATAGAAACAGACGTTACACAACATTTACCCCAACGTAAGTCATTGTGATCACTATGTCTTGCTTTCCGCAAGCGGGCTCGACAAAAATCTGTGAAGCAGTTCATGAGTAATTGAAAAATGAAAGGTGAAAGGCAACAAGAGGTGGGGGGGGGGGGGTCATGGATTTGCAGTAGCACAATAGAGGATCATCAGATGAATGCATGGATGAAATATGAAGGCGTTCCTTGTCAAGAAACAAAAGTTATAAAAAGACATTTACTCCAACCTTTAATTTATGATGTTGATCTTGGGGAAAGGGGTGTGTCATGGATTTACTGAAGCACAATAGAGGATCATCAGATGAATGCATGTATGAAATATCAAACCGTTCAAAGTGTATAGAAACAGACGTTACACAACATTTACCCCAACGTAAAGTTTATGAACATGCTAAGTTTGTGACCTTGACCTTGGGGTAAGGATTGGGTGGTGGGTTGTGGATTTGCTACAGCATGATAGAGGGTCATCTGAGGAATGCATGTATGAAATATCAAGGCGTTCCATGAGTTTATGAATGTGCCAAGTTTGCGACCGTGACCTTGGGGAAAGGGGTTGGGGTGGTCATGGATATGCTATAACATGATGGAGTATCATCAGATGAATGCATGTATGAAATATCAAGGCGTTCCCTGTAAAGAAACAGAAGTTATAACAAGAGGGCCATGATGGCCCTAATTCGCTCACCTGACTCCATGAACACCAGAGAACGTGACATTGAGTTCATGTATTTTAAAATAATTGTGCTATTTTTAGCATTCTACATCGATTATTCCTACCAAGTTTCGTCGAAATCCGGCTGGAGGTTCACGAAAAGAAGATTTTTTTAAGAATTTCTGCTATTTTTAGACGGCGGCCATCTTGGATTAGCGACGACTTCCGTTGTAACAACTGAAAAGGCTTCACCCATGGACCATAATTGTGAAGTTTGGCCACCATGGGCCAAGCGGTACGTGTGAAGAAGAATTTTGAAATCTCTAATAAAAGAACAACCTTTTGACCTTTCGGCGGTCATCTTGGATGACATGACCATCCAATTTCGACAAAAAATGTACAGCATTTTCGGTGACCATATTCGGTCAAAAATAAAATTTGACCCCGGGGTCACAATTTTAACAACTTTGAAAGAGCATTGTACATCGATCATTCCTACCAAGTTTTGTCGAAATCCGGTTGGCGGTTCTTGAGAAGATTTTTTAAGTATTTGTGCTATTTTTAGACGGCGGCCATCTTGGATTACGTAATGACGTCATTTTAACAATTTTGTAATCCCCCTACCTAAGGACCATGACCATGAAGTTTGGTGACTACAGGCCCAATGGTTACCGAGGAGAAGACGTTTGAAAATGTTCACGGACGGACACATTGAGGTAACAATAGCTCACATGAGTTTCGCTCAGGTGAGCTAAAAAGACATTTACTCCAACGTTAAGTTAATGATGTTGATCTTGGGGAAAGGGGTGGTGGGTGGGTCATGGATTTGCTGTAGCACAATAGAGGATCATCAGATTAATGCATGTATGAAATATGAAGGCATTCCCTGTAAAGAAACAGAAGTTACACAACATTTACCCCCAACGTAAAGTTTATGAACATGCTTAAGTTTGTGACCTTGACCTTTGGGTAAGGGTTGGGTGGTGGGTTGTGGATTTGCTACAGCATGATAGAGGGTCATCTGAAGAATGCATGTATGAAATATCAAGGAGTTCCATTAAGACATTTACCCCAACGTTAAGTTCATGTTTGTTTGTTTATTAGTGTGTAACGACCTATCAACAGCTACGGTCATGTAAGGCCGGGCAAACAGGTTTGATCCCATTTTAACCTGCTGCATGGGGGAGAGGGGGGGGGGGGGGGGGGGGGGGGGCGGGGGGGGGGGGGGGGGAGGAAATCCCAAAATCAGAGCGGAATATTTACATCGAGAACAAATATATTCAGCCCTGAAATTAGAATAACCTGACCTAGTGCCAGGTCCATACCACACCAAGTCACTTGGCCCCTTCCCCTAAAATAGGATTAAGAATATCGTAATACTCACATAAGGGGTATAACCAGATTCAACTGTCACATACAAAATGCCAAAGACGTATGTGAGGGCCAAACATGGTCTCCAGTCAGGATTCCGGTAATGATGAACCCCGATCGTTAAATTACCCATCGCGTGCTCCCACCTGCCATCCAAAATTAAGTTTATGAATGTGCTACGTTTATGACCTTGCCTTTGGGGTAAGGGGTGGGTCATGGATTTGCTATAGCACGATAGAGTATCATCAGATGATTGCATGTATGACATATGAAGGCGTTCCCTGTAAATAAACAGAAGTTACACAACATTTACCCCAACGTTAAGTTTATGAACATGCTAAGTTTGTGACCTTGACCTTGGGGTAAGGGTTGGGTGCTGGGTCGTGCATTTGCTACATTATGATAGACAGGGTTGGCCGGGAAATACCGGGGGCGGGAATTCCCGGCGGGAAATACCGGTATTTTCCCGTCCCGGGAAATACTCCCCAAAGTTGGAAATACCGGGAAATATGAATTTTGATGTTATTATTTGATAATTAGTTATTTAAATTAAGTTTTAAGCTCAGTAATAGTTAATTAAACAATCAACAACTTAATAATTAGATATAGGGGTTAATTACAATGTATAGATCTGTTTCATTCCCAAATAGGGGTACCGGTACTCATCAGGTGGAATATTTGGCAACCATGACATTTATATTTTGGTTGAATTATTTTTTTGTAAATTACTTCTTCATTTTTTAGGAAGCATCCGAGTGTCTGCTAGATACAATTCACAAGGATAACGTCATCATGATCAGACTATGTTTAGACAACAGGCTGTTAATTGTCAACCTTGTCCCACACTAATATTCGGTATCGAAGAAATGAGAATAAATTATCTTAAATTAACATGCATGATGTGCATACACATAGTCTCTTACAAGTCTTATATGACTGACAATGTACTGTTGTTTTATGCTTTGCATTTGTATTACTTATTTGCATTATTATTATGACATTTATTTAAAGTGAAGACTGGGCCACGATAGTACGTATGAGATACAGTACCTAAAATCGTTACAATTATCCAAGCCTACTAATGTCTACTTATTTGCATGTACATGTAAATTGATGAGACTTTAATATACTTTAATAAACCATCAGACTATGACAACAGGCTGCTAATTGTCAGCCTTCTCTCACACATGTTGTGTCATACTGTATAATAAGAACCCAGGTGGTCTGTACATGTATATGGTCATGTGGAGTTGTAAAACAATTACACTTACACTGTACATGGATTATCCCTGTTATCAACAGGGATTTTCTCAAAATTCCAAAAGCAGCTTTTATTAGTGGCAGGCTACTATAGTAATGAGGGGTGTTCTCATATACAATACAATAGACAGCTGGCAAATACTACATAAGACTTGTATATAGGGAAGAAAATTGTCTAGAAAATAATGATGTTTTTTTCCTCTAAATAAACTTATTATATTTTTTTTTTTTATTGCAGAATGTTTTACCTGTAGGCTTATCAGTCTACACAGATATAAACCATAGTAGATATAGGGGAATATAGAGACTCATCTTGACATTTTGGAATGAAATAGACCACCAAGATTCATATTTCCCGGTATTTCCCGGTATTTCCCGCCGTCCTGGGAAATTGCCAACCCTGAATTGATAGAGGATCATCTGAGCATTGCATGTATGAAATATGAAAGCGTTCCATGAAAGGAAACAGATGTTATAAGACATTTACCCCAACGTTAAGTTTAAGAATGTGCTAAGTTTGTGACCTTGGGGTAAGGGATGGGTGGTGGGTCATGGATGTGCTACAGCATGATGGAGGGTCATCTAAGGAATGCATGTATGAAATAACAAGGTGTTCCATGAAAGGAAACAGAATTTATAAGACATTTATCCCAACGTTAAGTTTGTGGACGCCGACGACGCCAGGGGTATGCCATAAGCTCTTCTGCACTTCGTGCAGGCGAGCTAAAAATGTTAAAAAAAAATTTTTTTTCAATAACACATGAACCGCTTCACCGATTTTGATAATATTTAGCCGCAATGACATTGTGAATGCGTATCTAGGGATGGTGCTTTGTTTTTGCATCGGACACGTGTTTGACCGTCCAAGGTCAAGGTCACTGAGGACTTATCCTCATTTTTAAAATATTTTTTCTTTTTCTTTTCTTTAATTATCAAGGCTGCCAGTACGACATGCATTCAACCCTCTAACGCCACTGAGGATTTTTTTATTATTATTATCAAGGCTGCCAGTGAGGGGATAAGCTTCCTTTAACGATGAGTGTTCTTGTTATATACAGTCGAACCTGCTCGGGCGGTCACCTTTAATCAGCGGTCACCGCCGTTAAGCGGCCACTTCAATTTTTGCTATATAAAACGCTTTCATTCAACGGTCACTCGTCTAACGCGGCTAGCGGTCATTAATTATCGTCCCAAACTAGTGATCCAATTTCATTAAACGGTCACCGCTTATTTCCGATTTCAATGTACCCTGCGGCGGTCGTTACCGAAGCGCGAATTAACAATGATGTCAGCAGTCAATGCGGGTAATTAAAACACCAAACATGTCGCCGCGTCGGCGATATTGAGAGGGTATGTTTCACAGGTGCAAATTGTATTGCCCGAACTGTCGGCGCATTATTGAAAGAACAGCCGATCGCATCCGGGTTCTTGCACCCTTGTCCGTCGATTCGTAATTTCTATAGGTTACCGACACAAATGTTGTAAAAAGGAACAGCCATTGCCAAATTGACAAAACACGAATAGCTGATATAATTGGTGTGTATTGCCAAGGACCGAGTGTAACCGGCTCAAATATAATTTAAGCAAATGGCCTCATATGTCGAATATGAGCCGAATGTCGCACTTATTGACTGCTTTTGCTGACATCGCCTATGCATTCTTTACATACGCGACTGGAAATGAATCCAAATTCGACTTGACCAATACCAGACAAAAAAAAAAAAAAAAAAAAAAAAAAAATAGTTTGCATAAATTATCCCACACCATTTCCGATTATGCCCTATTATCTAGTACAATAAGTTGTCTACAATATAAGTCTTGCAGATTAGCAGTTGCAGTAGGCTGTAAAATAACAAAAACGTGAACATTGGTGTTTTTATTTGTTGATAGAATTTTTATTTCATTAAATGATATAATTCAACTAAATATTTGTTACTTGTTAAGAAATCCACTCATTACATGTTCAGGTTCAATTTTGAAAATATTAAATAAATATAAAGATATACATTTATATTGATATTTAATCATATGGTACTATAATTTTTAAATTAATTATTAATATTATTTATTACATTTATAATATCAAGTCTGACAACATACATGTCTATGTTATCTTTATCTTCATTTCAATTTTCAAATTTTACCTGAAGTGTACCTGAAAACACAACCCTCTATTAAGAGGTCACCTCTGTTAAGCAGCTAGTTTTGTCACTTCCCTTGGGTGGCTGCTTAAGACAGGTTTGACTGTATATACAATGTATGCAAGTAAATCTGAGAGAAATTTACACATTCATTATTCCTAAGAAGTTTTGTCGAAAGCAGTCTGGTGATTATAATGGGAAGATATTGTTTAAAAGTTGTGCGTTTGAAGCGTTCTTTGTTTACTTTCTAATTTTTCTAATACACACTTTATTATATTACGTAAGTTTATGGTAATATTTTTGTGTCATATTGCAGAATTGTCTCTCAATCGAAGTATGAAAGTGAACGCCATGCAGGTTTTTTCTATATTTCAGTGCGCGAAGTGTAAATGCTATTACCGGTACGCATATTGTTACTGTGTACAGTATAGCGATATAGTGCAACCTATTGCCTATAAAGCGGAAAAAAACATGCAGCTAAATTAGTGCTACAGTTACGATTCCACTGCAGAATACTTGAAATTTTCACTGGTCCTATGACAAAATTAAGAAATATATATTATCAAAATTGAAATTTCCACTCGTCCTGCAGGCATTTCCACTCATCAGGACGAGCGGAATTTTCGTGCCCAGTATATTTGAGATATTAATAATCATTCGGAAACAAAGTTTACCAATGTACAAGGTTTAGAAAAAATATTTGTTTGCCTTTACAGAAAATGGACCCCATCTCAACTTTTACATGTTGAATTTGGCTGCCACTGACTGGGTCAATTGTTGATACTAGCTTAAATTTACTTTATCAGGTCATCTACATATATGTAAATTTATGTCATAATTACTTGAATATGTTATATTCATAATATTAACACGGATTTCATTTTAAAAATCTTCACAATTAACTGCTAAAGTGCAAATTAGACCCGATTTGCTATTCTGCAGAGAAAGCCTACGAGTGGAATCGTAACTCTGGCTACGGACAGTACGGATCTAGTAACTCAGGAGAGAAGATGTACATGTATGTATATGTGCCCGGTTAGATCAGTCAGTAGAGCGACCGCCTTGTCATAAACTACGCCTTGTAAGCAGGAGGTGCCGTATTCGAGTGCACATTTTTGTCTTCCTGTTACATTTGGAGTCCAACGAGGGACCGCGACTGATATATGTACCGTACTCAGAGATTGTCCCACAGATAATCACCAATTCCTAAAAATGGGTGTCAGAGGCTCCGTCAACTGGAGGTTTCGTCAACTGAGAGGTTTCATCAACTATGCGTCCGGTTCGTCAATTAGGCAATTTAGAGTAAAACTCAATAATGACCGGCACGTGCCATACAATTGATCAGATAATTAATGGTCATTAAAGTGGATATTAATGAAAGATATTTGTTGATATTTCAAAGTATGTTTAGTTGTATATGGGCATTTAATGGTAGATATTTAATGGTTGAATAGAAGACAATTAGCAGAGGTGTGATCAATACCATTCAACTATAATCGCAAAATTGACGAACCGGTAACCAGTTGACGGAACCACTCGACTTTTCACTCTATTTTGCCTAATTGACGAAACCTCCAGTTGACGGAACCTCCTGAATTCCCCAAAAAGAATTCTGGTCGTTTAGTCTAACTGCCAGTTCGTCTACCGTATTTTATATAGTAGGTGATAAGTCGTTTCGTCAACATGTATTTATATAGTAACCGAATATCGATTTTTACCTGTAGTATATTTGTGTATTACGTCTGGGTAATTTGATAAGTTGTTAAGAAGAGAACATGTTATGCTAATTAAAAATGTTCAGTAGTTGACTAGATGATCAGTTCATTCGATAAATTAATTGATTAGCTGTTCAGTTCAGCTAACAATAAATGAGTGATTAGCTGATCAGTAAGTATTAACACAGTCACACCTGAATATCTAATTTCAAAACTTTTGAAAAATAAAACGGCTAATAAGATGCTATATGACAAACAAATCGATGCAGTGCAATTACCTATACTAAAACACACCGTTAAATGGGAAAATGAATTAAATAATCAAAATGTTGAATGGAAGCAAATATTTATATCACCTTAGACACCTATCAAAAGTACTATTAGCACAAAACTAAGAGCATTCCAGTACAAATACCTAATGAGAATAATACCAAACAACTCCTTCCTATTTGCATGTAACTTGAAACCATCAAATCTGTGTGAATTTTGTAATATGAACGTAGACTCAAATAAACATATGTTTTGGGAATGTCAAACTACCAAAAACCTCCAAACCTTTTGGTCGGAAATAGATGAACTATTGAAATCGAAACAAAATTACAATACGAATCTAAACTACGAAAACATCTCATTTTGTAATATTAACGTAGTATCCAAACAAAAGTCAGTACTAATCAATTTCATTATCCTTCTAGAAAAATATTTTATCTTCAAATGTAAATGTTGCTCAATATTGCCAATACTAAACTCGTTTAATATGTATTTACAAAAAACAATCCTGATTGAAGAAAAAATCGCGACAAGGAAAGATAAATTGATGCAATTTAATGCAAAATGGAATGATTTTCGCTTACACTAAAATTTGCCAAAGTACCTACAAATTAGTTTGTTTATATGCACACACACACATATATATATATACAATGCCAAAAATAGTATCCCCCCCTTTTTTTAAAACCGAGACCCAGCCCCACACCCATTTATACTCACACCACCACTCACATCATCAAAATAAAAACTGAATGTGTTTTGTTGTGTTTTACCTAACCCAAACATTGACAATTGGTGTTTGTCAACCATGTCCACAGTGTCTAACACCTTGTAGCAAACAACTACAGCCTACAGGTAATAATCGATAATTGGTCACTATACAAATACATGTTGACGAAACGACTTCTCAATTACTATATAAAATAAGGTAGACAAACTGGCAGTTAGACGAAACGACCAACATGAACATCCCCCCAAAAATATGTAATTCGACGACGAATTTGGTGGGGGGAGTACGTCACGGTACAGATCTAGTAACAATCTGTGACCTGTTAGCTCAGTCGGTAAAGCGACCGCCTTGTAAGCGGGAGGTGCCATGTTGAAGTCCCGGTCAGGCGCATGTTTTCTATACAAATTACAGTAGATTGCAGAGTTGCCGTTCGCAACTAAGGTAGTGCCCCTTTCATATTAAGACATCCGTACAGCTGAGTTTGTACAGCTGAGACAATCTAAGCTAGTAGGTGGTGGTCCGGACCATTACAATCACCTCAAGATCTGCTTGCAAACAGTCTAAAACTGCAAAGTTATTCTTCCGAAGAGTTGACGAGCAACGGCGGCGTATGTCATCTTGACACTCTGGTTGTTCAGCCAACATCATGTTCTTAAATTTCACTGGTCCTTGCTGACCTGTGTTTCCACCCATTCCGGGCTGTCGTTCAGGCAAGTTTCCATGTAACAGAAGAGGATTTGCAGGCAGATTAATAGGATCATTTAAGCCAGCTTTTCCAAAAGCATGATGTTCAACTGGATGTTGCGGTGCCTGTGGTGAACGTGGCTGGTTTTCTGCCACGTTATCGTGATTGGCATCCTGATTGACAACATATTTGACGCCATTGGGATTTATCGCTGCTCGCTTCACCCTTTGCACATTTACTCCGTTTTCCGCAGTTTCTTCTGTCAATATTTGCATAAAACATGTTTGTAGTGTAATCAGAAACAAGACACGTCGTACTAAAGCCGCCATCTTGGTTGATTCTACAACAAATATATTCTAGCGCGTTTAAATTTCATTTTATAATAAATAATCAGTGCATTATTTATGTGACATAGAATCACGATACGTACTTAATATAAAACTATTGATAAATTGATGCTTTCAAAGCCAAACACAAAGCAAATCATATAAGAATCGGGGTTATTTTCTACGTAGATTGATATATTTATAGAGTAGTTATGCGCCGGAAAATTTGTGAATCGGTTCTTTTTTTGTTTTTTTTTCTTCTTGCGGAAGAGTCTCAACATTAACAGCGGAAAGAGATGAGGCGTTCGGTTGTATTTGAGGGAACGGATTGTCCCGGGTGCGAATATTACAGTGTATAATGTCAGAGGTTTGTGTCACCGACTGGGGCTCACACGCTCTCATATGGCGGTGGTCAATAATGTAGAGTTGGCTCCACATATCAATTCCCAATGCGGGTTCTAATGGACCAAATAACAAGTAAACGCCCATGCAATGTCTTCAATATCTGTATTTATACGATCTGTAAATATATATATGAAATATATTTAAGTACAATGTAATAATATAGGCACCTGAAGTTGTGAGAACACAACTTCAATCACACAGGTCTGTGGAAAAGTGCCTAAAAAAGTACATGCATTACATGGTTACAGATCGTACAATAATAAGTAAAAGTATTTAACAAAGCAATTTATGATTATGTAAACAACACATACAAAATGGCGGAACAGGGCTGTGTCTAACCAGATTAGAACCTAGTTGTTTTGCATTTTCATGAATTAAACCAATATTATCAAATAAGGAAGCATGAAATATATGCATCCCTGAAAGAATAAATGGGTTTACAAAATAGAGTAATAGAACATACCTATAAATATATATGAAATATATTTAAGTACAATGTACATGACCTGAACGTGTACAAGGGCCCATTGTTGCAGTACCGTTATATACACGGGATGTAAATAATAACAAACGAGGGTCGATACAAAAGTAATTTTATTTCAGTCTACGATATTTTTATTACCGTTTCCGATGTATTATCCATAGTTTCATCTACCCTACGCATGCACGACATACTGAAGTCATGACAAAAATAACGAGAAATGCTGTCATTGTGTACATGCAGTCCGTGATTTAAAATATTGTAACGTGTACGGCCCTGGCACGATCGAGCTCGATCGCTCAATACAACAACTATAACAAGCTGTGATACAACTGGTACTGTGTCTGCCGCACCGTTACGTTCTCTCCACCACTATACTACAAGTGTAAACACGTCTTTTATGAGTTTCCATTCCTATGAACTCATATTAGCTCCTACGAACTTCTGCTATGAGCTTCAGCTCATATGAACTCATATCAGCTCCTACGAACTTCTATGCACAGGCAATGTCTTAATTTAGTAGAAATCAATAATATATATACAGTTACACTTATTGTTGATTACAGCAAACGTGATCATGAAATTTACTACGTTGATTAAAATCTATTAGGACATGAATAGATGGACGCCTCGCAATGGGACGAATACTATGCTGTCTATGTCGAACACAGCTGACCCTATGCATACGGTCTGTCAATTTGTTCTAACTCCTATCGAGTCCCGACTTAACAACAGCTGCTATTATATACACCAAGTTAACTATCTCCGATATAGTTTCCAGCGAACCTGTATAGCTATACCAATGTACCAGCTCCCACTTAAGTCACAGTCCTATAAGAAGGCGACTTCCGGTATTCCTTGTAATACCTTTCGCTTGTCCCCAGTATATATCTGTAACAGTAATGTAAATGCTTGGATTTAACGACGGCACTGTCTCGATGACCTTGCATGTCGTCTCCCAAGAAGGTGAGAACGGAAGGAGGTGGATACAGAGGAAACCGGGCCGCCGTTTAAAGTCCCCATCCGAAAGGACTAGTAGAGCAGGAAATACAAAGTATCTCAGAAATGTTTGCTTTAATTCTTAACAAAAATCTGGGTTTGACAACACATGAGAATCGTCTCCAGTGGAGACGATTCTCATGTGCTGTCAAAACCAGGTTTTTGTAGAGAAATATTGAAAATAAAACATTTCCAGCAGACGAGAGCATTTATTTCAGCGTAGTAAGGGTTACATCATGTTTTAACCCTTTCAACACTACATCCATTTATATCGGTGTTTGCAAACAGTGTAGACCCAGACGAACCGGCTCCAGACGAGCCGTATCATCAGGATCTGCACTCTTTGCAAGTAATTTTCATATTTTTTTAAAAATATTTTTTTTATAAATGGACTATCTGAAAAATATTTTGTGATGAATGGAATTGACCAAAAATTAACATATCATAATCCATTACAGTTATTTAGGACTGAAAGAGTTAAATTTTTACAAGTTGTTGGTAACATTATGTATAAACAATCTGTTCCGATCACCACACTGGTTATAAAACAAAACGCGGCTGGTTCCGTCAGATCATGGTCTTTGCTTGAGCCTGTATTACTCCGTGTACATATTATATTCTTCTACTAGATGTTATTTCAGCAAGATAACAATAATTCCCAAATGAACATGTGCACTAAAACTGGTGTTAAAAGCACCACAACCTGTTCCTCAAGTGAAACTGGGTAGTAATAGATAAAAATTAGATAAAAATTAGATAAAAATTAGCCCCAGACCCCCTCGATGGGCTAGTCCGTAGTGATATCCAGGAATAACCATAACAACAAAATGCATTGTGTTACTCAACGTTTAACTGTCATACGCAACCGCTAATTGAAAATAATATTACGAAAAACTACTTGCACTGAACAATATCAACAACGGATGTTCTACGTACAAACATACATCGGATTATTTTGTTAGGCTTCAAGTTGTTATTTGCCCCCAATTGCGTCACAAATCGTGCGGTCATCGCTAAATTTAGTAACAGGCTATATTTTTCGGCAGAGTTAACTCCCCTCCGAATACTCTCCACCGGAGAAGCGTTCAACACACAAACGATATCAAGGGGTTACAGCTACCTACCTGTTGACCCAGATTGTTTTAATGATCGCGATTGTGTCGCAACAAAACTCGCATGTGCGGGTCTAACTGATGTTAATCCTCATTCTATCGATGGATTTACAGCGGATTTTAGTGACATTCCCGAATTCGGCCTGATTGTCATTTGGTGGCCAATACACGCCAACATGAGTGTCAATTCTACGTTCAGGGAAGGGGGTCAATAAGTCATTCACGAAACAGAAGTAAACATGGCGACGTCAAAGTAATGCAGAAACTTTAACAAAAATCCTGCTACAACATTGTTTTGTACCGACAAGGCATTTTCAGATGAGACACCGCTTTTGTGGCTGAATTCTTGTAGTACCCTATGTTCAGTACTTTCAGTACTTTGATTTACTATGTATTTACTGTCGTAATACCAAAGTCAGAACTTCAATATGTCAATTCTAACCCGTACACCATATAGAGCATATCGATATTTAATCCGTTAAGGTAGTATCTCACTGGGCTGCGACAGCTCGCGACTAGTTGGAGACACAAAATTGCGAGAAAATACGCGAATTAGCGACAATTTTCACTTGGAATCACACTGAATTGGTGTCGCACGAACTCCCGGCGACATTTGAGCCAAAATGCGCCGGGAGTTCGCATACATGTCGCACGAATATCGTACGACACTCGCGCGACATTCGCGCAACAAAATTGCGATTTTTTTGCACTTGCGAATGTCGCGCGACAGTTATGCGTGACAATTGAGAACTCGTTATTTATTCTCAATTTATTCGCAATTTTGTCGTGCTCCCATGGATCCCAGGACAATAAATTTGCGCCTGTCTCGCGCGCGGAATGTCCGATTTTCGTTTTTGTCTCCAATCAATCACAATTTAGTTTCATAGGTCCCAACCCCTCACAAAGTTGACTCACGGAAACTAAATTGAGAAGGGTTCGAGACGGGTTCGAGACGGGTTCGAGACACCCGCAACGACTCTGTGACTATTTTGAGAGAAAATTTGTCGAGTGAATTTTTTGAACATGTTCAAAATTCGAATGACACGAGAGCGAGGCCCTGCGACTCACGCGAGGAAATTGAGAACCCCTGCGAACGTTTGGAGACATTTTGGAAACTCACTCGCGAATGCCGTTCGCAGTTTGTCGCCAACAGTCACAGCCCAGTGAGATACTAGCTTAAACATACAGTTTACAACCCGTATCATTTTTAAAATCAAAGTACTGATTTGCCCCCATTTGCGATCATCGCCAAATTTAGTAACAGAGTTAACTCCCCTCCGAATACTCTCCGAAACAAGGAACGCGTTTAACACACATCAAGTTTGACCTTCCGACAGCCTATTTTTAAACTCATCCGACACCTGTGCGAAACAAAACTCGCACGTGTAGGTCTAACTGATGTTTAATCCTCATTCTCTCTCTCTATCGATGGATTTACAGTGGATTTTAGTGACATTCCCAAATTCTGCCTGATTGACATTTGTCTATGGTGGCCAATACACGCCAACATGAGTGTCAATTCTACGTTCAGGGAAGGGGGTCAATAAGTCAGTATTTAAGGTGATAACTTACAGTCAGGGAACAAATTAATGACAGTATAACACATCCAGCGTATATTAATACCCATATTAATGCAAGTACTGAAATACGACAACAAAAAATCTAACAAGTTTGGGCTTCCATACATTGAAAATTTTGTCAGCGGTTTCCCCAATGACGTCATTTGTATGTTTTAATATACTCGATCCGGGGCCAACTATTTCATTCACAAAATAGAAGTAAACATTGGCGATGTACCGATAAGGCATTTTCAGGCGCGACACCGCTTCCGTGGCGGAATTATTGTAACTATTGCTCTTCAATCAGTTTTCAATATATCTATAATGATCATAGATATCTGGAATCTGTATACTTGAATTGATGATGTCTTGTATATGTGTTACCGTATCTTTCTGATATTGCTATGCATAATCTGTAATGTTGTTGAATGTTTTGGTACATACTGTAGCAGTGCATACTGTACTTCAAGTTGTGCCATATCAATAGTTTACCCCTTAACCATTAAAACGCTGAAAAATAAAATTGCCGTCTGCTCATTTTGTATATTTTAATCTCTTTAAAAACCTGTTTTGTCAGCGCAGTAGAATCGTCTCAATATGTTTTTGAGGAGAAAATATAAAAATATTTAAAACAGCAGACGACAATTGTCGTTTGCAGCGCTTTAAAGGTACATGCCCACTCAGTAAGCCCAAAATGTCATTTATAGGAATTAAATAAGTGTATAACTGATAGTGACGCGCGGTGATATCAGGCTATTTTGATATGCAAATGAGGCATGCTATTTTTTAATTATTTATACTAAAGAAATGCGTCACCTGAAACAATAATATTTTCGACAGATTTTAAAGTATGATCATTGCACATCATAAAACAAATACAGAGATTAAATAGTAATGTCCGTTAACATTTTAAGCAAACACGGTTATCGCCCCTGATATCAGTGTGTAAATTTACGTCTGATATAAAATGTATAATAATGCCAATCAGTACGTGGGATAATGGCGCATGAATGTTTATTTTGCCAGGAAATGTCTCAGATGATGTCTCTGATGTAAAGAACATTTTGTACCTACTGAGTGGGCATTACCTTTAAGGGTTAATGAAACTGCAACACCAACAATCAATCAATCAATCAATCTAGTTTAATCTTGTAGTACCCTATGTTCAGTACTTTCAGTACTTTGATTGATGTATTGGTGGAATTACGTATCAGCGTATATCGTTAAAATCAGATCATTCTTAATGACATAATGTATTCCAGTGAACACGCTAATGATATGTTGGTGGTTTATATACATGACCAAATACCATGTATGTATTGTGATACTTGGTAGATGAAGTCACCAATTTGACTCATCCACCAAGTATCACAATACATACATGTACATATATATATTTGTATTGCCTAATGCGTTACTGCCCTGGTGAGACACGCTAGTGATGGGCTGTGGTCCATGGGACACAACAATGTACGTCTATATATACGGAGGTTGCCAGTCCAATCCTCACCATAGGCGTGAACAAACACTTTTATAGTTTCCATCCCACTGGTATTTCGAATGAAAATTTAAACCGAGGTCCTGTTTGTATGACCTTAGCTGTTGCTGGGACGTTAAACACAGTCACTTTCACTGTTGTGAGGTACGCTGTTGGGATGAACTGTGGGCTTGTGGCGACGTTCTAACCAAGTTATTATATACCACCCCAATGGCCGCGTTTGTTCACTGATCAGTTAAATGTGGTATCCCTGCAATACTACTGGGGCCAGTTTCACTTAACTTCATACAAATAAAATGTTCGTAAGTGCAAAATTATGATAATCTGTATATTTCACATTAAATGTACATACCCACTCAGTAGGCACACACTTTTCTTTATATCAGATGCATCATCTTAGACATTTTCTGGCAAAATAAACATTCATTTACCATTACCCCACGTATTGATTGGCATTATTATACATTTTATATCAGACGTAGATTTCCACACTGATAACAGTGTTCCCTTAAAATGTTAACGGACATTACTATTTATTCTCTGTATTTATTTTTTGATGTGCAATGATCATAATTTATAATCTGTCTAAAATATTATTTTTTTCAGGTGACGCATTTAATTAGTATAAATAATTAAAAAATATCATGCCTCATTTGCATATCAAAATAGCCTGATACCACCGCGAGTCATTATCAGTAAAATAAATATTACTAAAATGATTATATTTGAACAGCGGGCACTTGTAATTTTTAGAACTGGTGGAATAGTGACACAAGTATACACTTATGTAATTTATATAAAGAACATGTTGTGCCTACTGAGTGGGCATGTACCTTTAACAATGTTTTATTGTAAAGAATTATTGGAGTTACATTTATTGAGCATAGCTCAAAACCTGTAAATCCATCAATTGAAATTTACAGACGATCCTAAATGTTTACTTACGAACATTTTAGTCGTACGACGTTTAGTGAAACGGGCCCGTGACTTGTAATGCATTTCCGTGTGATCGTAACCTTCTTCAAGGACTTTGGTTTACTTCGGGAGAACATGGGGTGCTTATGGTTGTAGCTGGCGTTGTGTAGGGGTGCTTATGGTTGTAGCTGGCGTTGTGTATCGTTGTAGACTACAACTGCTGTACCCGTACCATAAATCACCGCTACTCACAACAATTGTCTCAATAAAACATGGTTTGACAGCACTTCAGAATCATTTCCAATGGAAATGATTCTGAAATGCTGTCAAAGCACGTTGTACATTATTCGAAAATGCTGTCAAAGCATGTTTTTGATGATAAACATGAAAAGTAGAAAATAAACAACAGACAACAAACAAGAGGGTCATTATGGTCCTATATCGCTCACCTGTGCAATGTCACAAAAATCAAGCAAATATTGGTATGTAAAGTTGTCACTACATATAATACATCAAAATAACCCCATGACACAAAATTCAATGCGACAAACTTGAGAAGTCACCAGGGTAGGAGTTGTCTCGCGATATGTACAGATATATTTTACACAACTTTGAGAGGTTTGGAGACCACAACAGGATGCTTCCAGCCTACTCTTTATTGCAATCCTTAGATTTTATTATTATATAACTATATTCCGTAAAAAAGTTGACCCCTATTTGACCCCTCGGGCCATGCCCATTTTTGACCCAGAGGTCACCATTTGAACAGCTTTGAAAAAGCATTGTACATCGATCATTCCTGTCAAGTTTCGTCGAAATCGGTCTGGTGGTTCGTGAGATTTTTTAAGAATTTATGCTATTTTTAGAAAGCGGCCATCTTGGATTTAAACAAGAGGGCCATGATGGCCCTAATTCGCTCACCTGACTCCATGAACACCAGAGGAGAATGTGACATTGAGTTCATATGTGTTTTAAAAAAAAAGTGCTATTTTTAGATGGCGGTCATCTTGGATTAAGCCATGACTGCCATTTTATCTTAACTTACTATGAAGTTTGGCCAGCATCGGCCATCAGCGGTCATGTGGTTCCCGAGAAAAAGACGTTCAAAATCTTGAATAAATGGATCTTTTGGCGGCCATCATGGATGACATAATCATCCGATTCCAACAAATATTGTACCAGAGCAATCACATCATTGATACCTACAATTTTATATATGACATGAGCATATGCGGTCAAAAATAAAATTTGACCCCATGGGCCACGCCCATTTTTGACATCAGGGTCACCATTTTAACACCTTTGAAAGAGATTCTACATCGATCATTCCTACCAAGTTTCGTCGAAATCCGGCTGGCGGTTCATGAGAAGAATTATTTTTTAAGAATTTGCGCTATTTTTAGACGACGGCCATCTTGGATTAGCGACGACCTCCGTTTTAACAAATCTGAAAAGGCTTCACCCATGGAACATAACTGTGAAGTTTGGCCACCATGGGCCAAGCGGTTCGTGTGAAGAAGAAATTTGAAATCTCTAATAAAAGAACGACATTTTGACCTTTCGGCGGCCATCTTGGATGACATGACCATCCAATTTCGACAAAAAATGTACCAGAGCGATCGCCTCTTTGATACCTTCGATTTGATATAGACAGGACCATATTCGGTCAAAAATAAAATTTGACCCCACGGGCCACGCCCATTTTTGACCCAGGGTCATCATTTTAAAAAGTTTGAAAGAACATTGTACATCGATCATTCCTACAAAGTGTCGTCGAAATCTAGCCAGTGGTTCATGAGAAGAAGATGTTTTAAGAATTTATGCTATTTTTAGACGGCGGCCATCTTGGATTAGCGACGACCTCCGTTTTAACAAATCTGAAAAGGCTTCACCCATGGACTATAACTGTGAAGTTTGGCCACCATGGGCCAAGCGGTTCGTGTGAAGAAGAAATTTGAAATCTCTAATAAAAGAACGACATTTTGACCTTTCGGCGGCCATCTTGGATGACATGACCATCCAATTTCGACAAAAAAATGTACCGAGCGATCGCCTCTTTGATACCTTCGATTTGATATAGACAGGACCATATTCGGTCAACAATCAAATTTGACCCCACGGGCCACGCCCATTTTTGACCCAGGGTCATCATTTTAAAAACTTTGAAAGAGCAATGTACATCGATCATTCCTACAAAGTGTCGTCGAAATCTGGCCAGTGGTTCATGAGAAGAAGATGTTTTAAGAATTTATGCTATTTTTAGACGGCGGCAATCTTGGATTAGCGATGACCTCCATTTTAACAAATTTGAAAAAGCTTCACCCATGGACCATAACATTTATGTTTGGCTACCATGGGCCAAGCGGTTCGTGTGAAGAAGAATTTTGAAATCTCTGATAAAATAACGACCTTATCACCTTTCGGCGGCAATCTTGGTTGACATAACCATCCAATTTCGACAATAAATGCACCAGAGTGATCGCCTCGTTGATACCTTCGATTTGATATATAACATGACCATATTCGGTCAAAAATAAAATTTGACACAAATTTGACCCCACGGGCCACGCCCATTTTTTACCCCGGGGGTCACCATTTTAACAACTTTGAAAGAGCATTGTACATCGATCATTCCTAGCAAATTTCTTCGAAATATGGTTAACGGTTCATGAGAAGAAGATCTTTAAAGAATTTATGATATTTTTAGACCGCGGCCATCTTGGATTAGCGATGACCTCCATTTTAACAAATCTGAACAGCTTCACCCATAGACCATAACTTGTAAATTTGGCTCTATGGGCCAAGCGGTTCATGTGAAGAAGAATTTTGAAATATCTAATAAAACAAGAGCTGTAGGAGAACAGCATAGCTCGACTACGAGGGTTGTCGATGTACACAAAGCTTGACAAAGAAGGTGGCTGCGGCCTGCGTAAAAACCTTAACCAAGGTTGACTAAAAACATTAACCAAGGGATTATTGATGTACGTTACTAGGAGATAAAGTTTTCCAAGTATGGTTGCTGTAGGCCCAGTAGTATTCCATATACAAGCTTGACTAAAAACCGTAACCAAGGGGAGATAACTAAGTAATCCAAGGATAAAAGTAGGTCAAGGTCAAATATAGGTCAGGGATTATTGATGTACATCATTAGGAGATGAAGTTGTCCAAGTATGGTTGATGTAGGCCCAGAAGTATTCCATATACAAGCTTGACTATAAACATTAACCAAGTAATTGAAGGTTAAATGTAGGTCAGGGGTTATTGATGTACATCCCTATGAGAAAAAGTTATGCAAGTATGGTGTCTGTATGCACAATAGTATTCCATCTACAAGCTTGACTAAAAACCTTAACAAAGGTTGAGTAACTAGATGGCCGCGGCCTGCATGTCGCGCCTTGTGGCGAGGCATGGACACTAAACAAAAAGATATAGTATAACGAACAACTTTAACCAAAAAACTTAAGCAAAAACTTTAACCGGATACACGTACGTACGTACATACGTACGTACGACAAAGTGCCGACTATATCGCGCTTTCCGCAAGCGGGTGCGAACAAAACTTTAACCAAAAACTTCAAAGTAATTTGACCTTGAGATTGGGCACAGGGGCTGCACGGGAGGGGGGTAGAATGAAAATATAGATGATGATAAACACCCATGTGAAGTTTTAAGGTAATGGGCAAAGCAGTTGCAGAGATATACTATAACGAAAAAAATTAACCAAAAAACTGAACCAAAAACTTTAACCGAAAAACTTAACCAAAAAACTTAACCAAAAACTTTTAACCAAAAAACTTAACCAAAAACTTCAAAGTAATTTGGCCTTGACATTGGGCACAGGGGCCGTACGGGAGGGGGGTAGAATGAAAATATAGATGATGATAAACACCCATGTGAAGTTTTCAAGGTAATGGGCAAAGCAGTTGCTGAGATATAGTATAACGAAAAACTTTAACCAAAAAACTTAACCAAAAAATTTAACCAAAAAACTTAACCCAAAAACTTCAAAGTAATTTGACCTTGACATTGGGCAAAGGGGCCGCACGGGAGGGGGTAGAATGATAGGTGATGATAAACACATGTGAAGTTTTCAAGGTAATGGGCAAGCGTTGCAGAGATATAGTATAACGAAAAAACTTTAACCAAAAACCAAAAACAAAAAAAAACTTTAACCAAAAAACTTAACCAAAAACTTTAACAAAAAAAACTTAACCAAAAACTTCAAAGTAATTTGACCTTGACATTGGGCACAGGGGCCGCACGGGAAGGGGGTAGAATGAAAATATAGACGATGTAAACAAGTGAAGTTTACAAGGTAATGGGCAAAGCAGTTGCAGAGATATAGTATAACGAAAAACTTTAACCAAAAACTTAAAAAAAAAAAATTTAACCAAAAAACTTAACCAAAAACTTTAACCAAAAAAACTTAACCAAAGAAAAACTTCAAAGTAATTTGACCTTGACATTGGGCACAGGGGCCGCACGGGAAGGGGGTGTGAAAATATAGACGATGATAAAACACCCATGTGAAGTTACAACGGTAATGGGCAAGCAGTTGACCAGATTATGTATAACGAAAAACTTTAACACTTTAACCAAAAAACTTAACCAAAAACTTTAACCAAAGAACTTAACCAAAAACTTTAACCAAAAAAACTTAACCAAACAACTTAACCAAAAACTTTAACCGCCAAAGTGCGACTATATCCCGCTTTCAGCAAGCGGGCGTGACAAAAACCTTAACCAAGGGGAATTAAGTAAGTAATTTAAGGTTAAATGTAGGTCAAGGTCAAATATAGGTCAGGGGTTGTTGATGTACATCACTATGCCAAAAGGTTGTCCAAGTATGGTGTCTGTATGCACAATAGTATTCCATGTCCAAGCTTGAGTAAAAAGCTTAACCAAGGTCGAGTAAAAACCTTAACCAAGGGGAATTAACTAAGTAATTCAAGGTTAAATGTAGGTCAATGTCAAATATAGGTCAGGGGTTATTGATGTACATCACTATGACAAAAGGTTGTCCAAGTATGGTGTCTGTATGCACTGTCAAGGTCATTACCAAGGTCAGGAATGATCGAGACAAATTGTCTCCCCCAATTATCATAAGAACCAAGTATACTTCAATTGTTATGACGTTATGGCCAATATAGCTTGATCTGACGAACGAAAAGTGGTAACAATGCAGTTGAAGTGTAAGGGATAGGCCAGAGTAGATAAGTACACGTAGTCACTTAATCACTTATAATGTACACTATATTACATGGGGAACACACAGGAATACATGATACATTGATATGCGAACATCACTGTACTGTGCATGACACATTCAATTACTACAAGGTTGTAAGCCAATCGACTGTTATACTTTAACGCAACTTAAAAGCTATAGACGAATAAACTCGGTATGTGGTATCTCAATGGTCCCGTAGTGGACAATAGTATGAATGCACAAGTACTTTGATGATCGCTAATCAAGTGAAATAACATACAAGTATAACATGGCATAACGAACATTGGAGGACAAAATGACAATCATCTGAGCTACCCCAGTGCTGGCGTATCTCAATAGATAGTGTAAACCTCTGAGTATCAAGGTCCCAAGGTCTGCCTCACCACCCGCAATTATGAGGTCTAGTCAACAATATGGCTATAATCCAACTTCAAGTGGATTATCCTATAAACAATATATGTAGTCTTACTACAATCCTTTAGCCATGATATGCCATGATAGGAGTATTACCATACACTATCAAGTATACATATGTATTGCCTATGCATATATTTCCAAAGTATGAATGTCAAAGTCAAAGCCGGATGTGGTTACATCACATGATAGTCAATAACGATAATGTTCCGGAAGCTGGTTCCCGGAAGTAAAGTTCCACAGGTAGTATTATCTCCGGAAATGGTGGACCAGATGTAAAGTTCCTATGGTATCACTCGACTGTAGCAAACCGGATGTGGTAGACCGGATGTAAAGTATCATGGTGAATCAATGGGTTGTAATACCGGAAGTGGTAGACCGGATGTAAAGTTCCGATATAATACAAATGGCGATTATCACGTTGGCTAAGACGCCGGGAAAAGTTTCACTTAGGTGACATTCAACTCGGTGGTAGTATAATGATATGATATGTGTGTATGGCGTTTCACTTCACTAAACTATGGCTGTGACTGTCTGCTGAACGCGAGGTAGCTATCACACACTGCTCTATACAGGCCTGTACCCGGAGCTGCTACACACACTGCGCCAGACAGACGTACGGACACTCGGACGACCCGATACTCTGCACTGACTGGGGTCTGCCCTCAAACGAGTGGACCAAAACGTCCAATGTGGCTCGCTGGAGCGTTCTCAAGAGGCTACAAAAATGAAATGAATCTCCAATTACTGGACGAATACGCACAGACAGACAGACAGGATGCACAACAGACTAAAACGGGAATCGAGCAACGGCAAATCACAGCTGAAATAAAATGTTCTAGGTACATACCAAAATCCTCCGTGTCACTGGTGAATACAGTACTAGTCTTCTGTAACCAGAATATATGTGTCCCCCCAACACATAGCGAGACATCGCTTATATACGCACCAGTGAAACCATGCACGGAATAATGGATATGCCTACCCCTCGTACGACATCTCACATAAATACTACAAAACCATGGCTTTTGCCATGTCACCCGTGGGTTATATTTGGCATAAATATATGTTCCCACGCCTTAAATTCAACCAAACCAGTGTACAGCCCTCGTGGAATAAATACCATCCAACATGGTATACCCCACACTACCATAAATCTGCACACTCGTGAGACCCAGATCTCATAATCCGAAATCTACTCTCGACTGGTCTCGACAATGCGAAGGTCGCTTCTTGGCCCCGCCAAACCCCTCCATAACGGTCCTACGGCTATACACTCAAATGAGAGTGTAGCACATACTAAACTCAAATATCGTGGTCATTTACGGAAATATCACGACACAAAACATCACCATTATGGGATCTGATATATCCGTGTTGGCCAGTACCAGGCTATGCTGAAACACTAACCGGTAGCATACATAACAGGGCAGACCATGGTATGGTCTGCGCTGTATACTGGCTTCACCTACAGAAGGTCCCTTATATGGTGAAACACTGACACGCGGACAAACTCGGCTGGCACGGACAGTGGACATCCGTAATAAAAAGGTATCTTTTCCCTAGCGAAACCAGCACACGCAGTCAACGAGTTCTCTACCACACACATGCATAGTCTGTGGCAAATATGGCGTGACATCAGTAAAACATTGCTCATAAAATAGACGTATATTTAAATCCGCAAATAGGACACGTATAGTATCTCCACCAATACAACATAAGCCCCCTTATTACACGCACATTGTACATGGCAAAATGTACATGCCAAACCACAGGTGTGCAAAAACCACAGGTGTGTGAAATCACAGGTATGTGGAATCACAGGGATGTGAAATCAATAATACGCACAACAATACAACACAGTACCACACATCACAAATATACAATTATACGGATTCCAGAATGTACAAGAATGCACGTGTCACGCGACATATCTCCCCCTAAACAAAAAGTGTTTACACTTTCGTGCATAATCGCGAGACACGTTGGCACAGCTGAATCTACCCCGATATCCTGCTCAGGTAGTCTGCCCCCAGATTGTCGGCCCCTTTTATCGCAACAATACGCATTCGTAAGGTTGCAGTATCAAGGCCCACCTCATTAGTCGGGAATTTGCAACCTTGGCTTTGTTTAGGTAAACCAACGGTTGGTGGTCCGTTTCTAGGATAAATCCCCCCCAAACAAATAACGGTGGAACTTCTCGACCCCCACACGACTGCCAGGCACTCCTTCTCAACTACCGAATAATTGCGTTCCCTTGGCAACATCTTTTTGCTGGCATACGCTATCGGAGATGGGATACCATCCTGCTCTTGCAGTATTGCCCCTAACCCAATGTCGGAAGCATCCGTCCTGAGCACGAAAGGTTTGTCTAGTTCGGGCAGTTTCAGAACTGGGTCCCTGGTCAATAATCCCTTGAGGGTAACGAAAGCTTTCTGTTGGGTGCCCCCCAGTTGACCTTGTTCGGTTGACCTTTCTTAGTAAGGTCAGTTAGCGGGCTCGCTATCTCTGCGAAGTTGGGCATGAACTTCCTATAGAACCCGGCTAACCCCAAGAAAGCCCTGACCTCCTTCTTTGCCTCAGGGACATTAGCTTCATGAACTGCCTTGACCTTTTCGGGATGGGCCCTTAGTTCTTTCTTACTGCTGATAGTATGTCCCAGGCACTCAAGTTGCCTGTACCCAATGCTGCACTTGGAGGGTTTTGCCGTTAGATTGGCATCGGACAATCGGGAGAGGACTTCACTCAGAGCTCCCAGGTGTTGTTTGCCACGTATGGGAGAATATCAAGATGTCATCAACAAAGCTGTCTGCATTGTGGACCCCCTTTAATACTTTCCTCATGAGTCTACAGAAAGTGGCCTGTGCCGTGACCATTCCAAAGGGCATGACCTTGAACTGGAATAGACCCTGGGGTGCCTTGAAAGCGGAATATTCCCTGGAATCCTCATCCAATGGGACCTGCCAGTAGCCCTTACTCAGGTCCAGCTTTGAAAAAGTAGCTATGTCCCGCCAACTTAGAGAACATCTCTTCAATATTTGGCATTGGTTCCGCATCAAACACAGTGACTTTGTTAAGTTGCCGGAAATCAATGCAGAATCGGAGCCCCCCGTCCTTTTTCCTAACCAGAATTACGGGGGATGAGTGAGGGTGATTTTGAAGGTTCTATGACACCTAGCTTCAGCATCTCCTCTACTTCCTGGCTGACTGTTTCCCTGACCTTAAATGGGATAGGGTACCCCCTAATTCTTAATGGGTCTTGCGTTGACAACTTTATCTCATGTTTTCTCTATATGGGTGTGTCCTGGTGCGTCCCTCAGGACATGGGTGAATTCCCGTAAGATCTCTTTGACTTGCGTCTTTTGTTTTCTTGCCTAAATCAGGCGACAGGTCAACTTTGCTCTCCGTATCGGACTCTAATCCCCTGGGACATAACATGTTTTCTTCGGCACTACACCCACTTGGACTATGGATCCCCCTCTACTGTGTCTTCTATCACGGCCGCATTTATTACAGTGAGTATTCCCTTCCCGGGTGCTCAGGCCTAGTCTCGTACCTCTTTAACATGTTTGCATGAAAGGTTTTCAACTTCCCTCCCATGTCAACCCTATAGTCCCACTCATTAACTACCTCTTTTATGGGGTATGGTCCCTTCCACCTAAGAAGCAATTTGTTGTTGTCTGTCGGTAGTAGTACAAGTACCTGATCTGCCACTGCATACTGCCATACTACGGATCGACGTAGACTGCGTACTTTTTGGACGCACTTCAGTTCTCATGCGCGATTTCGCATGTTTTCTCGAGCCGTTCGCGCAAGTCGAGGACGTACTGATACGTCGTTTTGACGTTGTCCTCTATGTCCTTCTCGGACCACAGATCTCTTAGTATGCTCATCGGACCCCGAACGGTCCTTCCGTACAATAGTTCAAACGGTGAGAAAGCCAAACTTTCTTGAGGGACTTCGCGATACGCGAATAAGAGCGCGTTAATGTATTTGACCCAATCTTTGGGACGTTCGCTTGCCATTCTACGAAGCATTTGCTTTAACGTACCATTGAACCGTTCCACGAGACCGTTACACTGTGGGTGGTACGGTGTCGTGGTTAATTGTCTCAGCGATAACAATCTACTAACTTCCTCCATGACTGCCGACGTAAATTGACTACCCCGATCGGTGAGCATCTCCTCGGGGATACCCAGTCTACTGAACATATCCACGAGAGCTTCCGCGACTCGTTCGGCCTCGATGCCTGGTAGTGGTACCGCTTCTGGGTACCTAGTTGCATAATCAACTAACGTTAGTATGTAACGATTCTTCCGATCGGTAGCTGGAAAAATTGGCCCTACAATATCAACTGCGACTCGTTTGAACGGAGTGTCTATCAACGGCATAGTTCCTAACGGAACCTTGGCGATGTGTCCCTTTGACACAGTCTTTTGACATATGTCACAAGACTTACAAAACCGTGTAATGTCACTGCCCACGCCTGGCCAATAAAATTCTGATAACACTCGATCAGTTGTCTTCTTAACCCCATAAATGGCCCGCCATGATTGATTCATGTGCCACTTTCATCACGGTAGTCCTAAGTGTTTTTGGGACTACCATCTGATGGTACATCCTACCTGACCCTATCGATTCGAAATTACGATACAACAAGTCTTTTCGGTATGCGAATTTCGATTTGTTTCCGTTCTTACTTGACCGTACCGTTCCGTCTTTTGCATTATTTCGAACTGACGTCAATGTGACGTCATGTGCCTGCGCCTCTTTGAATTCATCGCGTGATACGTTAGCGATTGCGGTAGGGACTTTGAGGGTCTTATATGATTCGTCCTCGGGCTGTCGTTTGTGACCTAGTTTTCAACTGCGCACGATTTTGCGCCTCTAAAATCGGATATCACCCGGTAACTCTGACCCGTCTACATTACCTATGGTAACATCATACATTGTATCTGTCATGCAAAGGGCTTCTACCGGACCTTTGAAAAAAGGTGTATCTAGATCTACCCGGGCGGTAGGAATTCCACTCATTTTGCTCCTATTTACCAGCATGCATGTTGAAACTTTGCTTAAAAACTGATCTGGTTGTACTAAGCTTTCCCTGACGACCACCCCGGTACACCCAGTATCTCGCATTACTGTGACCTTTTTCCCATTTAATGTGCCCTCTGCTACGGGTAGCCTATCCATACCAAATATACATCCGTTAATCAACTCCGGATGTATCTCGCTACCTGAACATACAATAGTGGTGTCGGTATCAACCACACAGAGATTTCCTTGGTTTTCCCCTGGTTGTTCCGTGTTTTGCCATCTATCTCTACCTCTGCCTCTAGTGTGCCTTCCACTTCTACCTCTATTTCTACCTCTGTACCGACCTCTCTGTTCTTTATCTGCAAAACTTACATGTTTCTCTTCCTCGACTGCTGCTGCTTTGTAAGCTGAGGACCGGTCACGTTTAGGACAATCGTAGGACATGTGACCTTCTTTGCCACAATGGTAACATGTCCTGCGATGCCTATCGTAGCCGTTCCTGCTGGTACTTCTGTCATAACTACCTCTACTCGGGCTTCTATCATAACTACCCCTACTTTGGCTTCTATTGTGGTCTCTATTCTGATATCTGTCCCTATCTCGACTCCTATCTCTAGATCGATTATCCGCACTACTTACCTTGCGCCTCTGGTTATCTACTGACCTGTACTCAGTTCTGTTGCTAGTACTGTTCCTCTGAACTACATACTTGCTACCTCCTCTAGCTTCTGCAAAGTAATCTGCCTGAACCGCCATCTGATCTATCGAGTCAAATGTTTTCTCTTTGAGAAATAAGTAGAGCTCACGACTGCATATACTTAACATCTGATCTCTGATCATGTAGTCTAGTACTCCTTCATATGTTCTATTCACCTTACCTAACTCAAACCATCTATCTAAATATTCTTTGACCGACTGACATATTGCACAAATGATTCACTGTGATCAGGTTTGGTGTTTTTGAACATGCGTCTGAACCCATCTTCCGTTAGATCAAAACATTTCAACAATGCGGATTTCAACTTATCATAGTCAAGAGCATCATCAATAGGTAGTCTAGAATATACATCTAATGCCTTGCCCTTCAATAAAGCACTCAAGTGTAGTGACCACTTATCTCTACCCCACCTTTGAATTGCTGCGTACCTCTCAAATCTAGCTAAGTAGCTATCCATGTTGTCATTATTCTGATCAAAATGTGGCAGCTTCGGACCGAATGCTCTGCCATAGTCCCTATCATGTCTATCTTCATCTACTACTTCTCCCCTTTCTACTTTTGCCATTTCTACCTGATGCTTAGTGTCGAGTTCTCGCAATTTAAATTCTAGATCTAACTGTGCTTCATTGGCTAACCGATGTGCTTCCTTATCTAACCAGCGCAGCATCTAATCTATCTCCATCTGTCGCTCCAATCTGCTCGCATCTAACCTATTCTCACCTGTCGCTCAACCTCTAGCCAACCGCTCAGCATCTAACCTATCTTTCTCAGCCTGTGCTCAAACCTCTTTAGCCAACCGCTCAGCATCTAACCTATCTTTCTCGCCTGTCGCTCAACCTCTTTACCAACCGTCAGCATCTAACCTATCTTTCTCAGCCTGCCAGCCTCTAGTCTTTCCTGTCTTTCTCTCTCCTGCTCTTCCTTTACAAAGGCCCTTAACTCTGAATCTGCTAGCCCTAAGCTTTTGCCTATGTCCATTAGCTCCTTAATGGACGACATTCTCACTCTCAAATCAACTCCGGATTATCGATTTACACGCTTTACCCGACGGTACACAAGGTCTCTAGCACTCAAATCACTTGGTGATTTGTGCGAGTCTCTTGCTTCACGTCTATAAGGTTAAGGTAAATCAATCCGGTCTCTACTCCTAACGACGGTATAAGTTTCTCAATCGGGTAAGTCAATCCGGTATATGTATGGTATAATGTAATGGTATATTTACAATTCCCCCTCTATGGTACTGGACACAAATATTGGGGACTGGTTATAGACACCTGGCAGGATATAGTATTGTTCATACACAATATAATAGTGGTAGTAATCTCGCCTCAGATGCAGAAGTGTCTAGTGCTAACCTAGAACACCCGCTGTGCCATCATCACAGGGAGGTACTATTCAACAAATCCAAAGTTACAATGACCCTTACATCCACTATCTCACCAGATCGTCTCAACTCTATACTTCTGTACCTAGGTAGTCAAATCATGTATGTGGTGATGTATTAGTGCCTAAGTGTTGGAGTGCATCTTACATTAACTCCCAAGGCAAACAAATACAAGATTGAATCTTGACGACGCTAGGGGTACAGCTATTCTAGCCTCCTTACTTCAACTGCTTTGAAGAAACTGATTATAACAAGAGGAAACAAAATCCCACTTCTGACACCATTGTCAAGGTCATTACCAAGGTCAGGAATGATCGAGACAAATTGTCTCCCCCAATTATCATAAGAACCAAGTATACTTCAATTGTTATGAGACTGTTATGGCCAATAATAGCTTGATCTGACGAACGAAAAGTGGTAACAATGCAGTTGAAGTGTAAGGGATAGGCCAGAGTAGAATAAGTACACGTAGTCACTTAATCACTTATAATGTACACTATATTACATGGGGAACACACAGGAATACATGATACATTGATATGCGAACATCACTGTACTGTGCATGACACTATTCAATTACTACAAGGTTGTAAGCCAATCGACTGTTATACTTTAACGCAACTTAAAAGCTATAGACGAATAAACTCGGTATGTGGTATCTCAATGGTCCCGTAGTGGACAATAGTATGAATGCACAAGTACTTTGATGATCGCTAATCAAAGTGAAATAACATACAAGTATAACATGGCATAACGAACATTGGAGGACAAAATGACAATCATCTGAGCTACCCCAGTGCTGGCGTATCTCAATAGATAGTGTAACCTCTGAGTATCAAGGTCCCAAGGTCTGCCTCACCCGCAATATGAGGTCTAGTCAACAATATGGCTATAATCCAACTTCAAGTGGATTAATCCATAAACAATATATGTAGTCTTACTACAATCCTTTAGCCATGATATGCCATGATAGGAGTATTACCATACACTATCAAAGTATACATATGTATTGCCTATGCAAATATATTTCCAAAGTGAATGTCAAAGTCAAAGCCGGATGTGGTTACATCACATGATAGTCAATAACGATAATGTTCCGGAAGCTGGTTCCCGGAAGTAAAGTTCCACAGGTAGTATTATCTCCGGAAATGATGGACCAGATGTAAAGTTCCTATGGTATCACTCGACTGTAGCAACCCGGATGTGGTAGACCGGATGTAAAGTATCCATGGTGAATCAATGGGTTGTAATACCGGAAGTGGTAGACCGGATGTAAAGTTCCGATATAATACAAAATGGCGATTATCACGTTGGCTAAGACGCCGGGAAAAGTTTCACTTAGGTGACATTCAACTCGGTGGTAGTATAATGATATGATATGTGTGTATGGCGTTTCACTTCACTAAACTATGGCTGTGACTGTCTGCTGAACGCGAGGTAGCTATCACACACTGCTCTATACAGGCCTGTACCCGGAGCTGCTACACACACTGCGCCAGACAGACGTACGGACACTCGGACGACCCGATACTCTGCACTGACTGGGGTCTGCCCTCAAACGAGTGGACCAAAACGTCCAATGTGGCTCGCTGGAGCGTTCTCAAGATGCTACAAAATGAAATGAATCTCCAATTACTGGACGAATACGCACAGACAGACAGACAGGATGCAACAACAGACTAAAACGGGAATCGAGCAACGGCAAATCACAGCTGAAATAAAATGTTCTAGGTACATACCAAAATCCTCCGTGTCACTGGTGAATACAGTACTAGTCTTCTGTAACCAGAAAATATGTGTCCCCCAACACATAGCGAGACATCGCTTATATACGCACCAGTGAAACCATGCACGGAATAATGGATATGCCTACCCCTCGTACGACATCTCACATAAATACTACAAAACCATGGCTTTTGCCATGTCACCCGTGGGTTATATTTGGCATAAATATATGTTCCCACGCCTTAAATTCACAACCAAACCAGTGTACAGCCCTCGTGGAATAAATACCATCCAACATGGTATACCCCACACTACCATAAATCTGCACACTGTAGACCCAGATCTCATAATCCGAAATCTACTCGACTGGTCTCGACAATGCGAAGGTCGCTTCTTGGCCCCGCCAAACCCCTCCATAACGGTCCTACGGCTATACACTCAAATGAGAGTGTAGCACATACTAAACTCAAATATCGTGGTCATTTACGGAAATATCACGACACAAAACATCACCATTATGGGATCTGATATATCCGTGTTGGCCAGTACCAGGCTATGCTGAAACACTAACCGGTAGCATACATAACAGGGCAGACCATGGTATGGTCTGCGCTGTATACTGGCTTCACCTACAGAAGGTCCCTTATATGGTGAAACACTGACACGCGGACAAACTCGGCTGGCACGGACAGTGGACATCCGTAATACTAAAAGGTATCTTTTCCCTAGCGAAACCAGCACAAAAACACACGCAGTCAACGAGTTTCTCTTACCACACACATGCATAGTCTGTGCAAATATGGCGTGACATCAGTAAAACATTGCTCATAAAATAGACGTATATTTAAATCCGCAAATAGGACACGCATAAACGTATCTCCACCAATACAACATAAGCCCCCTTATTACACGCACATTGTACATGGAAAATGTACATGCCAAACCACAGGTGTGCAAAAACCACAGGTGTGTGAAACCACAGGTATGTGGAATCACAGGGATGTGAAATCAATAATACGCACAACAATACAACACAGTACCACACATCACAAATATACAATTATACGGATTCCAGAATGTACAAGAATGCACGTGTCACGCGACATGCACAATAATATTCCATGTACAACCTTGAGTAAAAAGCTTAACCAAGGTCGAGTAAAAACCTTAACCAAGGGGAATTAAGTAAGTAATTCAAGGTTAAATGTAGGTCAAGGTCAAATATAGGTCAGGGGTTGTTGATGTACATCACTAGGAGATGAAGTTGTCCAAGTATGGTTGGTGTAGGGCCAGGAGTATTCCATATACAAGATTGACTAAAAACCTTACCCAAGGGGAAATAAGTAAGTAATTCAAGGTTAAAAGTCAGGGGTTGTTGATGTACATCACTAGGAGATGAAGTTGTCCAAGTATGGTGGGTGTAGGGCCAGTAGTATTCCATATAGAAGGTTGACTAAAAACCTTAACCAAAATGAATTAAGTAAGTAATTGAAGAGGAAATGTAGGTCAAGGTCAAATATAGATCAGGGGTTATTGATGTACGTACCTATGAGACAAGGTTGTCGAAGTATGGTGTCTGGATGCACAATAGTATTCAATGTACAAGCTTGAAAATAAACCTTAACCAAGGTTGACTAAAAACCTTAACCAAGGGGAATTAAGTAAGTAATTCAAGAGGAAATGTAGGTCAAGGTCAAATATAGATGAGGGGCTATTGATGTGCATCACTAGGAGATGAAGTTGTCCTAGTATGGTGGGTGTAGGGCCAGTAGTATTGCATCTACAAGCTTGACTAAAAACCTTAACCAAGGTTGAGTAAAAATCTTAACCAAGGGAATTAACCAAGTAGTTCAAGAGGAAATGTAGGTCAAGGTCAAATATAGATCAGGGGTTATTGATGTACATCACTAGGAGATGAAGTTGTCCAAGTATGGTGGGTGTAGGGCCAGTAGTATTCCATATATAAGCTTGAGTAAAAACCTTAACCAAGGCGTGACGGTGACGCCGACGCCGACGCCGACGCCGGGGTGACAACATAAGCTCTACTTATTCTTCGTATAGTCGAGCTAAAAACGACCTTTTGACATTTTGGCGGCCATCTTGGATGACATAACCATCCGATTTCGACAAAAAATGCACCAGAGTGATCGCCTCATTGATACCTTCAATTTGATTTATGAAATGACCATATTCAGTCAAAAATAAAATTTGACCCCAATTTGACGCCACGGGCCACGCCCATTTTTGACCATTGTACATCGATCATTCATACAAAGTTCTGTCGAAATCCGGTTAACGGTTCTTGAGAAGAATTGTTTTGAAAAATTTGTGCTATTTTTAGAGGGCGGCCATCTTGGATTACGTAAGGACGTCATTTTAACAATTTTGTAATCCCCCTACCTAAGGACCATGATCATGAAGTTTGGTGACTATAGGCCCAATGGTTACCGAGGAGAAGACGTTTGAACATGTTCACGGACGATGACGACGACGGACGACGACGGACGACAGACACATTGCGGTAACAATAGCTCACATGAGCTTCGCTCAGGTGAGCTAAAAAGCATTGTACATCGATCATTCTGCCAAGTTTCGCAGAAATCGGTCTGGTTGTTCGTGATGAGAAGATTTTTAGCTCACCTGAGCGAAGCTCATGTGAGCTATTGTTACCGCAATGTGTCCGTCGTCCGTCGTCGTCGTCGTCGTCGTCGTCGTCCGTGAACATTTTCAAACGTCTTCTCCTCGGTAACCATTGGGCCTATGGTCACCAAACTTCATGGTCATGGTCTTACAGGGGGATTACAAAATTGTTAAAATGACGTCATTACGTAATCCAATATGGCCGCCGTCTAAAAATAGCACAAATTCTTAAAAAAATCTTCTTCTCAAGAAACGCCAACCGGATTTCGACAAAAATTGGTAGGAATGTACATTGCTCTTTCAAAGTTGTTAAAATGGTGACCCTGGGGTCAAAAATGGGCGAGGCCCGTGGGGTCAAATTGGGGTCAAATTTTATTTTTGACTGAATATGGTCATTTCATAAATCAAATTGAAGGTATCAATGAGGCGATCACTCTGGTGCATTTTTTTGTCGAAATCGGATTGTTATGTCATCCAAGATGGCCGCCGAAAGGTCAAGAGGTCGTTCTTTTATTAGAGATTTCAAAATTCTTCTTCACATGAACCGCTTGGCCCATGGTAGCCAAACTTAAAAGTTATGGTCCATGGGTGAAGCCTTTTCAGATTTGTTAAAATGGAGGTCATCGCTAATTCAAGATGGCCGCCGTCTAAAAATAGCATAAATTCTTAAAAAATCTTCTTCTCATGAACCGCTTGCCGGATTTCGACGAAACTTGGTAGGAATGATGATGTACATTGCTCTTTCAAAGTTGTTAAAATGGTGACCCCGGGGTCAAAAATGGGCGTGGCCCGTGGGGTCAAATTTTATTTTTGATCGAATATGGTCATGTCATATATCAAATTGAAGGTATCAATGAGGCGATCACTCTGGTGCATTTTCTGTCGAAATTGGATTGTTATGTCATCCAAGATGGCCGCCGAAAGGTCAAAGGGTTGTTCTTTTATTAGAGATTTCAAAATTCTTCTTCACATGAACCGCTTGGCCCATGGTAGCCAAACTTAAAAGTTATGGTCCATGGGTGAGGCCTTTTCAGATTTGTTCAAATGGAGGTCATCGCTAATCCAAGATGGCCGCCGTCTAAAAATAGCATAAATTCTTAAAAAATCTTCTTCTCATGAACTGCTTGCCGGATTTCGACGAAACTTGGATGGCCGCCGTCTAAAAATAGCATAAATTCTTAAAAAATCTTCTTCTCATGAACCGCTTGCCGGATTTCGACGAAACTTGGTAGGAATGATCGATGTGCATTGCTCTTTCAAAGTTGTTAAAATGGTGACCCCGGGGTCAAAAATGGGCGTGGCCCGTGGGGTCAAATTTTATTTTTGACCGAATATGGTCATGTTATATATCAAATCGAAGGTATCAATGAGGCGATCACTCTGGTACATTTTTTTGTCCAAATCGGATTGTTATGTCATCCAAGATGGCCGCCGAAATGTCAAAAGGTCTTTTATTAGAGATTTCAAAATTCTTCTTCACATGAACCACTTGGCCCATGGTAGCCAAACTTAAAAGTTATGGTCCATGGGTGAAGCCTTTTCAGATTTGTTAAAATGGAGGTCATCGCTAATCCAAGATGGCCGCCGTCCAAAAATAGCACAAATTCTTAAAAAATCTTCTTCTCATAAACCGCTAGCCGGATTTCGACGAAACTTGGTAGGAATGATCGATGTACATTGCTCTTTGAAAGTTGTTAAAATGGTGACCCCGGGGTCAAAAATGGGCGTGGCCCGTGGGGTCAAATTGGGGTCAAATTTTATTTTTGACTGAATATGCTCATATCATATATCAAATTGAAGGTATAAATGAGGCGGTCACTCTGGTGCAATATTTGTCGGAATCGGATGATTATGTCATCCATGATGGCCACCAAAAGGTCCATTTATTCAAGATTGTTAACGTCTTTTTCTCAGGAACCACATGGCCGATGCTATGTGAAGCATTTTCAGATTTTGTAAAATGAGAGTCATCGCTTAATCCAAGATGACCGCCATCTAAAAATAGCACAATTTTTGTAAAACACATGAACTCAATGTCACATTCTCCTCTGCTGTTCATGGAGTCAGGTGAGCGAATTAGGGCCATCATGGCCCTCTTGTTTAAAATGTTGTGCTATTTTTTGACAGCCGCCATCTTGGATTAACGATGACTGCCATTTTAACAAGACTGAAACGGCTTTACCAATGGACCATAACTGCGAAGTTTTCTCCCAATGGCCAAGCGGTTTGCATGAAGAAGTTTGAAATATCTAATAAAAGAACGACCTTTTGACTTTTCGGCGGCCATCTTGGATGATGTAATCATCTCATTTCGAAAAAAAATGCTCATAAGTGGTCCATACCTTCGAATTGATATATGACATGACCATATTCAGTCAAATGTGAAATTTGACCTCTACTTGACCCCTCCTGCCCCGCCCATTTTTGACCCGGGGGCCACCATTTGAGGGAATCTGAAACAACGTTAACTATCGATCATTCATATCAAGTTTCGTCGAAATCGGCCTCGCGATTCGTGAGAAGATTTTTTGAGAATTTGACCTACTTTTCAACTGCGACTATCTTGGATGTCGCGATGACCATCATTTTCACAAAAATGAAAAGGCTTGACCCACTGACCATTACTGTGAAATTTGGCCAATATTGGCCAAGTGGTCCACGAGAAGAAGACGTTTGTAATCTATATTGAAAGAATGACCTTTTGACCTTTCGGCGGCCATCTCGGATGACGTAATTACCTGATCTCGTCGATACCTTCGATTTGATATATGACATGACCATATTCAGTCAAATGTGACATCTGACCTCTACTTGACCCCTCCTGCCCAGGCCATTTTTGACCCGGAGTCCACCATTTGAAGGAATCTGAACCAGCGTTAACTATCGATCATTCATACCAAGTTTCGTAATAACCACCATTTAAACAACAAGAGGGCCATGATGGCCCTAATTCGCTCACCTGACTCCATGAACACCAGAGGAGGATGTGACATTGAGTTCATATGTTTTAAAAAAATTGTGCTATTTTTAGATGTAGGTCATCTTGGATTAAGTGATGACTCTCATTTTACCAAATCTGAAAATGCTTCACCCAAGGATCTTAACTTACTATGAAGTTTGGCAAGCATCGGCCATGTGGTTCCTGAGAAAAAGACGTTCAACATCTTGAATAAATGGACCTTTTGGCGGCCATCATGGATGACAATCATCCGATTCCGACAAATATTGCACCAGAGCAATCGCGCCTCATCGATACCTCCAATTTGATATATGACATGAGCATATTCAGTCGAAAATAAAATTTGACCCCACGGGCTACGCCCATTTTTGACCCCGGGGTAACCATTTTCACACCTTTGAAAGAGCATTCTACTTCGATCATTCCTACCAAGTTTCGTCTAAATCCGGTAGGCGGTTCATGAGAAGAAGATTTTTTAAGAATTTGTGCTATTTTTAGACGGTGGCCATCTTGGATTAGCGACGACCTCCGTTGTAACAAATCTGAAAAGGCTTCACCCATAGACCATAACTGTGAAGTTTGGCTAACATGGGCCAAGCGGTTCGTGTGAAGAAGAATTTTGAAATCTCTAATAAAAGAATGATCTTTTGACCTTTTGGCGGCCATCTTGGATGACAAGACCATCCAATTTCGACAAAAATGTACCAGAGCGATCGCCTCTTTGATACCTTCGATTTGATATAGACATGACCATATTCGGTCAAACATAAAATTTGACCCCAATTTGACCCCACGGGCCACGCACATTTTTGACCCCGGGGTCACCATTCTAGCAACTTTGAAAGAGCATTGTACATCGATCATTCCTAACAAGTTTCGTCGAAATCCAGTTGGCGGTTCAGGAGAAGAAGATTTTTTAAGAATTTCTGCTATTATTAGACAGCGGCCATCTTGGATTAGCGATATCCTCCATTTTAACAAATCTGAAAAGGATTCACCCATGGACCATAACTGTGAAGTTTGGCCACCATGGGCCAAGCGGTTCGTGTGAAGAAGAATTTTGAAATCTCTCATAAAAGAACGACCTTTTGACCTTTCGGCGGCCATCTTGGATGACATGACCATCCAATTTCGACAAAAAATGTACCAGAGCGATCGCCTCTTTGATACCTTCGATTTGATGTAGACATGACCATATTCGGTCAAAAATAAAATTTGACCCCACGGGCCACACCCACTTTTGACCCCGGGGTCACCATTTTAACAGCTTTGAAAGAGCATTGTACATCGATCATTCCTACCAAGTTTCGTCGAAATCCGGCTAGTGGTTCATGAGAAGAAGATTTTTTAAGAATTTATGCTATTTTTAGACGGCGACCATCTTTGATTAGCGATGACCTCCATTTTAATAAATCTGAAAAGGCTTCACCCATGGACTATAACTTTTAAGTTTGCCTACCATGGGCCAAGTGGTTCATGTGAAGAAGAATTTTGAAATCTCTAATAAAAGAACGACCTTTTGACCTTTACGCGGCCATCTTGGATGACATGACCATCCAATTTCGACAAAAAATGTACCAGAGCGATCGCCTCTTTGATACCTTCGATTTGATGTGACATGACCATATGCGGTCAAAAATAAATTTTGACCACAATTTGACCCCACGGGCCACACCCACTTTTGACCCCGGGGTCACCATTTTAACAACTTTGAAAGAGCATTGTACATCGATCATTCCTACCAAGTTTCGTCGAAATCCGGCTAGTGGTTCATGAGAAGAAGATTTTTTAAGAATTTATGCTATTTTTAGACGGCCGCCATCTTGGATTAGCGATGACCTCCATTTTAACAAATCTGAAAAGGCTTCACCCATGGACCATAACTTTTAAGTTTGGCTACCATGGGCCAAGTGGTTCATGTGAAGAAGAATTTTGAAATCTCTAATAAAAGAACGACCTTTTGACCTTTCGGTGGCCATCTTGGATGACATAACCATCCGATTTCGACCAAAACAAGAGCTGTAGGAGAACAGCATAGCTCGACTACGAGGGTGCCGATGTACACATAGCTTGACAAAGAAGGTGGCTGAGGCCTACATAAAAACCTTAACCAAGGTTGACTAAAAACATTAACCAAGGGAAACTAGAAATGTGGCCTATCGGCACACGAATACCCCCACTGGCAGACAAAGAAAACGAGGCATTTTTTATCATAAGCCATTTAGCCGAGCGTTAAGGTTTCAAACGCATCAAGTCTGTGACCTTGACCCTGGGCATAGTGTGATAATGCATGCAACGGTGTAGAAGATATAGAGCGGAAGGGAATTTCAATAGGTTTGACCTTTGACCTTCAACTATGACCTTGACCTTGGACGTAGGTGCGTGGTTATTGATCGAGACACACCTTCTCATCCTGAGAAACATTTGTGCCAAGGCATTTGATAATGCATGCATCGGTGTAGAAGATATAGAGCGGAAGGGAATTTCAATAGGTTTGACCTTTGACCTTCAACTGTGACCTTGACCTTGGACGTAGGTGCGTGGTTATTGATCGAGACACACCTTCTCATCCTGAGAAACATCTGTGCCAAGGCATTTGATAATGCATGCATCGGTGTAGAAGATATAGAGCGGAAGGGAATTTCAATAGGTTTGACCTTTGACCTTCAACTGTGACCTTGACCTTGGACGTAGGTGCGTGGTTATGATTGCGACACACCTTCTCATCATGAGAAACATCTGTGCCAAGCCATTTGATAATCCATGCATCGGTGTAGAAGATATAGAGCGGAAGGGAATTTCAATAGGTTTGACCTTTGACCTTCAACTGTGACCTTGGACGTAGGTGCGTGGTTAGCAATTTGATAATCCATGCATCAGTGTAGAAGATATAGAGCGGAAGGGAATTTCAATATGTTTGACCTTTGACCTTCAACTGTGACCTTGACCTTGGACATAGGTGCGTGGTTATTGATCGGGACACACCTTCTCATCACGAGAAACATTTGTGCCAAGCCATTTGATAATCCATGCATCGGTGTAGAAGACATAAGAGAGGAAGGGAAGTTCAATAGGTTTGACCTTTGACCTTCAACAGTGACCTTGACCTTGGACGTAGGTGCGTGGTTATTGATCGCGACACACCTTCTCATCGTGAGAAACATTTGTGCCAAGCCATTTGGGAATTTCAATATTTTTTACCTTTGAGCTTCAACTGTGACCTTGACCTTGGATGTAGGTGCGTTGTTATTGATCGCGACACACCTTCTCATCCTGAGAAACATTTGTGCCAAGGCATTTGATAATCCATGCATCGGTGTAGAAGATATAGAGCGGAAGGGAATTTCAATAGGTTTGACCTTTGACCTTCAACTGTGACCTTGACCTTGGACGTAGGTGCGTGGTTATTGATTGTGACACAGCTTCTCAACATGAGAAACATCTGTGCCAAGCCATTTGATAATCCATGAATCGGTGTAGAAGATATAGAGCGGAAGGGAATTTCAATAGGTTTGACCTTCAACTGTGACCTTGAACGTAGGTGCGTGGTTAACAATTTGATAATCCATGCATCAGTGTAGAAGATATAGAGCGGAAGGGAATTTCAATATGTTTGACCTTTGACCTTCAACTGTGACCTTGACCTTGGACGTAGGTGCGTGGTTATTGATGGCGACACACCTTCTCATCATGAGAAACATTTGTGCCAAGCCATTTGATAATCCATGCATCGGTGTAGAAGATATAGAGCCTGAAGGGAATTTCAATAGGTTTGACCTTTGACCTTCAACAGTGACCTTCACCTTGGACGTAGATGCATGGTTTTCCAAGTATGATTGCTGTAGGCCCAGGAGTATTCCATATACAAGCTTGAGTAAAAAACGTAACCAAGGGGAGATAAGTAAGTAATCCAAGGATAAAAGTAGGTCAAGGTGAAATATAGGTCAGGGATTATTGATGTACATCACTAGGAGATGAAGTTGTCCAAGTATGGTTGATGTAGGCCCAGAAGTATTCCATATACAAGCTTGACTATAAACATTAACCAAGTAATTGAAGGTTAAATGTAGGTGAAGGTAAAATAAAGGTCAGGGGTTATTGATGTACATCCATATGAGAAAAAGTTATCCAAGTATGGTGTCTGTATGCACAATAGTATTCCATCTACAAGCTTGACTAAAAACCTTAACCAAGGTTGAGTAAAAACCTTAACCAAGGGGAATTAAGTAAGTAATTTAAGGTTAAATGTAGGTCAAGGTCAAATATAGGTCAGGGGTTGTTGATGTACATCACTAGGAGATGAAGTTGTCCCAAGTATGGTTGGTGTAGGGCCATGAGTATTCCATCTACAAGCTTGACTAAAAACCTTAACCAAAGAGAATTAAGTAAGTAATTCAAGAGGAAATGTAGGTCAAGGTCAAATATAGATCAGGGGTTATTGATGTACATCACTATGAGAAAAGGTTGTCCAATTATGGTGTCTGTATGCACAATAGTATTCCATGTACAAGCTTGAGTAAAAAGCTTAACCAAGGTCGAGTAAAAACCTTAACCAAGGGGAATTAAGTAAGTAATTCAAGGTTAAATGTAGGTCAAGGTCAAATATAGGTCAGGGGTTGTTGATGTACATCACTAGGAGATGAATGAAGTTGTCCAAGTATGGTTGGTGTAGGGCCAGGAGTATTCCATCTACAAGCTTGACTAAAAACGTTAACCAAGGGGAATTAAGCAATTGAAGAGGAAATGTAGGTCAAGGTCAAATATAGATCAGGGGTTGTTGATGTACATCACTAGGAGATGAAGTTGTCCAAGTATGGTGGGTGTAGGGCCAGTAGTATTCCATATAGAAGGTTGACTAAAAACCTTAACCAAAAGGAATTAAGTAAGTAATTGAAGAGGAAATGTAGGTGAAGGTCAAATATAGATCAGGGGTTATTGATGTACATACCTATGAGAAAAGGTTGTCGAAGTATGGTGTCTGGATGCACAATAGTATTCAATGTACAAGCTTGAAAAAAAAAAATAACCAAGGTTGACTAAAAACCTTAACCAAGGGGAATTAAGTAAGTAATTCAAGAGGAAATGTAGGTCAAGGTCAAATATAGATCAGGGGTTATTGATGTGCATCACTAGGAGATGAAGTTGTCCAAGTATGGTGGTGTAGGGCCAGTAGTATTGCATATACAAACTTGACTAAAAACCTTAACCAAGGTTGACTAAAAACTTTAACCAAGGGGAATTAACCAAGTAATTCAAGAGGAAATGTAGGTCAAGGTCAAATATAGATCAGGGGTTATTGATGTACATCACTAGGAGATGAAGTTGTCCAAGTATGGTGGGTGTAGGGCCAGTAGTATTCCATATACAAGCTTGACTAAAAACCTTAACCAAGGCGTGACGGTGACGCCGACGCCGACGTGACAACATAAGCTCTACTTATTCTTCGAATAGTCGAGCTAAAAAATGCACCAGAGTGATCGCCTCGTTGATACCTTCGATTTGATATATGACAGGACCATATTCGGTTAAGAATAAAATTTGACCTCACGGGCCACGCCCATTTTTGACCCCGGGGTCACCATTTTAAAAATTTTGAAAGAGCATTGTACATCGATCATTTCTACCAAGTTCCGTCGAAATCCGGCTAGCGGTTCATGAGAAGAAGATTTTTTAAGAATTTATGCTATTTTCAGACGGCGGCAATCTTGGATTAGCGATGACCTCCATTTTAACAAATCTGAAAAAGTTTCACCCATGGACCATAACTTTTAAGTTTGGCTACCATGGGCCAAGCAGTTCATGTGAAGAAGCATTTTGCAATCTCTAATAATCATTCCTACCAAGTTTTGTCGAAATCCGGTTGGCGGTTCTTGAGAAGATTTATGAAGAATTTGTGCTATTTTTAGACGGCGGCCATCTTGGATTACGTAATGAAGTTATTTTAACAATTCTGTAATCCCCCTACCTAAGGACCATGACCATGAAGTTTGGCGACTATTGGCCCAATGGTTACCGAGAATACGTTTGCAAATGTTCACGGACGGACGGACGACGGACGGACACATTGCGGCAACAATAGCTCACATGAGCTTCGCTCAGGTGAGCTAAAAAGTTAAGATAGCTGTCTAAGGGTTAATGTGTGTTGTATGGTCCCTTTCGGATTTAATTACATAGTTTTACTTTATGCTGTGAGGTATAAAGCAAGACCCTTAATCGACTGGAATAGTTCAACAATAACAACAATAACAACAATAACAAGGCATGCGACGTTTCATATTTATTTAACTGATAGCACAAAGTAATTACTGAACCTTCGTCAGGAATAATACACTATAGTGTAAACGCGCATGGCGAAGAGCCGCGTTTGCGCTTTCATGATTGTTATAGTTATTATTTACCAATAGTTTTCGATACCACGGTGGGTATGGGCATAGTACGTCACAGGCACCTGTTATTGGAATAGGATGCAGTGATTCAGGTAAGAACAAGAGTGCCGCAAGTCACAAAATACGCCCGTCGAATATGGGTCAGACAGCGAAGATGCAGAAATGTGAAGCTGTCACCAAGGCAAGAAACATTAATGAGAATTTGAAAGCCTATAGCATTATTTCTTCATCTCGTTGTGCTAAACATGTATACGTTAAAAAGGCGACATTTTTGTTAAAAAATATTTTTTCGGCATAAAAACACCAAGGTGCACATCTTCAATATGTGTAGTAGACGTGTGTATAGTTTCAGAACGATCGTCTGAAACGTTTCGGAGGAGTTTTGTACACAAACTCTGTACCGTATATAGAATTGCATAGAAAAATGTAGAAAAAATGGCTAAGTTAAAAAGACGATATTTTTGTTAAAAAATATCTTTTCGGCATAAAAACACCAAGGTGCACATCTTCAATATGTGTAGAAGACGTGTGTATAATTTCAGAACGATCATCTGAACGGTTTCGGAGGAGTTGTGTACACAAACTCTGTACCGTATATAGAATTGTATAGAAAAATGTAGAAAAAATGGCTAAGTTAAAAAGGTGATATGTTTGTTAAAAAATATTTTTTCGACATAAAAACACCAAGGTGCACATCTTTAATATGTGTAGAAGACGTGTGTATAGTTTCAGAACGATCGACTGAACGGTTTCGGAGGAGTTGTGTACACAAACTCTGTACCGTATATAGAATTGCATAGAAAAATGTAGAAAAAATGGCCAAGTTAAAAAGGTGATATTTTTGTTAAAAAATAGTTTTTCGCCATAAAAACACACCAAGGTGCATATCTTCAATATGTGTAGAAGATGTGTGCATAGTTTCAGATCGATCGACTGAAAGGTTTCGAAGGAGTTGTGTACACAAACTCTGTACCGTATATAGAATTGTATAGAAAAATGTAGAACAAATGGCGAAGTTAAAAAGGTGATATTTTTGTTAAAAAATATGTTTTCGACATAAAAACACCAAGGTGCACATCTTCAATATGTGTAGAAGACGTGTGTATAATTTCAGAACAATCGACTGAACGGTTTCGGAGGAGTTGTGTACACAAACTCTGTACCGTATATAGAATTGTATAGAAAAATGTAGAACAAATGGCTAAGTTAAAAAAGTGATATTTTTGTTAAAAAATATGTTTTCGACATAAAAACACCAAGGTGCACATCTTCAATATGTGTAGAAGACGTGTGTATAATTTCAGAACGATCGACTGAACGGTTTCGGAGGAGTTGTGTACACAAACTCTGTACCGTATATAGAAATGTATAGAAAAATCAAGAAAAAATGGCTAAGTTAAAAAGGCGATATTTTTGTTAAATAATATTTTTTCGGCATAAAAACACCAAGGTGCACATCTTCAATATGTGTAGAAGACGTGTGTATAGTTTCATATCGATCGACTGAACGGTTTCGGAGGAGTTATGTACACGAACTATGCGCTTTTTCTTCAGCCGCCCGCCAGCCCGCGCGGTAAAACATAATACGTACCGTTTTTTTTAAAAACGGTCGTATAAAAATGCTCCACTTCAGACGATACTGTATTTAATATCTCAGTAACTACTGAAGTGATTTTGACGCGATCAAGCGCAGACACACCGGACAATTGATTTGCAACACCTGCCGATGACCCCGTCCTCGTAGAATTAGACAATTAGGAGTTATTTCGAGAAAACTTAAATTTTGTTGAAATAAGGAAATATGGTGTGTACTAGTGTTTAAAATTCGGGGTTTCCTGACGAATTGGTGAAAGTGCAGTAGTATTGCACGTCAACGCAACTCTTATCAGGGCAGGGCGTCCGAGTGTTCGTGTGTCTCTTAGTTGGTGGTTATAAACTGTATTTTCTACCGATTTCGGGCCATATTTCGGATCCGAGTACACCCCATCCTTCCTTATTTCCAGCAAAATGTACGTTATCGAAACAACTCCTCAGTATTAAAACGGCTAAATCCCCGAGGACGGAGATATCGGCATGTGTTTACGGGGTGTCTGCGCTTTATCGCGTCAAACTCGCTTCAGTAGTTGCTGATATATTAAATAAAGTATATCTCAGAAACTACTGAAGCGATTTTGACACCATAAAGCGCATTTTCTACCAATTGCGGGGCATATTTTGGATCCGACTGCACCCCATCTTTCCTGATTTCCAGCAAAATTTAGGTTTTCTAGAAGTAACTCCTTTAACTATTTACTTCTCATGATCTGCTTCCAGGTCCTCAACACACTATAAGTGATGTTATTTATTTGTTTGTTTGTTGTGATTTAACGGCCTATCAACAGCTAAGGTCATTTAAGGCCGTGTCAATGGGTTTAGTACTAAATCCCATATATTACCTGTACACGTACATGTTCAAGTACATGTACAAATGGGGGGAAAATCCCCAAATCAGAACTGAATATTTACAATAACAAAACTATATATTCAGCCCTGAAATCAGAATAATCCTGATCTGATGTCAGGTCCTCGCCACACCAGAATCACTTGGCCCCTCCCAAAAGCAGTAGGATCAGTAATAATCTTAGTACTTTTATAATGGGCAATAACCCAATTCAACTCCCAAGTAACTAAAGAGTCAAATATAAAAACGTACCTGAGGGCCAAAACAGGCAAATCGTGATTCCTATAAGGAGGAATCCATACCGTTAATTTATGCCGTCTCATTCGCCCGACCACCACCCATGTGATGGTATTTAATGTTACCTGTTGTGATGTGGGGTAAATCCCAGATTCAGAACTGAATACTTAATACAGAAAAAATATATATTCAGCCCTGAAATTAGAATAACACGACCAGGTGCCAGGTCCTCACTTAGTCCCACTCCCCAAAGTATTAGGTATAGTACTAATCTTATTAATTTTATAATGGGTATAACCGGATTTAACTCTCATGTACCAGAAAGCCAAAAAGTACCCGAAGGTCAAACCAAAACTATCGGGATACTGTTAAAGATGAATCTCCTCCTTGAACGTAAACTTCACATGCTCCTAACGAACCACCATGCACCACATAGTTAATACTAAAGTTATTTATTGAGTTACAAAATTGTGAAGTGCTTTTACAAGGTGTATGATCACGTGGTTACAACAACAAGTACTCACATTCAAAGTACGTTTTCTTTTATTTTGTCCTTATTATGTAACAGATTTTTAAGAAATATGGCACATCAAACACGTCTTGTTAAGCTGCATTTTGGTGGTCTTGGTACTTTGGGCTAAACTTCTGTCATTTTTGCGAAGAATCGATTTCCGTGCCTACCGACACGGAAATCGATTCTTCGCAAAAACTACACAAGTACGTGCCGAACTCCCGGGACCACCAAATGCAGCCCATGAAAACGCGTTTATTGCGGCATATTTCATCAAAATCCGTTGTCTATTAAGGAAAATATAAAATAATACTTACATTGGAGTGGGTGCTCTTTCAACAATTTCAGCCATTGTTGTTGTTGTAACCACGTGATCATGCACCTTGTATTATGAGATAGGAAATACTAATTCAGTTTGAATTTGGCGTTATTTTTAACCACCCCATACATTGTGCATGTTTAATACATGTAAGAAACATAACATAGTAATTTTAATTACTTTTTTACGTTTCTTACATGCAGTAACAATGCAATTTAGAAATATTTACTTGTATGCACTCTGATATAAAACAATGACCCAACATGGACGAACTACATTGGAAAGGCTGATAGTCCAACAGTAAAAACACGATTAACATTTCTTCCGTTCCGACTTTCATAGAAAAATATACAAATACAATGTATTAAACGTGTTGTAGAGTTACATACAACTATATAACATACTGATGACGAAGTTCAAGTGTCATACATGTTTTATACTAATACAAATCCACCATCATACATACATAATAAATGTGGAAATGAATCCGGCGGACTGGAGAGCGTCATATGAAAGAGATAACCAACCAGCTGAACCATCTTACCACCAACATGTTTGCAGACAGTGTGTATGCAGATTGAATGGCTCCTAATGAGTCCTCTCATGCTTATCTACGCTGTGCATCTTATACACCACCAAATATTTCTTTCAGTAGCCTATTTCACCAACATTGCAAAGCATAATACTTTGAAGGAGAAATTTTCAATTTTAGGATAAATTTATTAATTTTTATTATACTGAATTTATTACATTATCACAGCCTTTTGGCTTTGATAATGTAATAAATTCAGTATAATAATTCTGCATACTTTTAATCATCTAATATATGCAGTTCTCTCATCTAATATATGCAGTTCTTAGTTCTATGTGAAATAATGCATTTCGGGGAAAATAAATGAGAAAAGTATACTTTGCCATGTTGGTGAAATCGTCTACTGGTAATCATGGATCGTTGTAATTGTTCCAAAATTACGCATGTCAAAACAATGAAATAGTGATAACTAACATGTACAATGTGAGAGTCCATGATAGATGTGTACAAATTGGTGAAATGTAATGATAATATAACGTACCACATGAGGAGTTTGTTTGTTTCTTTATTGGTGTTTAACAGCCTATCAACAGCTAAGGTCATGCAAGGCCGGGCAAACGGGTTCAATGCCGTTTTAACCTGCTGCATTAGCGGGAAAATCCCAAAATCAGAACGGAATATTTACATCGAGAAAAAATATATTCAGCCCTGAAATTAGAATAACCCGACGAGGTGCCATGTCCATACCACACCAGTCACTTAGCCCCTTCCCCTATAATAGGATTACAAATAATCGTAATACTCATATATAAAGGGGCATAGTATAACGAGATTCAACTGTCACTTACAAAATGCAAAAAAACACAACGTATGTGATGGCCAAACTGTGATGGAATTCCGTTAAAGATGAACCCCGATCGTTGAATTACCTGTCGCGTGCTCCCGACCAACCACCCACTACCACATGATGAGACTGGCCTATGCTAGGAAACGTATAATTTGCCAGTGAACACAATGACTGAGCGAGCCATGCCCGCTACTCCTTAAACAAATTACAAACATAATATCCTGTACAAAATGTAATTGTGGCCGAGACTGGAGAAATTGGCCTTATTGGTGTTGCGACCAGTGTAGATCCAGATCAGACTGTGCATCCGCACAGTCCGATCAGTGAGTGAGTGAGTGAATAGGGTTTAACGTCTGCTTTTCTGACATAGAGGTACAAACCTCAGGGAGTCTACACGCAGACGGGTCAACGGGGTCGTGTCCCATATCCACCTGTCCGAGGGGGGTAAATCCCAACTTCAGAACTCAATATTTACAATCAAAATATATATTCAGTCCTGAAATTAGAACAACCTGATCTGGAGCCAGGCCCTCGCCACACCAGCATCATTTATCCCATCCCCTAAAAGTAATAGGATTAGCGCTAATCTTACTTTTATATATGGGGCATAGACCGACTCAACTCTCACATACAAGAAAGCCAAAAATGTACATGAGGGCCAAATCCGGTATAGTGGGTTCCGGAAAGTATGAACCCAATCGTTAAGCCAGTTTAGTCGCCTTTTATGACAAGCAATGGCTACTGCAGCACTATTCTCAGGATCAGTTGATCCCGCCCCGGTGCCTGCACGGGGCTCACAGTCCGATCAGGATCTGCACTGTTCCCCATTCCATCAATGAAACACGCATCATGCTTCTAACAAGCAGCACAGATCCGAGATCGTGATCAAGTTACAGGAGTGTGCTATTTGATCACGAGATACACTGGTCACTAATCCCAAAAGCCCCATTTCTCTAGTCACAGCCACAAGTATGTATATACTACAATGAAGCTGATGGAACTAGTGATAAACATAACCACAGAGAATACACGTAGTAATGGGTCAGTAACCTATTTCACCAACATTGCAACATATACTTATCTAGCAAAGTATACTTTGAGGGAGAAATTTTCAATTTAAGGATAAATTTATAAATTTTTATAATACTGAATTTATTACATTATCACAGCCATTTTGTTTTTATTAATTTTTATAATACTGAATTTATTACATTATCATACAGCCATTTTGGCTGTGATAATGTAATAAATTCAGTATAATAATTCTGCTTACTTTTAATCTTCAAATATATGAAGTCGTTAGTTTTATATGACATAATGCATTTCAGGGAAAATAAATGATTACCTACTCCCTCAATGTACTTTGCTAGATAAGTATACTTTGCAATTTTGATGAAATCTGCTACTGATCAAACAACACGGTCACGTATTTATGTAGGCTTCGCCATTTTACTGGTCATATACATGTATTCCCGAAAGAAGACAATGTCAATTTCAGTAATATAAGGTCAATGGGAATCGCCCATAAAAGAACAAATATGGTATTTAACAATGATGTTTAGTGTGTTATATACGATGTATTTATTTAAAGGTATATTTATATCGAAGAATTTATTGATATATTTATTGGTGTTTAACGGCCTGTCAACAGATAAGGTCATTTAACAACGGGTTCGATCCCACATTTAACAGAATATTTACATCCAAATATTATATATTCAGCCCTGAAATTAGAATAACCTGACCTGGTAGCAGGTCCATACCACACCTAAGCCATTTGCATATTTCGAGAAAAAAACGTATCTACCTTTTTGTGTCAATAAGAGAACCCATATAACATGCATAATAAAGAAAACGGGTACACGCATCTTGTGAAATTAAACAGATGCCATCTCTCTCTAATAAACGTACAAGAGTTGTCAGAGGACAACGAAGCGTGCCGGTGGCAGCAAAGGAACCAAGGGCACATTTGAAAACACAACGTGCTGGATAAGGGAAACAAAATTTATGAGCCATTTACCAGAGCGTGTTAAGGTTTTGAGCGTACAAAGAATTTGACCTTGACCCTGGGCTTAGCAGAGGTAGAGGACCGTTGGAGCAATGCCATTTAACCGACTGTTAAGGTTTTGGGATGCACAAAGTATGTGACCTTGACCCTGGGCTTAGAAGGGCCGGGACGGACGTGGATTTGCCACAGCGCAGTAGAGGACCGTTGGAGCAATGCGTGTGTGAAATATGAAGCAAATCCAAGCAAGGAAACAGAAAATATAGGCCATTTACCCGAGCGTTAAGGTTTCGGGATGCACAATTTGTTTCTTTATTGGTGTTTAACGGCCTATCAACAGCTAAGGTCAAGTAAGGCCGGGCAAACAGGTTCGATCCCGTTTTAACCTGCTGCATTGGGGGGAAAATCCCAAAATCAGAACGGAATATTTACATCGAGATACAACATATTCAGCCCTGAAATTAGAATAACCTGACCTGGTGCCAGGTCCATACCGCACCAAAGTCACTTGGCCCCTTCCCCTATTTAAAAGTAATACCGGTAGGATTTCTTACAAGGGGTATAACCAGATTCAAATGTCACATACAAAATGCCAAAGACGTATGTGAGGACCAAACCAGGTCTCCAGTCGGAATTCCGGTAAGGATGAACCCCGATCGTTAAATTACCCATCGCATGCTCCCACCTGCCACCCATGCACAAAGTATGTGAGCTTGACCCTGGGCTTAGAAGGGGCGGAACGGACGCGGATTTGCCACAGCGCAGTAGAGGACCCTTGGAGCAATGCGTGTGTGAAATATGAAGCAAATCCAAGCAAGGAAACAGAAAATATAGGCCATTTACCCGAGCGTCTGAGCGTTAAGGTTTCGAGATTCACAAAGTATGTGAGCTTGACGCTGGGCTTAGAACGGGCGGCACGGACGTTGATTTGCCACAGCGCAGTAAAGGACCCTTGGAGCAATGCGTGTGTGAAATATGAAGCAAATCCAATCAAGGAAACAGAACATATAGGCCATTATAATTTTTGAAGACGGACGGACGGACGGACAGACAGACGGATGCCTACGACGCCGAGGGTATGCCATAAGCACGGCTTCCTTCGGAAGGCGCGCTAAAAATGGCGCGACATACGTATGTAGGTAGGCAAAAATGATGTACACAAATAGGTTAACTCAGCAACACATTTTGCATCACTTTCATTAATGACTAGAACCATCACCTTAAACGAGACGCGCAATGTGATTTTGTACCTTCAGACATCTGCGTAATTTCATTAACTACGTTTTTACAATTTTTTTCCGTAAATGGCGTTAAAAGTTGACACAATTTTCAGAGTACATGCGGAATTATACATGTACCTGAAAACTTTGTCAACTTTTGACTTTATTTATGAAAGATATTGTAAATTTTATAAAAGTATTTAATGAAATTACACAGATGTCCGAAGGTACAAAAGCACATGGCGTGTCTCAAATGAGGGTCGCCGGGCAATATATAATAGGGAGTTAGCCAGCTTATTCCATTGACCTTCAATTGTCAACATTCTGTTTATAAAAAGAAAATCAAATATCTCCAGGACACAGCCACAATAGTGAACGACAGGTACACGGTGTCACTCCAAATATATATACACAGCTCACGTGTCTGTCTAAGATTTGTGCCCAAGAGCAAGGTGAGCTTCGCGATTACTTAACACTTAGAATGCAAGAAACGAAAATTGTTGTCTGCTGTTGTTTCATATTATTGTTTTCTTTTCTCTCAATGTAAACATGGTTTAGCAGCATATAGAATCATTTCCATTGGAACTGATTCTAGCGCTGTCAATCCGTGATTATGAGAAGAATGGAAAGTAAAACAAGAGTGCCGCAAGTCACAAAATACGCCCGTCGAATATGGGCCAGACAGCGAAGATGCAGAAATGTGAAGCTGTCACCAAGGCAAGAAACATTAATGAGAATTTGAAAGTCTATAGCATTATTTCTTCATCTCGTTGTGCTAAACATGTACATTGTATACTAATTTAGGCAGAGATAGAAAAGTAGAGTGTAAAGTAGAAATGATAGGGAATTGGATACAATACTGTAGAAAAAATGACTAAGTTAAAAAGGTGAAAAATTTTCGGCATAAAAACACCAAGGTGCACATCTTCAATATGTGTAGAAGACGTGTGCATAGTTTCAGATCGATCGACTGAACGGTTTCGGAGGAGTTGTGTACACAAACTCTGTACCATATATATATTAATTTTTTTTAGCTTATATTTAACGGCGGCACTGGCTCTAGGACCTTGCATGCCGTCTCCCAAGAATGGGAGAAAGAACAGAGGTAGAGATTTTTGAGAGAAGCCGGTAATTCGTATTTACAGAGCAACTACGAATTATTGGTACCCATTTACAGCTGGGTGAACTGGAGCAGTGTGGATAAGATGTCTTGCTCAAGGACACAACGCACGCCGCTAGTCAGGCTCGAACCCACGACCCTTGGATCAGTAGTCAGACACACTGACCATTACGCCACGGCGCTCCACTATACCGTATATAGAACTGTATAGAAACATGTAGACAAAATGGCCAAGTTAAAAAGGTGATATTTTTGTTAAAAAATATTTTGTGTAGAAGACGTGTGTATAGTTTCAGATCGATCGACTGTACGGTTTTGGAGGAGTTGTGTACACGAACTATGCACTTTTTCTTCAGCCGCTCGCCCGCCCGCCATGCGGTAAAACATAATATGTACCGTTTTTTAAAAAACGGTCGTATAAAAAGAAACGCAAACGACAAAATTTAATTCAGTATTGTAAGGGTTTAAACTTATACACAGCGACACTTCAGCTTGTCAGACAAGACACATGTAGTATTTGAATTCAATGCGTCAACAGCAAACATCTAAAAGCCCACCCCAATATGCGTTAATCAGAGAACAGTCCCCGATCGCGTCTCCACCAACCACACGTCACCAGCCAACGCACGCTGCTGCACCATGGAATCAATAAGGTCTTCACTGCGAAATGTTTAAATAACTGATGGCATCACCCACCTGAAACAAAAGCAGGTTTCTTCACACTGGTTTCTTTATGACCCGTGGGAAACCTGATCATATATGATTGAAACATAATACCATCCTAGAGCTCCAGATAAGTTTCGTCACTATTCAATTTGAAAATCAATGCCTATTTTCACATTGCTGTGCGTAGTTTGTACTCCCAATTTTGATAATTAATGCGTATTCTGCTAAAATACGTGCGTAAAATAAGCCAATACGCACCTTATCTGGAGCTCTGATCCTAATTGTGATGGGATATATGTATAACACATACGTGAACATCGCCTCATTGCTGTATTACATGACCCATAGCGTGGCCAGCTCGACCAGCTTTGTGTGTTCAAGCCATCAGCCAGTTTCACATACTGTGGCATTTGACACAGTAGAACATACCACACAATGTAGCTAATATAGAAATGACAGGACAACGCACTCCTATAAATTATATTAAACCAAGATTTACTGCAAGTACGATATCGGTGTATTTTTCAGGGGCGTCGGAACAAGTCCGACAGGTCCGGCGACAGCCAGATCAATACTTTTAACATATTTGTAATTCATGTATAAACAAGAGTGCCGAATGTCACAATATATGCCCGTCGAGGCAAGGCCAGTCAACAAGGGTAGATAACTCATCTTGATGTGATAAACATGTAAACCAAATTTGGTAACGATCCGTCAAGTAGAACTCGGCTTATTGCGTGGACAAGGATACGGAGTCCGAAAATTAAAAATGGCTGCAAAGGGGAGATAAGTATCGGAAATTTTTCAATAGGCTTCTTCGGCTTGCCGTGATAAACATGTATACCGAATTTGGTTATGATCGGTGTCAAGTATAACTTTAGTTATTGCGTGGACAAGGATACAGAGTGCGAACATTAAAAATGGCTGCCATGGGGAGATCAGTATCAGAAAAAATTCAAAATCAATAGGCTTCTTTGTCTTGCCATGATAAACATGTATACCGAATTTGGTTTCGATCGGTGAAGTAGAACTGGAGTTATTGCGTGGACAAGGATACAGAGTGCGAAAATTAAAAATGGCTGCCAAGGGGAGATAAGTATCGGATTTTTTTCAAAATCAATAGATTTCTTTGTCTTGCCATGTTAAACATGTATACCGAATTTGGTTTCGATTGGTGCAGTAGATCTTGAGATATTGCGTGGACAAGGCTACAGAGTGCGAAAATTAAAAATGGCCGCCAAGGGGAGATAAGTCATCAAATTTTGGTCAAAATCAATAGGCTTCTTCGGCTTGCCGAGATAAACATGTATACCAATCAATCCGTTATTGCGTGGACAAGCTGTGCCCATCCACCCGCAACAAACACAATGGCGTAGCCAGAGCCTCTAAAACACCGAGGCAATAACATTGGCCCGTGTCGACGTAGCGGTGCGAGGTATGGGGGTCCTGGGCATCCCCCCTCTGTTTTGGAAACACAAAGGCTGGTGATCATAAATAGAAAGTGACGGTTGACCACTGACATGATATTCTATTAACCAGACGTTTTATGCTAGAGTATGAAATAGAACATATTTTTCCTTGAACGTTTCCATTGCACAATACGCGGACTTGTCGTCATTACACAGGCACCATTGGCAACGTTATGTGATACCGATCGACCAATTGAATGTCAGCGAAAAATAGTTGTGACCTGAATATGCCATCTTATCAATGTATGAAAATTATGGCAATTTGTTATCAGTTAGCATTTACTAAGGGTACATAGGCCTGTAAAGTATTGTTTTCAAAACAAATACCGCACTTTTAAGCTTGTGATGATCATGGTGAAAGCATGTGGTGAAACATCATAGATATGTCAGAGCCTTACCGAAAGAAACTCAGAGATGTTCAGGCAATAAAAAGCGGAATTTTAACTGTTACAAGTAACGTCGACGCAGCTATTTAAAATAAAGCGATACTTTTTGTTATCTACTGTACGGCATAAACACAATGCTTTGCCTTAGTATCACATGACCTAATAAATAATAATATTACTATGTAAACAATTTGAACGCAAATATTACTGGGAATTACTAAGTTCCATTTACTGCCCACAATATGTTTGTTTCATCATCATATATATCCGTATTTACTCTTACATCACTTGCCTTTAGAATTTATGTTGCGGCGACCCACATGCCAAGCCCATCGAGGTTACAGTCGTCAGTGAAAACAAATGTTGTCACTACAGTGAAATCTCTATAAACCGGACATCCTCGGAGGTCCCCATGGTGTCGAGCTTCGAGAGGTTTCACTGTAAATCAGGCATTTGATCATTCTGAACCATAATTGTGTGCTATGCGATCATGAACAGACATTATTACCCGACAATCATCAAACATACGATTACAGGTGTACAAGTTCAGCTATCGCATAATCAAACGTCACAGTGATCATTATGTTGAGCATGCATGTGTGCTTGACAAAAACAGGTGTCTTACCGCTATACAATAACTTTGGTCAGCTGCGGGGTGTTGCTCCTCAGCAGTTTGCCGATAGTCTTTGATATAGCCAGTTCCGCGTCCTCTCTGCTCCAGAAACCGATCAAAGCTGTACTTGCGCCCGTTCCATCTGAACTATCACCGATGTTGAGTCGCATGGATTCAGGGGCAGGTCGACATCCGTGGAAAAAGTTCATTATTTCACCAATTGAAACGTTCTTTGGCAGATTTGACGCTTTCACGTAAAAAAAGACTGCCTGCTTCGATGGTGTTTCAGGAACTAACGACCGTCTTGAAACACGACAATTTTCGATCATGTCTTCGACACTGATATATTTACAACTTATTTTGCATCTACCTAACATCAAACCGTCTCTTAATGTCATGGCCTTTTCTGCAAATGCATGGTTAGTAAAGTTCACATAACCTTCACCCAATGGCTTGCCAACTGCATCGTGACACACCTGTATTCCTCGTTGGGCTATTTCGAAGCCATCAAACAAGGTTCGAAGGTCTCTGGTATTGAAACTAAGAGGCAAATTACTTATTTGTATACATGTACAATTTGTCTCTGTAACTTCAGTCTTAACATTTGTAACTTCGTTCTCTTGCTTAACATCAGTCTGGCGTTTGGTAGTTTCTACCTTCTCCTGCTTAACACTGTTATTATTAGGTCCCACTTTAGACGTCGCAACTCCTTCCTTTTCTGCCGTTTGGTTGTCACTTGAAGACACACTTTGCTTTTTCATGTCAGCCATATATAGTTCATATTGTTTTGGATTTATACTTTTATTTTTGTCAACAATAGACTGAAGTTCCTCTCTTGTGCTAGGACGAACCAATACATCCCTTCTATCAAAAGATTTTGTTACTTGTAAAGCATTTCCGAACGACTTTGCATTTTTGAACTCTACAAAAGCAATACCGGATACACACTGTCTGCTTTGGTTCATGTCAATATATACAGCGTCACCGTTCCTCGCGATGATGCACCCAATAAACATAGATTTCAGTTTCGACGGATTGATATTGCTACTCAAATTGGATACCTTTACAATAAATTCCTTAGGTTTATTGACAATAAATGAACTTGTGCTGAGTGGTGTAGCCTGTTTGGCGGCATCGACCTTAGTATCACCCGTTTTCTTACTTTGTTCGACACCGTCTTCCTCGCTGGGTTCATCTGGTCGGAAACTGTCAACAACAGAATCAAACTCTTTGATGGAACAAGAATTAACCAATATTTTATTAATTCCACAAAACTTTCTATCCATCATTAACGCCCTTTTATAGGATTCAGGATTAGAACATTTCACATAAGCTTCGCCAGTTCTATTACCTTTCGCATCATTTATGATCTTTATGCCATCCCTGGGAATTTCAGAAGAAACTAGGAATCTCCGAATGTCTCTGTAATTTTTATTAAGTTCTAATCCAAATAAATGCACAGCATAAGTCTCAGATGATTTTGTACTTTTAATATCTTTCTTATCACTAATATACTTATCTTTATTCGACTCCGTGTTATTCTTTTCCGTTTTAATGGCAGTGGTGTTATTATTATTCACTGTGTCAGCTATGCCTTTACTATCTTCCATATTATTGTCAATATTGGTTTCTCTTTTTATCACTTCCTTCTCTAAGCGCTCGCGTTTATGCACTGATTTATCACTTGTATCGACTGAATGTTCTCGCTTATTTTCTGAGCGCTCATACACATTAGTTCCGCTAGAATTTGGTCCCTTTTCACTTTCGTTACCTTGAGGCCTTTTACATTCTTTATCTAACAAACTGGGGATCTTCGCTTCCTGACGGTCGGTAATTCTGTTATTAGATGGTCGTTCGTGTCCTGTATCAAACCGGCGACTACGTGGGTAAGGTGAACTTCTATCTCTGTCATTGAAATTTCTTTCACCTACAGGAGATCTACCTCTCTCTGGTCCACGGCCACGTCCGCTCCGGAAATTTGAATCATGTGAATCATCTCTACGGTCTCTGAAGCTTCTGTTTTCTTGTTCCCTATGCCCATCGGACCATGTACCATGATCACGTGACCCACGATTGTCTCTCGGTTTTTCCAACTCATCGTCTTGCCTACCCCGACCTTCATCCCTCCCTTCAGGCCGCCGTCGTCCATATCGTTCCTCGTCCCGCCAGTCTGCAGGTCCACGAGCTCCACCCATGCTTCTTTCTCGACGTTGTGGATTGTGCATGTCGTCATTCCGTTTGCCGAAATGCATATCATTCCCTCGCCTGTCCGGAGGTGGCGGTCCACGCATTTCACTTTCTTGCTTCTCAAAGCCTAGAGGTGCATGTATCTCGTTCCCTCGCCTGTCTAGCCTTGGTGGGCCTTCTATCCAATTTCTCCGTCCGCCCATATCACGTTCCCGTTGATCTCTATCTGGTTCATCTATATCACGTTCGTGATGTTGTGGTACCGATGGCCCTCCAATCGCAGGCCCTGGTGTATCTAGTAATGGCGCACGAGTCCCATATCCTCTATCAGAACGGTGCGGACCTCCAACCTCGTTCCCTCGGCTGTCTAAAATTGGATGACCTTCTATCTCATTTTTTTCTCGCGGTGGATCAAATCTCTCAATTCCTCTTCCGTCAAATCTACCTGGTGGCAGTCCCATTTCATTCACACGTCTGTCCAGACCGACAGGAATTCCGAATTCATTTCCTTGATGTGATGGTCCCATCATTTCATGTTCTCGTCTTTCATTATTTGGTCTCATACGATCCCTTTCATTTACTAGATTAGGTGGAGTCATACTATATTCGTCTCCTCTCCTATCCAAGCCTGGAGGGATTTGGTGTCCAGGTCTGTCAAAAAATGGCGGTCGTCCCAATTCATTTCCTCGTCTCTCTAATCCTCTCATATCTTGTTCACGTCGGTCAAAACCTTGTGGCACTCCCATCTCATTGTCTCGACTGTCGAAACGTGGCGGCCCTCCAGTATCGTTTCCACGTCTGTCCAATTCTGGCGGTCCTGTCATATCTTGCCCTCGTCTCTCAAAAGCATGAGACTCTTCCATTTCAAATCTTCGTCTGTCCACTACAGGTGGTTCTCCAATCTCATTTCCTCGTCCGTCCAAATTTGCGGGTGGCGGGCCACCCACTATATTGTCTCTTCTCTCGAAATCAAGAGGACGACCCATACCTTGTATTCGCTTGTGAAAACCAGGTGGTCCTCCCATGTCGTCTAAACCAGCCGTTACTCCTGATTCCACACCTCTTGTATCGTAATTTGGCGGTATCGGCCCTCCCATTCCTGGCGGACCATCCATTTCATTGTTTCGTCTGTTAAAATCTGGCGGTGGCATCCCTCCCATATCACGGATGTTCGAACCAGGCGGCACCCCCATTTCACTTCCAGGCTTGTCATTACCGGGCTGACCTCCAATATTAGGACCATGTCTATCCCAACCCGGTGGCCCTCCAACATCTGGCCCATGTCTATCCCAACCGGGTGGGCCTCGCATATCATGCCCATGTCTATCCCAACCGGGTGGACCTCGCATCTCGGGTCCATGTCTGTCCCAAGCGGGCGGACCTCCCATCTCAGGTCCACGTCTATCCCAACCAGACGGCCCTCTCATCTCTGGACCATGTCTCTCTAAACCGGGCGGTCGGTCCATATCAGGTCCACGTCTATCTACGCCGGGCGGCCCACCAAACTCAGGCCCACGTCCGTCCAAATTGGGTGGTTCACTCATATCAGGCCCACGTCTTTGCATATCCGGTGGCATACCTATCTCAGGTCCACGTCTGTCCAAATCCGGTGGTCCTCTCATCTCTTGACCATGTCTGTCTAAATGTGGGGGCCCCCCAGCTTCATTACCACTTCTGTCAAAGGTTGGCGGCCTTCCCATCTCATTGTCATGTTTTAGAAACTGTGGCGGTCCTCCCATCTGATTTCCACGTCCGTCCAAACCAGGCCTAATCTCATTTCCCAATCTGTCCAAATTAGGTGGCCCTTCAATGTCCTGTTCCCTTCGGTCCGGATGTGGAAGAATTCCTGGCCGGTCAAACCCTGGCCGGTCAAATCCTTGGATCTCGTTCCTTCGCATGTCTTCCCGGGGAAACCCTCTATCAATTCCTGGTGGTCCTCCCCTCTCACGCCCAGCAGGGTCTGGTCGTCCAGATCCTTGTTGACCAGGTGGTCGTTCCATTGCAACAACACCAGAAATATGAGGTGCGTTTATAAAACGATCCGTTTTATTGTGAATTGCATCATGCATTTCAAAATGCAAATCATTGGCATCTGGAGGTGGAACTATCCAGTCCGAAGTTTCTTGTAAAGCGTGTCCTTTTTCTGCTCTAACATTTTCCATTCTGCCTGACGTATCTCCGCGAATAGGAAATCCTGGAGGTGCATGCCCTAACAGTCCAGCAGAAACACCACTTGTCTCACTAGTTGAAAAGGGCTTTACATCTGCACTTGGAAACAACGGTTTGCCAATCGACGGCTGATGTAGATCTACAGGGCTGCTAGTAGGAACAACATATGGTGTTGCTAACAACGGTGGAAAAGGATGCTGAGGTGACATGGTGTTATGCCGACTATTAGCCGGAATGTCTTTTGCGTTTTGAATTTGCAATTTCTTATCATTTTCATGTTTGTTTTGTGATGATGGTGATAATGACCGCTTACGAGAACTGCGCCCATGAGCTGGACTACTTCTTCTGTCATTGTCCCGTCGCCTATCCCGTTCCCTGCTTCTCCTGCTACCTCTATCCCTGTCACGGTCCCTGTCGCGATCCCTGTCACGATCTCTATCACGATCCTTTCTTCGCCTGTCATCATCACGATCTCTGTCCCTTCTGTCACGCCTATCATTGTCCCTGTTCCTGTCCCTATCTCGATCATTTCGTTCTTTATCTTCTGCTCGGTCAACGTTGGTGTTTGTCTTTAATGCATTGTTAGAAGCAATTTCATCCTTGTTTTGATTATGTAAAATACCTGGTCCGAATTTGCCGAATCCACTCAGAGAGTCGTTATCCACTGTAGGTACTTTGACACCTAGTGTTTCATGTATGTTTGTGTCAAGTTTAGGTACATTAGATTGAGGGTCATCTATGGATGTGACTTTTCCATCCATTCCATGTTGTGGAAAACCACTTTTGTGTTGAAGATCTTTATCTACATTTTTTTCAGAAAATATTTTTACATCGTTCATCACTGGCAGAGCATTAACTGGGGTAATATTTGCCGAATGTGGCGGAGCGTTGCCTTTAGAGGCTGGCTGTGATAGTACTCCATATTGTTCAAATGGTTTCGCTTTCTGCTTGTCAGAAAACGCGACTCCTTGACCTTGTGGTAAGTACTGTTCTGGTCGGTATGATGCCATATTGTTTATATTAGGCTGCATGTCATTTGATTGGTTTACAGCCCAGTTCTGCAGTGGAAATGGTTCGGCGGGTGGTTTTGTATTACCCCACTGTTGTCCATATTGAGACGGACCTGTATTCACCGCTTGACCTATGTGTGGATTCACTTCTCTATCAAGTGGCTTCTGTGCTTGATGTCCGGAAGCATATTCTTGATTTCCATATCCAGTAAATTGCAATGCTGGGTCCTGGTAGATCTGTTGTTTTGGAGGCATTCCACCCACGGAATATTCTCCCGGTAAATCTTTTTCAAATGAATTACTAGGTTGGTGCTGCTGTTGAACTGAAGTAGTGTACGTTCCTGGCGCTGGGTAGCCACTGCCCAACACTGGAGCAGGCGGCTTGCTGATTGGTGGAGCAGACGGATTCGGAGTCACAACGCCTACAGTGCTTTGTTGTTTTGCTTCAGTGATTGTATTTTGCATTTCAGTTTTACTACTAAGAAACAACTGAATTGGACTATCGTTAATTATACCAGACGTCCTCATCATTGCTAGACGCGCGTCCTCGTCAGTACTGAATGCAATGAAAGCATCGCCTTTTTCACCACCTATGATGTGTACCCCTCCCGGTGGAATGGTCAGTCCTTGGAAGAAATTTCTGACATCCATGGCGGACGACGACCAGGACAGACCTTGTAGGCGGATGATCACCGACATTTTCAAGTCTGGAAAGAAAACAACAAGGTAAGTAGGATAATACATTTACCGCCATATTGGTCTACGATTTGAGAATTGTGCGACCAGTGTAAAGACAGAACAGCTTGCGTATCCGCGAGTATGTACAGGGTCTACACTGTTCGCCATTCAGTAAAATGAAAACAAATTACACATCTCCAGAGCTATGTGAAATGTCAATTGGTTGTTTGTAGCCAGTAATTTATCAGCCTCTACGATGGTTATATAGGAAACAAACACAGCTTCGTCAGATCATAGCCAATATAGTTATACTAGGCACTGCGTCTCAGATATGCCCAGAAAGTGATAAAATAGAATCAGTAAATATCAGTTCAAACGGGCTGTATCTCAGATGGTACATCAGACAATGCATTTCACAACAAGAGTGCCGAAGGTCACAAAAGACGCCCGTCGAGGTTAGCCAGTATACAGGGGGACATATCTCTATGTAAGATGAAATCAGTAACACTGATGTGTATACCACTCAACAATTAAAAAATATAGAAAAACGTTAACGTAAATTTAACTAGATTGGTCAGTAAGCGAGGCTTACAGAATACCCCCCCACCCCCTCACGCGGGCCCAGGTACCCCCAAATATGTCAAATAATTTCTAAGTGTGTCGGCTTGTGACACTGACGCTGGGTTTAGAGGGGGCGGCGCGAACGTGAATTTGTCACAGGGTGGTAGAGGTCCATTGTAGCAATGCGTGTGTGAAATGTGAAGCAGATCCTCAGATGTTAAGTTTTGTAAAGAGACTAAGTATGTGACCTTGACCTTGGGATCAGCGGGGGTTGGACGGTCGTAGATATGTCACAGCATGTTTGTTTCTTTATTGGTGTTTAACGGCCTATCAACAGCTAAGGTCATGTAAGGCCGGGCAAACAGGTTCGACCCCGTTTTAACCTGCTGCATTGGGGGGGAAATCCCAAAATCAGAACGGAATATTTACATCGAGATACAACATATTCAGCCCTGAAATTAGAATAACCTGACCTGGTGCCAGGTCCATATCGCACCAAAGTCACTTGGGCCCCTTCCCCTATTTAAAAGTAATACCGTCCGGTAGGATTACTCTTATAAGTGTCACAGCATGATAGTACAGCCTTAGCGGAATGCACAAGTAAAATATTAAAAATATTCAATGAAGGAAATAGAAGTTATAACCGATTTCTCTGATGTTAAGTTTTGTAAAGAGACTAAGTATGTGACCTTGACCTCGATATCAGCGGGGCTTTGTCACAACATGATAGTAGAGCCTTAGAGGAATGCATGCATGAAATATTAAGAATGTTCGATGAAAGAAATAGAAGTTATAACATATTGTTCTGATGTTAAGTGTTGTAAAGAGATTAAGAATGTGACCTTGACCTTGGGGTCAGCGGGGGTTGGACGTCGTGGATTTGGCACAGCATGGTAGTAGAGCCTTACAAGAATACATGTGTGAAATATTAAGTATTTTAGATCTTAGATATTTCACAGCATGATAGTACAACCGTAGCGGAATGCACAAGTGAAATATTAAGAATTTTCAATGAAGGAAATATAAGTTATAACTTATTTCTCTGATGTTAAGTTTTGTAAAGAGACCAAGTATTTGACATTGACCTTGGGATCAGCGGGGGTTGGACGGTCGTGGGTTTGGCACAGCATGGTAGTAGAGCCTTACAAGAATACATGTGTGAAATATTAAGCATTTTAGATAAAGGAAATAGAAGTTATAACATATTTCTCTGATGTTAAGTTTTGTAAAGAGACTAAGTATTTGACCTTGACCTTGGGATCAGCGGGGTTTGGACGGTCGAGGATTTGGCACAGCATGCTAGTGGAGCCTTACAGGAATGCATGTGTGAAATATTAAGCATTTTAGATGAAGGAAATAGAAGTTATAACATATTTCTCTGATGTAAAGTTTTGTAAAGAGATCAAGTATGTGTGACCTTGACCTTGGGATCAGCGGGGGTTGGACGGTCGTATATATGTCACAGCATGATAGTACAACCTTAGAGGAATGCACAAGTGAAATATTAAGAATTTTCAATGAAGGAAATAGAAGTTCAAACTTATTTCTCTGATGTTAAGTTTTGTAAAGAGACCCAAGTATTTGACATTGACCTTAGGATCAGCAGGGGTTGGACGTCGTTGATTTGGCACAGCATGGTAGTAGAGCCTTACAGGAATGCATGTGTGAAATATTAAGCATTTTAGACGAAGGAAATAGAACCTATAACACATTTCTCTGATGTTAAGTTTTGTAAAGAGACTAAGTATTTAACCTTGAACTTGGGATCAGCGGGGGTTGGACGGTCGTGGATTTGGCACAGCATGGTAGTAGAGCATTACAGGAATGCATGTGTGAAATATTAAGCATTTTAGATGAAGGAAATAGAAGTTATAACAATATTTCTCTGATGTTAAGTTTAGTGACGGACAGACGGACGAACGAATAACCTGACTCCAGTATACCATTGTATAACAAGATTGTAGAAGGCACGTCGAGGCATGGCCAGTCAATAAGGGGATATAATTCACTGAAAATCCGTCAAGTAGCCTCTTGTTATTATGCGGACAAGGATACAGAATGCGAAAATTAATAAAAAATGGCCACCAATGGGGAGATAATTCATCGCTCAAGTTTGAAAATGGATACAGTTCATCGATTTCCCAAGGTAGACCAATTTTGGTTACGATCCATCAAGTAGAACTCGAGTTATTGCGTGTACAAGGATACAGAGTGCGAAAATGATAAATGTCCGCCAAGGGGAGATAAGTCATCAAAAATTGGGAAAATCAATAAGGCTATTCATCTTGCCGTGACTGGGAGCGCCGTGGCGTAATGGTTAGTGTGTCGGACTACTGATCCAAGGGTCGTGGGTTCGAGCCTGACTAGCGGCGTGCGTTGTGTCCTTGAGCAAGACACTTTATCCACACTGCTCCAGTTCACCCAGCTGTAAATGGGTTCCGATAATTCGTAGTTGCTCTGTAAATACGAATTACCGGCTTCTCTCAAAAAGTCTCTACCTCCGTTCATTCTCCCATTCTTGGGAGACGGCATGCAAGGTCATAGAGCCAGTGCCGCCGTTAAATATAAGCATAAACATGATAAACATGTATTGTTTTGTTTCGTTACGATCGTGGACAAGGATACAGAGTGCGAACATAAAAAATGGACGCGAATGGGAGATAAGACATCGGAATGTTTTGAATATATATATAGGATTCTTCGTCTTGCCATGATAAACATATGTACCGAAATTGGTAATAACTTTAGTTATTGCGTGGACAAGTATAGAGCGTGAGACAATTAACAAGAAGACAACGAAGCGCGCCTGGTGGTCCTTTAGTTTAACGTATATCAAGAAGCTATGTGAAAGGAAACTGAAATTAAAAGAAATTTCCCCCAATGTTAAGTTTGCGAAAGCGCAAAAATTGTGACATTGACCTTAGGGTTAGCGGGGGTCTGAGGGTTATGGATGTGGTAGGGCATGATAGAGAACCATTAGAGGAAGGGATGTCTAAAATATCAAGAAGAGCGGTGAAAGAAACAGAAATTATAACAAATTTCCACCGATGTTAAGTTTGTGAAAGCACTAAGATTTAGACCTTGACCTACGGGTTAGCGGGGGTCTGATGGTCGTGGATTTGTCATGGCATGATAGAGGACCATTAGAGGAAGGCATTTATGAAATAGCAAGAAGTGGAGTGAAATGAAACGGAAATTATAACAAAGTTTCCCAACGTTATCTAGGCATTCAGGTTAGCGGGGCCCGAGCATCGTGCGATCACAGCATGATAAAGAAACATTAGAGGAAGGCAAGTGTGAAATATCAAAACGTTTGGTGAAAGGAAACAGAAATAATAACAATAATTCCGCGGAATCAAATGTCTCGCCTTGTCCCGCCGCCTTGACCTCGAGCCTGGGCCAGAAAGCAATTTTCACTGGCTCGAACATATACAATTATTTACTAGTGAGCCATAGCATATCAGATTATATTCTATGGCTCACTAGTCAATACTTGTTTTAGTATATGATAATAGTCGGTATATAGCACTTACGACCTTATGCTACTAGACAAAAATGGAAAAAGAATTTGAGAAAAAAAAACACAAGAAACGAGGCCACTTTTTGTAGACTAGATGGCCGTGGCCTGCATGTCGCGCCTTGGGGCGAGGCATGGACACTAACAAAAGAGATATAGTAGATGGAAACACTTTAACAGGACACACGGACGGACGGACGGACGGACGGACGTATGCCAAAATGCCGACTATATCGCGCTTTCCGCAAGCGGGCGCGACAATGATGATAAACACCCATGTGAAGTATCAAGGTAATGGGTGAAGCAGTTGCAGAGATATAGTACACAAAAAAATCAAAGTAATTTGACCTTGACATTGGGCACAGGGACCGCACGGTTGGGGGTAGACTGAAAATATGGATGATGATAAACACCCATGTAAAGTTTCAAGGTAATGGGCGAAGCAGTTGCAGAGATATAGTATAACGAAAAACTATAAGCAAAAAACTTTAACCAGACGTACGTTAAAAAGTTAACGTTGAAAATGGCTAAGTGAATTACGTAGAAATAATAGGTGAAGGTAAAAAAAATGGTCACATGTTGGATAGTTGTATGTGGTGGGCACCACCCCTTGGTTATGAAGCTGTGAAAGTTTGGTGGTCCTAGGTGGTACAGTACCAAAGAAATGGAGTTAAACACGAAAACTTAACATTGTAAACGCGAAAAGTTAACATTGACTGCGTGGAAAAAATGGGTCAAGTTCAAAAAGGTAACATGTTGGATAGTGATATGTGGTGGGCACCCCTTGGTTATGAAGCTGTGAAAGTTTGTTGGTCCTATGTGTTACAGTAACAAAGAAATGGACTGGAAAACTTAACATTGATTGTGGACGCCGCCCGCCCGCCTGGCTTTCGCCAATCCAATAGCGTGGATTTTTTCCCTCAAAAAAAAACTGGCTAAAAATGGAAAAAAAGTTTAAAAAAAAAGAGTTTAAAATGATTTTTTCTCCAAGAAAAACTCACTAAAAATGGAAAAAAAGTTTAAAAAAAAACAAGTTAAAAAAATTAACAAAAAAATAATGCTCGCTACTGGAGCCCAGAATTTTTATAATAGTCCTATATTTATCTACATATCATATCTGCACAGGTCCACATATTGCCACAATATTGTCAACACAGTTTACGGAAATGTAATACCCAGGTATAATAATTTACCTGTATAAATTACCTGTAATAATTTAGCTGGACATTTAGTGGTCAAGCTGGAAAGGCGCACTAAAAATTGCAATCAATGGGAGACAAGTCATCGGGAATTTTTGAAAATGAATACGATTCTTCCTTTTGAAAAATATATACCGACTTTTGTTACGATCCGTCAAGTACAGCTTCAGTTGCGTGGACAAGGATACAGAGTGCGAAAATTAAAAATGGCCGCCAAAAACGATAACAAAAAATCAATATGCTTCTTCGTTTTGTCGTGATAAATATGTAAGTCCGAAATTGGTAATGACCAGTCAAGTAAATCTCTAGTTATTGCATGGACAAGCTGTGCCCGCCCGTACAAGGTGAATACACAATACGTCCCGGTTTTTTTTCAAACGGGCGTATACAAACAGTCGAGATATGTCAAGGAATGTTTATGAATACAATCGCAACTTGTAACTGGACATAGACATGTATTGTCGGCTAATTATTTCACTTGAATGTTTGCTTCCGATACTGTAAACATCAACTCCAGACAATGTTATGCTAAATTGAACATGGGTGTAGGCCTATTGCGTCATAGATGTATCGGAAATCACGCAAGTAGTGATGTGATTCCTTTCAACCGATTCGTGGTTACTACTGACAACATCTTTAATCAAATAACATGGTGCTAAATTGACTGATGTACAATGCTAGTTATTTACCGAGGATGAAGCGAAAACAACACATACTGGATATCTGACGTATAATAAGAGACACGGGGCCTTTTAACATTTTCAACACCACAGGCCTGTATAGTGGTATTGGAACAAGAGGGCCATAATGGCCCTATATGGCTCACCTGTGCAATGTCACAAAAATCAAGCAAATACTGGTATGTAACGTTTTCAATACATATACATCAAAATAAGCCCATGACAGGCACAAAATGTCACTGCAACAAACTTGAGAGGTTTGGAGACCACAACAGGATGCTTCCAGCCGACTTTTTATTGCAATCCTTAGATTTTATGTATTGCATTCCGTAAAAAAGTGGACCCCTATTTGATCCCCCGGGCCATGCCCATTTTTGATCCAGATGTCACCATTTTAACAGCTTTGAAAAAGCATTGTACATCGATCATTTCTGTCAAGTTTCGTCGAAATCGGTCTGGTGGTTCGTGAGAAGATTTTTTAAGAATTTATGCTATTTTTAGACGGCGGCCATCTTGGATTAACGACGACCGCCATTTTAACAAAACTGAAAAGGTTTTACCAATGAACCATAACTGCGAAGTTTGGCCACCAATCGCCAAGCGTTTGTATGAAGAAGACATTTGAAACCTAATAAAAGAACGACCTTTTGACCTCTCAGCGGCCATCTTGGACGATGTAATCATCCGATTCGATGAAAACAGCACCACAGCGATCGCCTCATCAATACCTTTCACTTGATATAACATAAGACCATATACCGTCAAAAATGAAATGGGAGATGACCACGATAAGTTCTGCTTTCGGTCAAATCCCATTAGTTATCATGTATTATATATCACTTGTATTGGATGATCAGGGGTCACCATTTTAACAAATTTGAATCAAAGGACTGAAAGTCCTGAAATCCGTCGCAGTACGTGCTCAACCATTTTAATATTTCACACAAAAAACATATATATACTCCATTTAAAATAAATATATTCGTCGAATCAGTATGGATTATCAATGTTGCAAAAACAATATTTATCTTGACAAACATGATTGTTCAAAATAATTTCACCTCGACCTTGGACATGAAGGTCACATGGGTGTGGTACATGTATGGAATTAAAATATGGATGATCATAAGGAAGTATATGAAGTTTGAAGTCAATCTGACTTACGGTTGCAGAAAACTTTAAGGCAAATCGTACGGATGCAAATGTCTAAGTAATTTGACCTTGACCTTGGAAATGAAGGCCGCATGAGTGTGGTATGGAATGAAAATATGTTGATGATAAGGAAGTATGAGGTTTGAGGTCCATCCGACTTTCCGTCACAGAGATAATGGGTACCCAAACTCTTTAACGTGGACGGACGGAATTACGAAAACTATATACCCCTCGACATACTTTGTATGCCGGGGGGGGGGGGGGGGTATATCTATAGTTTTGTATACACAGTTTAAACTTTATATATTTTACAACAATTACAAACAAGAGCGAGCAGCCATGCATGGAACATGGCAGGTGACATATGCCATCAGTCCCTTTTTTCCTGTCACAGTCATAGCTCAGGAACTAGACTGGTGACATATGTCATCAGTCCATTTTCTCCTGACACAGTCTCCTAAATTTAAAATTCATATCATTTTCCAATTCAACTAGGAATCCTCAGCGATTTGTAACCCGAAGGATATAACAACAAGAGCTGTAGGAGAACAGCATAGCTCGACTACGAGGGTTGTCGATGTACACATAGCTTGACAAACAAGGTGGCCGCGGCCTGCATAAAAACCTTAACCAAAGTTGACTAAAAACCTTAACCAAGGGAAATTAAGTAAGTAATTCAAGGTTAAATGTAGGTCAATGTCAGCTATAGGTCAGGGGTTATTGATGTACATCGCTAGGAGATGAAGTTTTCCAAGTATGGTTTCTGTAGGTCCAGGAGTATTCCATATGCAAGCTTGACTAAAAACCGTAACCAAGGAGAAATAACTAAGTAATCCAAGGATAAAAGTAGGTCAATGTCAAATATAGGTCAGGGATTATTGATGTACATTACTAGGAGATGAAGTTGTCCAAGTATGGTTGATGTAGGCCCAGGAGTATTCCATATACAAGCTTGACTATAAACATTAACCAAGTAATTCAAGGTTAAATGTAGGTGAAGGTAAAATATAGGTCAGGGGTTACTGATGTATATCCCTATGAGAAAAAGTTATCCAAGTATGGTGTCTGTATGCACAATAGTATACAAGCTTGACTAAAAACCTTAACCAAGGTTGACTAAAAACCTTAACCAAGGGGGATTAACTAATTAATTCAAGGTTAAATGTAGGTCAATGTGAAATATAGGTCAGGGGTTGTTGATATACATCACTAGGAGATGAAGTTGTCCAAGTATGGTTGGTGTTGGGCCAGGAGTATTCCTCCATCTACAAGGTTGACTAAAAACCTTAACCAAAGAGAATTAACTAAGTAATTGAAAAGGAAATGTAGGTGAAGGTCAGATATAGATCAGGGGTTATTGATGTACATCCCTATGAGAAAAGGTTGTCCAGGTATGGTGTATGTATGCACAATAGTATTCCAAGTACAAGCTTGAGTAAAAACGTTAACCAAGATTGACTAAAAACCTTAACCAAGGTGACTTAAGTAAGTAACTGAAGAGGAAATATAGGTCAAGGTGAAATATATATCAGGGGTTGTTGATGTACATTACTAGGAGATGAAGTTGTCCAAGTATGGTGGGTGTAGGGCCAGTAGTATTCCATATACAAGCTTGACTAAAAATCTTAACCAAGGGGAATTAACTAAGTAATTCAAAAGGAAATGTAGGTTAAGGTCAAATATAGATCAGGGGTTATTGATGTACATCGCTATGAGAAAAGGTTGTCCAAGTATGGTGTCTGTATGCACAATAGTATTCCATGTAGAAAGCTTGATTAAAAACCTTAACCAAGGTTGACTAAAAACCTTAACCAAGGGGAATTAACTAAGTAATTCAAGGTTAAATGTAGGTCAAAGTGAAATATAGGTCAGGGGTTGTTGATGTACATCACTAGGAGATAAAGTTGTCCAAGTATGGTTGGTGTAGGGCCAGGAGTATTCCATCTACAAGCTTGACTAAAAACCTTAAGCAAAGAGAACTAAGCAATTCAAGAGGAAATGTAGGTGAAAGTCAAATATAGATCAAGGGTTATTGATGTAGATCCCTAGGAGATGAAGTTGTCCAAGTAGGGCCAGGAGTATTCCATCTACAAGGTCGACTAAAAACCTTAACCAAGGGGAATTAACTAAGTAATTCAAGAGGAAATGTAGGTCAAGGTCAAATATAGATCAGGGGTTATTGATGTACATCACTATGAGAAAATGTTGTCCAAGTATGGTGTCTGTATGCACAATAGAATTCATGTAGAAAGCTTGACTAAAAACCTTAACCAATGGGAATTAACTAAGTAATACAAGGTTAAATGTAGGTCAAAGTCAAATATAGGTCAGGGGTTGTTGATGTACATCACTAGGAGATAAAGTTGTCCAAGTATGGTTGGTGTAGGACCAGGAGTATTCCATCTACAAGCTTGAATAAAAACCTTAACAAAAGAGAATTAACTAAGTAATTCAAGAGGAAATGTAGGTCAAGGTCAAATGTAGGTCAAGGTCAAATATATATCAAGGGTTATTGATGTACATCCCTAGGAGATGAAGTTGTCCAAGTATGGTGGGTGTAGTGCCAGGAGTATTCCATATACAAGCTTGACTAAAAACCTTAACCAAGGAGAATTAACTAAGTAATTGAAGAGGAAATGTAGGTCAAGGTCAAATATATATCAGGGGTTATTGATGTACATCCCTATGAGAAAAGGTTGTCCAAGTATGGTGTCTGTATGCACAATAGTATTCCATAGACAAGCTTGACTAAAAACCTTAACCAAGGTCGACTAAAAACCTTAAACCAAGGGGAATTAACTAGGTAATTCAAGGTTAAATGTAGGTCAAGGTCAAATATAGGTCAGGGGTTGTTGATGTACATCACTAGGTGATAAAGTTGTCCAAGTATGGTTGGTGTAGGGCCAGGAGTATTCCATCTACCAGGTTGACTAAAAACCTTAACCAAAGAGAATTAACTAAGTAATTCAAGAGGAAATGTAGGTCAAGGTCAAATGTAGGTCAAGGTCAAATATAGATCAAGGGTTATTGATGTACATCCCTAGGAGATGAAGTTGTCCAAGTATGGTGGGTGTAGTGCCAGGAGTATTCCATATACAAGCTTGACTAAAAACCTTAACCAAGGAGAATTAACTAAGTAATTGAAGAGGAAATGTAGGTCAAGGTCATATATCAGGGGTTTATTGAGGTCAAATCCATATAGATTGTCAGTTATTGTTAGTATGCACAATATATTCCATATGACAAGCTTGACAAAAACCTAACCAAGGTCGACTAAAAAAAAAAACCTAACCAAGAATTAACTTAATCAAGGTAAAGTAGGTCAAGGTATAGGTCAGGGGTTGTTGTGTACATCACGGTGTAAAGTCCAAGTATGGATTGGTGTAGGGCAGGAGTACCACTACAGGTTGACTAAAAACCTTAACCAAAGAGAATTAACTAAGGTAATCAAGAGGAAATGTAGTCAGGTCAAATGTAGGCAAGGTCCAAATATTGAATCCAAGGGTTATTGAAGTTACATCTAGGAGTGAAGTTGTCCAAGTATGGTGGGTGTAGTGCCAAGTTCCATATCAAATTGACTACCTAACCAAGGAAATTAACTAGGGGTAATTGTTGATGTAGGTCAAGGTCATATATCAGGGGTATTGATGTACACCTATGGAAAAGTTGTCCAAGTATGGTGGTATTGTATGCACAATTAGGGCCATAGACAACATTGACTAAAAACCTTAACCAGGTTCCACTAAAAACTTAACCAAGGGGAATTAACTAGTATTCAAGGTTAAATGAGTCAAGGTCAAATATAGGTCCCAGGGGTTGTTGAAAGTACAAGGTGATAAAGTCAAGTAATGGTTGGTGTATTGGGCAAGGATCCATCTACCAGGTTGACTAAACCTAACCAAAGAGAATTAACTAGTAATTCAGGAAATGTAAGGTCAAGGTCATAGATCAGTGGTTACTGATGTACATCCCTCGGAGATGAAGTTGTCCAAGTATGGTGGGTGTAGGGCCAGGAGTATTCCATATACAAGCTTGACTAAAAACCTTAACCAAGGGGAATTAACTAAGTAATTGAAGAGGAAATGTAGGTCAAGGTCAAATATAGACCAGGGGTTATTGATGTACATCCCTATGAGAAAAGGTTGTCCAAGTATGGTGTCTGTATGCACAATAGTATTCCATGTACAAGCTTGACTAAAAACCTTAACCAAGGTTGACTAAAAACCTTAACCAAGGGGAATTAACTAAGTAATTCAAGAGGAAATGTAGGTCAATGTCAAATATAGATCAGGGGTTATTGATGTACATCACTATGAGATGAAGTTGTCCAAGTATGGTGGGTGTAGGGCCAGTAGTATTCCATATACAAGCTTGACTAAAAACCTTAACCAAGGCGTGACGGTGACGCCGACGCCGACGCCGGGGTGACAACATAAGCTCTAATTATTCTTCGAATAGTCGAGCTAAAAACGTTCTACTTTCACTTTCATTTCAGCTACACATTCAATTTTAATTTATTGAGTAAATGATGCCTAAATATTTATTTAAATTAATATCTAATTATTTAAATATACTTTTTTTAAGTTTGGATTTCCGCGCGAACTGTTTTACTAAATTCATTATAGATTAGTTGATTTGTTAAGTAAAATGGACACTGATTAATAATATCGATGGCTCAAGATGATTAAAACAGTATGTAACTGTCAAAAAACAATGTTTCTGCTTTAAATCATCATAATTTCGCTGTCCAATGTCGGATTTTATCGAGCCATTGACCTATGTAAAGTTCAGAATGTAAGCTTTAATCTGATTGGTCATTAAAGAAAAACGTCACAGGGAAATCCCGCCCCCTACTATATCATTGCGCAAAATATCAACATACATAACAAAGAACTCATATTAATACATAACAGTTAATAGTTTATAAAGTATACAAAAACTTTTGCAATAACACACATATAGCACAAAAAAGCAAACAACACATGTATTACGCTGAAACGGTAAGATAGCTCGCTGTTTTACAGTTGTTGAACTACTTTTTGATGGCATAGTACCGCGTGTTTTTCTAAAGTTAAACCCGCAAACAGTGACACTGCGACCGCCACTTAACTCATTAGAATATCTGCAATGACTGAGAATTTTTGATTAACGATGACCGCCATTTTAACAAAACTGAAAAGGCTTTACCAATGGACCATAACTGCGAAGTTCGCTACCAATGGCCAAGCGGTTTGTATGAAGAAGACGTTTGAAATCTATAATAAAAGAACGACCTTTTGACCTTTCGGCGGCCATCTTGGATGATGTAATCATCTGATTTCGACAAAAAAATGCTCCCAAGTGATCGTTTCGTCCATTCCTTCGAATTGATATATGACATGACCATATTCGGTCAAATGTGAAATTTGACCCCTACTTGACCCCTACTGCCCCGCCCATTTTTGATCCGGGGGCCACCATTTGAAGGAATCAGCTTCGTCGAAATCGGCCTGGCGGTTTGTGAGAAGATTTTTTGAGAATTTGACCTACTTTTAAACGGTGGCCATCTTATTTCGCGATGACCATCATTTTAACAAAAATGAAAAGGCTTGACCCAATAACCATTAGCGTGAAGTTTAGCCAATATCGGCCAAGCGGTTCACGAGAACAAGACATTTGAAATCTTTATTAAAAGAATGACCTTTCGACCTTTCGGCGGCCATCTTCGATGACATGACCATCCAATTTCGACACAAAATGTACCAGAGCGATCGCCTCTTTGATACCTTCGATTTAATATAGACATGACCATATTCGGTCAAAAATAAAACGCCCATTTTTTACCCGGTGTCACCATTTTAACAACTTTGAAAGAGCATTGTACATCGATCATTCCTACTAAGTTTCGTCGAAATCCGGCTAGCGGTTCATCAGAAGATTTTTTAAGAATGTATGCTATTTATAGACGGCGGCCATCTTGGATTAGCGATTACCTCCATTTTAACAAATCTGAAAAGGCTTCACCCATGGACCATAACTTTTAAGTTTGGCTACCATGGGCCAAGCGGTTCATGTGAAGAAGAATTTTGAAATCTCTAATAAAAGAACAACCTTTTGACCTTTCGGCGGTCATCTTGGAAGACATAACCATTCGATTTCGACAAATAATGCATCAGAGTAATCGCATCGTTGATACCTTCGATTTGATATATGACATGACCATATTCGGTCAAAAATAAAATTTGACCCCAATTTGACCCCACGGGCCACGCCCATTTTTGACCCCGGGGTCACCATTTTAACAACTTTGAAAGAGCATTGTACATCGATCATTCCTACAAAGTTTTCTTGAAATCCGGTTGGCAGTTCTTAAGACCATGACGATGAAGTTTGGTGACTATAGGCCCAATGGTTACCGAGGAGAAGACGTTAGAAAATGTTCACGGACGACGGACGAAACTGTTCACGGACGACGGACGCCAGACGACGGACGACGGACGGACACGTTGCGGTAACAATAGCTCACATGAGCTTCGCTCAGGTGACCTAAAGAAAGTGTGGATCCAGACGAGCCGGCTCGTGACCGAGTCGTCTAATCAGGATCTGCACTGTCTATTATTAGAAGTACTTCTTATCGGCCAACTCGTAGCACGCTGTTCTCTGATGTCTTCCTATGATGTTGCACCAAATTTTATTCATGTGTGTGTCATACTATTGGTGGTATGTATCAAACGCCAGACTATGCCGATGTCTTGTATGCACTAAGATGGCTGGCATGGCAACTACATGCACCGTGTAGGATATAGTTATTAGAGAATGTTCACATGTATGTTATGCATATATCCCATCACATTATTATGCATGAATCATAGGATGATCCGGGGTCCCACGGGTCCTAACTAACCGTATTCGACTCGAATAGTATACATTACCCAACTTACACATAGCTCAAAATCGGGGAATATATCTTTGAATATATCTAACATTTGCCTAGCTCTGCAATACACAACAGGCGAAAATGATATAAATCGGTCGTGTCGTTTCGTGAGTCTACTGCCTCTGCGTACGGTACGGCCCTTAAAACATAGCCACTTGGCAATGCGTTATTTAACAGGGAGAAAAAAACGAAATTCTGTAACTTATTTTTCTGTCACTTATTGCTACGTGTATGTATATTTAAGACATTTATAAAGAATAGAGCTTGGTCCGTTACTTCAACATGTGGTTATAGAGAGTGCGAAGCGGACTTCGACGCGAAAACTTAATATTGCGGAATATATCCTGGACTGCTCATAATTCGAGACTCTAACGATATTAAACAACATGCGTAATAAATAATAAGAGTATAAACCTTTTTTTATTAGTTACATGCAAATATAATGCAATTATCTGTATATATATTGCGTTTACTGGCTTCAAAAGCACAGAGAAATGCAATTGTTTACTTTCCAAACACGCTCGTCTACAAATGGCCGCCTCCAGCGTACCGTGAAAGGTCGCGACCTCTGACCCTATGACGTCATATGCTCTTCCGGTGCAGGTGCCCGGTTCGAAAACACCACAAATTGTGTCTGAATAATGTACCATTGAGTTCAGGGGTCACGATACATATTGTTTCGAACTTAAATGATTAGACAAACGAATGCCAACTTGGAAAATATAATTTGCTAGATTAAACAAATTAAACAATATGAAGTTTCAGCTTGTTGGTTTTAATACTTTTTTAAAGTGGTAATGTTTATTTTTGGAGTAAGACATTTCAATCCCTTCTGCATGTGGTACTCGTCCACAATGGGAATAACAAAAACAGAGACCAGATTGCATATATCTGCTGATAAATGGAGGTATTGGACTGATGTGGACGAACTTAAAAGTGACAATTTAAAAAAAAATAGGCTAAGGTGGTGACTGAATGAAAATCCATATTCCTACATTATTAGTGCCTTTCTACCTACAAATATTACGTGACCTCCATTGATAAACATGTAAACAACATACGGGTTCAAGCGAACTCATTTATGTGTAAGTTTTCCTATCGAAATCCGGATTTTAATGGAGGGGGTTAATGGGATTAGTGGAAAACACAACATTTAGGTGTGTTGTGTTGTTTGGCAATGTATTAGTCCTGTTTAAATCGCATTTTTCTAACTTGGCATTTGTGACCTTTCATCTGGCTTCGGTTGAACGCACAAGTGTAATGGAAGTGACGTAACCCATAAATCTCGCGATAGAACGAGAAAATAAAAATGGTCTCGAATCTGTGCGGCTATCGAAGTTAGAGGATCGTATGATATATGTACTGGGGGTTCTGGGACATATAATCAATTTTAAAGATGCATGACTACTCAGTAGGCACAACATTTTCTTTATAGGAATTAAGTAAGTGTATAATTGTGTCACTATTCCACGTACCAGTTCTAAAAATTACGAGTGCCGCTATACAGATATAATTATTTAATAATATTTATTTTATTGATAGCGACTCGCGGTGGCATCAGGCTATTTTCATATGCAAATGAGGCATGATAGTTTTTAATTATGTGTACTAATTGAATGCGTCACCTGAAAAACATAATATTTTCGACAGATTATAAAGTATGATCATTGCACATAAAATAAATAAATACAGGGAATAAATAGCGACGTCTGTTAACATTTTAGGGAAACACGGTTATCGCCCCTTATATCAGTGTGGAAATATACGTCTGATATAAAATGTGTAATGATGCCAATCAATACGTGGGGTAATGGTGAATAAATGTTTAGTTTGCCAAAAAATGGCTCAGATGGTGTCTCTGATATAAAGAACATGGTGTGCCTACTGAGTGGGCATGTATCTTTAAGCAATAGCTAAACCATGGTTAAGCTTATCCTAATGGTGTACGAACGGGGTCAAAACTAAAATTACAGGCACACCTATAAAATTGTACAGGTCCACCTGTAAATTTATTGGTCCACCTGGTCCACCTGTAAATTTATTGGTCCACCTGCATATTTTACAGGTGCACCTGTAAAATTGTATAGGTGCACTTGTAATCACATAGGGTAAACCTATGTATTTGTATTGGTATCGCCGCCGACAGTTAGCCACGCCCCAGACCCCCCTCAATGCGATGGTCCGTAGTGATATATTGGAGTAACCATAACAACAAAATGCATTGTGTTACTCAACGTTTAACTGTCATACGCAACCGCTAATTGAAAATAATATTATGAAAAACTACTTGCACTGCACAATATCAACAACGGATGTTGTACGTAAAAAAATACATCGGATTATTTTGTTGCGTGTGATTTGCCGCCATTTGCGGCACAAATCGTGCGGTCATCGCTAAATTTAGTAACAGGCTATACTTTTCGGCAGAGTTAACTCCCCTCCGAATACTCTTCGAAACACGCGACGCGTTTAACACACACACGACATCAAGTTTAACCTTCCGACAGTCTATGTTTAAACTCACCCGACACCTGTGCGAAACAAAACTCGCACGTGTGGGTCTAACTGATGTTTAATCCTCATTCTATTGATTGATTTACAGCGGATTTTAGTGACATTCCCGAATTCGGCCTGATTGACATTTGTCTATGGTGGCCAATACACGTCAACATGAGTGTCAATTCTACGTTCAGGGATAAGTCAGTATTTAAAGTGGTAAATTACAGTCAGGGAACAAATTAATGACAGTATAACACATCCAGCGTATAGTAATACCCATATTAATGCAAGTACTGAAAATACGACAAAAACAATTCTAACAAGTTTGCATGGGCTTCCATACATTGAACATTTTGTCAGCGGTTTCCCCAATGACGTCATTTGTACGTTTTAATATACTCGATCCGGGGCCAACTATTTTATTCACAAAACAGAAGTAAACATGGCGATGTACCGACAAGGCATTTTCAGGCGCGACACCGCTTCCGTGGCGGAATTCTTGTAGCTTCAATCAGTTTTCAATATATCTATAATGATCATAGATATCTGGAATCTGTATTTATATTTGAATTCATTATGTCTTATATATGTGCTACCGTATCTTTTTGATATTGCTATGCATAATCTGTAATGTTGTTGAATGTTTTGGTACATACTGTAGCAGTGCATACTGTAGTTGTGCCATATCAATAGCTTACCCCTTAACCATTAAAACGCTGAAAAAGAAAATTGCTGTCTGCTCATTTTGTATATTTTAATCTCTTTAAAAACCTGTTTTGGCAGCGCAGTAGAATCGTCTCAGTATCACGGTTTTTGAGGAGAAAATATAAAAATATTTAAAACAGCAGACGACAATTGTCGTTTCCAGCGCTTTAAAGGTACATGCCCACTCAGTATGCCCACTCAGTAAGCCCAAAATGTCATTTATAGGAATTAAATAAGTGTATAACTGTCTCACTATTCCACCAGTTCTAAACGTTACAAGTGCCCGCTATACAGATATAATCATTTAGTAATATTTATTTTACTGATAGTGACGCGCGGTGGTATCAGGCTATTTTCATATGCAAATGAGGCATGATATTTTTTAATTATTTATACTAAAGAAATGAGTCACCTGAAAAAAATAATATTTTCGACAGATTTTAAAGTATGATCATTGCACATCATAAAATAAATACAGAGATTAAAAAGTAATGTCCGTTAACATTTTAAGCAAACACGGTTATCGCCCCTGATATCAGTGTGTAAATTTACGTCTGATATAAAATGTATAATAATGCCAATCAGTATGTGGGATAATGGCGCATGAATGTTTATTTTGCCAGGAAATGTCTCAGATGATGTCTCTGATGTAAAGAACATTTTGTACCTACTGAGTGGGCATGTACCTTAAGGGTTAATGAAACTGCAACACCACCAATCAATCAATCAATGAATCAAGTTTAATCTTGTAGTACCATATGTTCAGTACTTTCAGTACTTTGATTTTAGTTTTGACCCCGTTCGTACACCATATATCCTAGCCGTGGCTTAGCAATGCAATGATTAGCAATTTCGCTTGTCGTAAAATGAAACCCATGTTATTATATAAAATTACAATAGTAACCAAAGATTGCAGAAAAAGTAGCGTTAGTAACGCTAGTTATTTTTAAGTAACATACACACATTTTGTTTAACATTTTGATTAGTATTAACGTAAAACATTGGTGCATATTGGGCCATTAAACGGATACAAATGTACAATTAAACTATTTTAGAGGCACTTTCTATGCACTTCTTGCTATGAACATCCGAGACCAAATAACGGTAAAAAGTATTGAACATTAGAAACTATCAGGCGCGGATTCAGGGGCCCGTTTCACTAAACTTCGTACGACTAAAATGTTCGTAAGTGCAAATTTAATTAGGATCGTCTAGAAATTTCAAATGATGGATTTTTGAGCATAGGCTGCATATGCAGCCTATGCTCAATAAATGTAAATCCAATAATTGTTTACAAGAAAACATTGTTAATGTGATATTTACATAAATTTGCACTTACGAACATTTTAGTCGTACGACGTTTAGTGAAACGGACCTCGGGCTCCGTAGAGAAGTGCCCGGCGCACGTCCCCTCTAACATGTGCCGGGTTTAGATTTTAACCCATTTATTTGTACGTGGAGATCTGAATATGTTTCTCATTTCTCACACCAAGTGTATGTTGTTACGTCTCAGTTTCACAGTATCGTCGAGACGGTTCAACTGAGCGGTAACAGCATATATACATTTGAAGAGGGATGAGAAAAAACAAGGCGATCGACGGCGAGTGCCTCACCAACGACGGTCAATGTCTCCAAGGTCCAACATTATCGATACGAAGGTCAATGTCACACAAATGACACTGGATGGATAGCCGCCAATGTGAGGCAGCTGTTGATGAAGTTTGGTAATGATCCGAGTAACGGATCACGATATATTCAACATGTAGACGTCCATCCAAAATTATTGACACAAACGACAAGGTTACCAAGGTAAATTGGGTGAATAGCTATCAATATGAGGAAGCTATTGATGAAGTTTGGTAATTATCAGACTAACGGATCAAGATATATGTGCGAAATTTGAACGTACGTCAAAAATTGTTGACGACGACGATGCCGGAATCAGGACCGTTGTCTCACTTTCCAATATCGTGGACGAGACAAAAATGCGGAACAAATAATTTGCATTTTCAATTGACGATCATTTGTTTCTCGTTTACAAATGAGAATACACGACCCCTTCAGAGCTAAATCATGGACCCGCCCATGATTACTTCACTAGTAGATACGTTTAGGCCATCGTAATATGGTCTGGTCGCTACTACGACAACACGATAACTATTACGCGATAGTACTATAGCGATAACGTGCTAGCCACGATGACGAGTCACGGTAACGCTATATCACGACAATATATCGTAGTATCGTCATCGTGCTATCGCGAGTGTAGTATCGTACACTCGTCATCGTTTGTTTGTTTATTTGTGTTTAACGGCCTATCAACAGCTAAGGTCATTTAACACCGGGCAGCCTCGTCATCGTACTGTCGTGATATCGTACTATCGTCAACATAGTATCCCATTATCGTCATCGTGCAATCGTAGTATCCCCATCGATAGCATGACGGCGATAATGCGGTAGCCACGATATAATCTCGTAGTATCGTTATCGTGCTATCGCGATTGCAGTATCGTATATTCGTCATCGTACATCCATGATATCATACTATCAGCAACATAGTATCGAATTGTCTTCATCGTGTAATCGTAGTATCGCCATCGTAGATCACGTACTAGTATCGTCATCATATGGTGATATCGTCATCCGGGTGGACATGGACATTCGCATCAAAACAATGGATGACGGCGCAGACGAAACAATCCATCGTTTCTTCCGCTATTTGCGTTGACCGACAATGCGCATTCTCACCCGGAAAGACGATATCACGATAATACAGTACTACGATGACGATAGTACAATGAAAATACGACGATATCACATGAAGATGACGATACCACGAGGTGATACAAAGATTACGACGGTACAACAATGTAATAAGTATCGTAGTTTCGTCATCCGACACCGTGCTATCGTATTATTGCCATCGTGATATCTCCACCGTAGTATTGTAGAATCGTCATCGTGCTATCGCACTATCCCCATTGCGACATCGCCATAGAAGTATGACATCGCCATAGAAGTATCGTACTATCGCGTTGTCGTAATATCGACCCGCTAACCAGTGTAGGATTGTGGGTTGGTGGGTGGGTGGGTTCAGGATTCCAGATTTTGCTATGGCAATTGAGAAGCTATCTGATTCTGTACAAGAGTTGTCAGAAGACAACGAAGCTCGCCTGTTGGCAGCCTTCACTCAAACTTGGCACAGTTGTATAAAAAAACATGAATATTATATAACTTGACCTTGGGTTAAGGGGTGTGCAGTGGACCTTGACAATGGGGTTGATGATGGAAGGTGGGTCATGGATTTGCTATAGCATGATATAGCATATTAAGATGAATGCATTATGAACTATCAATGTGCTCCCTGAAAACAGAAGGTATACACAATTTAACACAATGTTAAGTTTATGAACGCACTAAGTTGGTGATTTTATACAGCATGATAGCTATTCACACAAGGAATGCATGTATGAATGTGCTAATTTTGTGACCTTGACCTTGCGGAAAGGGGTGGGGGTGGGTCATGGATTTTCTGTAGCACAATAGAGGATCATCAGATGAATGCATGTATGAAATATCAAAGCGTTCCCTGTAAAGTTACACAATATTCACCCCAACGTTAAGTTTATGAACATACTAAGTTTGTGACCTTGGCCTTGGTGTAAGGGTTGGGTGGTGGGTCGTGGATTCGCTACAGCATGATAGAGGGTCATCTGAGGAATGCATGTATGAAATATCAAGGCGTTCCATGAAAGGAAACGGATGTTATAAGACATTTACCCGAACGTTAAGTTTATGAATGTGCTAAGTTTGTGACATTGACCTTGGGGTAAGGGGTGGGCGGTGGGTCATGGATGTGCGATAGCACGATAGAGTATCATCAAATGAATGCATGTATGAAATATCAAAGGCTTTCCATGAAAGGAAACAGATGTTATAAGACATTTATCCCAACGTTAAGTTAATGAACATGCTAAGTGTGTGACCTTGACCTTGGGGTAAGGGTTGGGTGGTGGGTCGTGGATTTGCTACAGCATGATAGGGGGTCATCTGAGGAATGCATGCATGACATATCAAGGCGTTCCATGAAAGGACACAGGTGTTATAAGACATTTACCCCAATGTTAAGTTTATGAATGTGCTAAGTTTGTGACATTGACCTTGGGGTAAGGGGTGGGTGGTGGATGGATTTTCTATAGCACGATAGAGTATCATCAGATGAATGCATGTATGAAATATCAAGGCGTTCCATAAAAGGAAACAGATGTCATAAGACATTTACCCCAACGTTAAGTTTATGAATGTGCTAAGTTTGTGACCTTGACCTTGTTGTAAGGGGTGGGCGGTGCGTCATGGATTTTACACCCATAAACGAAGTTTAACTTTAGGTGGGGGCATATAGGAATCAGTTTGTCTGGTCTGTCCGTCTGTTGGAAATTTCGTTTCCGATCTATATTTTCTATATAGATGCATCAATATTCAAATAATTTGGCACAAATGCTTATCATGACGAGACGATGTGTCGCGCGTGGGTCTACGCCCAATGTCAAGGTTACGATAGGTCAAAAGTCAAATTTGTAGGTCAAAGTTCGTTTTCGCTCTATATCTCCTATACCGATTTTTATTTTAATTTCATTGATGCAACAATTCATTTTCATGGAAAAATAATGGACACGATGTATCACTGTTCAAAGTGTGACATTGACTGGAACATGTAGATTCTATAATGAATTTTGTTACGATCCGTCAAGTAGAACTCCGAGTTATTGTGTGGACAAAGATACAGTCCGAAAATAGAAAATGGCCGCCAAGTGGAGATAAGTTATCGGATTTTTCAAAATCAATAGGCTTCGTCATCTTGTCGTCATAACCATGTATACCGAATGTGGTTATGATTGGCCAAGTAGAACTCGAGTTATTGCGTTGACAAGGATGCAGAGTAAGAAAATTAAAAATGGCCGCCAAAGTGAGGTAACACATCGGTAATGTTTGAAAATCAATAGGCTTCTTCGTCTGTCGTGATAAACATGTATACATAATTTGGTTATGATTGGTCAAGCAAACTTGAGTTATTGCGTGTACTAGGATACAGAGTGCGAATATTACATATGGCTGCCAAGGGGAGATAAGTTATAGGATATTTTTGAAAATCAATAGGCTTCTTCGTCTTGCCGTGATAAATATGTATTCCGAATTTGGTTACGATCCCTCGAGTAGAACTTGAGGAATTGCGTGGACAGGGATACAGAAAGCGAAAATTAGAAATGGTCACCAAGGGGAGATAAGTCATCGGATTTTTTTCAGAATTAATTAATAGGCTTCTTCGTCTTGCTGTGATAAACATGTAAACCGATTTGGTTACGATCCATCAAGTAGAACTCTGGTTATTGCGTGGACAAGCTGTGCCCGACCGTACAAGGCGAATACATAATACGTCCCGTGTTTTTTTCAAACGGGCGTATAAAAACTATACTTGCGTACATGGAACACGGATTCTATGACTAGCAGCATATATCGAGAACAGCTATACAACTAGTGGGCCATATGAGTAGGGATCTAACCTGTACATAAATTATAAGGCATTTATACCAGTGTTCTAATGTACTTTAAGTAAGTGACTTTGACCTTTGGTTAAAGGTGGTGGGGGTGGGGGGGGGGGCGGGGCCAAGGATCGTGGATTTAAAGCTGTTACATGAAAGAAAAAAGAAATTATAAGACATTTATCCGAGCGTTACGTTTTTGAAAGAAACACTAAGTATGTGACCTGAACATTGGGTTTAGCGGGGGACAGGGGCCCGTTTCACTAAACTTCGTACGACTAAAATGTTCGTAAGTGCAAATTTGGAATCGTCTGGAAATTTCAATTGATGGATCTACATGTATTGAGCATATGCAGCCGATGCTCAATAAATGTAAATTAAATACTTGTTCACAAGAAAACATTGTTAATGTGAAATTTACAGACGATCATAAGTTTGCACTTACGAACATTTTAGTCGTATGAAGTTTAGTGAAACAGACCCCTGATGATCGTTGATGGACTTGTTAGCAAGCAGGCGCGGATACAGAAATAATTGCAGGGGGGTGGTCTGTAATTAAAATTCGGCGTACCCGAGCTCCGCGCGCGCGAAATGGTAAAGTCGGGGGAGATCTATGGTGGAGATCTATTACGGTTTTGAATCACTACGTGGGAAGGGGGCAATCCGATTAATGATAGCAGAGACGCATATAAGGTAGTTGGGCCGCCGACTGAGGAAATACCTTACGACATCTCCGGTCCCAAGTCACACAGTGCAAATAGGGGCCTGCGCTGTTCACCATGAAGTCAATAACGTAGTCCTGAAGTCAGCCAAATATTTATCCATAGCCATTCTCACTGGTGTTGCAGTCCCCTCCGGCGTAAAATGTTTCAGTTCGAAATACGGATTCCCGATGAATTCCCATTTAGCATAAACAGTTTTCGTCTAGTAACCGGTGCCAGACAACCACATGAGTGGTAACTGATATCTCGTCATGAAATCGGTTCATTTTTCGACGCGAAACATTTTACGCCGGTACCGAATGTAGCAACAGTAATAGTCGTGCAACTGTGCAAAATGGCCAGAACAGAGATTGCAAATGTAACAAGGTCACTTTTTTCAGCCGGCCACGGTCAACCCATTTAGAAACTAACGCATATTTTGGACGGAGGCACAGAGCCTGCGGTGGATCATTACAGAGACATCTGCAAGCCGACTGAACACATTATATTCATAATAAGGCTACTAAACTGTATTATGCCCCCTATGCGATAGCAATGGGGGGGGGGGGGGGGGCATACTGTGTTGCTCTTGATGTTTGATCAGTTCGTCCAACTACATTTGTTCAGTCCATCCATTTTATACTAATTCGGTTTAGTTAGCAAACCACAATTAAAGCGCACGAGTGCGTGAAGATGTAATTGATTACCATTGGTTTCAAAGATACCTGCTTAGTGTGGTGGGATATATGTATAAAATACATACCGGTATATAGTACTATACTACGGGGGTGGTGCGTTTTAGATATCATTTTAAGATATCGCCCATTCAAATAGGTGATAAATAACCTGATCGAACAGACACAATTGCTGATTTTACATATACATGAATCTAAATAGGTGATATCACGCATTTCAATAGGTGATATCGCCCGTTCAGATTCAAATAATATGTGAACTCAACAATCAGCCAACCCAATGGGTGATGTCACTCTCAAATAGATAATAGCACATATTCAAAACTAAAGAGCGATACCACTTATTCGAACAGAATTTGTGAACACCGTGATATCACCTATTCAAATCGATGACGACACATATTTGAATCAGCGACATCACTTGTTTTCAGTTTTAAATATGTGATATCGGGCCATTCCAAAAAAAAACTCGTACAAATTGACACTATATAGCGTTCTAAAGGAATATGTCTACATCCACGGTGTATATGATTTTGGTTTCGCGTACAAGTAATTGCGGCGCCCAATAGTTGTAAAGTAAATCTTATTGTTCATCAATACGACTGCGATTTCTCAACTTTGATGATGGCCATGTTCCAGCCGCGAACACTACGAATCCGACAATACCAAAGTCAGCAGCATTGCTTCTGTACCATTAGTTGGTGTGAACATCCTGTAGAGAAATTTCAGATACACGTACTAGTATTTCGCATTTAGGAGCCGTGCATTTTCTCTACATAACAGAATATATATTTTACTATCAATACAAAAGGTATATGGTCACCTCGAAAGTGACATACAGGACAGTAAACAGCAGAATACTTGTAAACCAGGACGTCACATCAAGACTGCACTCTCGGTTGACTGGCGAGCACAATTTGGTGAGAGCTACTTCCAATAGTAACTCGTCTGACCAAGTGTGCGTCAAGTGTAGTAACTGGTACTGGATTATACAATGATTTGTGTACAAGTTGTTTCCCTTGTAATATTATATTCATATTATGAACAGTAAAAGACGAGGCGGATGTACCCGATACAATATAATATAGAACAGTGTAAAGCTTGCTAACATGATGTTCAGACTAACTACAGAAATAATGATGCTAATGTTGGTATACAACAGTGCCTACATGTACGACAGCGGAATATATCCCAGCAAAGATATGATGCGTGTCTGCGACTGGAGAAATTGGGGTGTATGGGGTTCGAGACATGTGTAGCTCTTTCGGGATCAAACAACACACTCCTGTACATAACCTGATAACGATCTATCGTGTTTGTTGGAAACATCGAGGGCGTTTCATTGGTGGTATGGCGAACAGTTCAGATGCTGCACATACTGCAGATGCACGTGCTGATATATGGATCTACACAGGCTGCAAACCCCGTAAGTCCCATTTTCCACATCACAGCCAGTCATTGGATAAACTGGCATAGACCGGTCGCTTGTGGCTGATACTATGTTGTAGTCTCAAGTCGCATTCATTTGACGAACTTTTATAATGGGCCTCGTGCATCCTTGTTAAAGGTACATGCCCACTCAGTAGGCACATGTTCTTTATAGGGATTAAATAAATGTAACCACCAGTTCTAAAAATTACGAGCGTCCGCTTTTTTTTCTTTTTTCTTTTTTTTTAGCTTATATTTAACGGCGGCACTGGCTCTAGGACCTTGCATGCCGTCTCCCAAGAATGGGAGAAAGAACGGAGGTAGAGATTTTTGAGATGAGAAGCCGGTAATTCGTATTTACAGAGCAACTACGAATTATCGGTACCCATTTACAGCTAGGTGAACTGGAGCAGTCTGGATAAAGTGTCTTGCTCAAGGACACAACGCACGCCGCTAGTCAGGCTCGAACCCACGAACATAGGATCAGTAATCCGACCCACTAACCATTACGCCACGCGCTATACAGATACATGTATAATGATTTAGTAATATTTATTTTACTGATAGTGACTCGCGGTGGTATCAGGTTATTTTCATACGCAAATGAGACATGACATTTTTTAAATATTTATACTAATTAAATGTGTCCTTGAAAAAATAATATTTTCTAAAGATAATAAAGTATGCTCATTGCACATTAAACAATAAATACAGCGCATATATAGTAATGTCCGTTAACATTTTAAGGAAACACGGTTATCGCCCCTGATATCAGTGAGGAAATTTTGCTTCTTTTGCCATACGTCTCAGATGATACCTCTGATATAAATACCATTTTGTGCCTATATACGGAGTGGGAATGCACCTTTGGATTGAGGTAAACGACCAGCGTTAATCATGTTAATAAACACAATTGACCAACCAGAATTAAGAAACAAGGAGACAATGCATTAGTAAAATCTGTGATTTTCTTGAAGGCACCCACTTTATGTTAGCTATATTTGTGAAAGAATGTTTTCAATAAAAAAATATAAAAAGAATACCAGACTAGTGCCTTTAAAAGTTTGGTATCAAGTTTACCATGTAAGGCTAGGAAACGTGTAGGAATTCCGAGGCTTTGTCGTTTCCGACCTGATACTGATAAACCCGGTATTAAGACATTATCCTGGTTTTCTATTTATCAGGCAACGTGCTATGCTATGAAATGTCATGCAGGATTTCATGCTATGGGGGGGGGGGGGGAATTCTTAATTGAAATAGTTTACTATATTTTCGAACTAGCACCGTTTGTTCGTCGACCAAGCGGAGCTGGGAAGACTGTTAGGTGGGTCCGGCGGTATGCCCTATTTTTGATATCTGCATCCCATTTTGCTGCGTTATGGCGCATTTTAGAGCAAAAATATCTTTACTCGCCAAATTTTAGGGGGGGGGGGGAGGGGGGCGGGGGGCGGGTTTTCCCTACGTGTATCCGCCATTGGCATGTAAACCGTTGTGCCAGTCGAAAGAAACGCTTTTAAAATAGTTACACGACTGGCGTTGTTTGACACCACTCACAGCCGTGTTCAAACGCAACGCGCGTTATGTTTGACCATGGCTGCAGACAATACTCATTCCGGGGTCAGCCAACACAGGTTACGTAATGCGTGTGTCTCATAACGTGAAGTACTAGAACACACTACCATTACGTCACCATTCCAGACCAGGTTACAACGGTTGCATTGTTTCACTCCATTCTATCCGTGCGTAAACCCGTAACCACAAAAATCATTAATGTGGTCAAATACGTTCCTTATTCATTCATATCATGCATACGTATTGAAACAGTACATGTATATTGCTGAAAACGGAATCAAAATTCCAAATTGTCCGCCATTTTGAAATTGGTGTGGAGGATGGGGAACCTGCATCACACGACGTGTACTGCAGTCCGGAATATGAATGAGTAAATCACAAGGTGGGGGATCACGTGGTTTCCGAACGGCATGACGTCATGTTTTTTAGATGTGTTAACAGTAGATTTCCTTTATTTAAATATCTTGCTAATGGAACGACATATTTTTATGAAATATACCGCAGCAAATGCGGTACACGTTGCCCTTTATTGTATAGGCGGCTTTAATCTCATAATTATGTCGTTTTGACGAAGAATCGGTTACCATAAATGTAAACAAGAATTCCGCGGAATCAAATGTCTCGCCTTGTTCCGCCTTGACCTTCACCATGGGGCCGGAGAAAAATGTGTTAATAGTCGTATATTCATCTACATATCATAGTAATAAAGTTTGATGACTGTAGCTGATACCCCCCCCCCCCACCCCGCTGGACTGAAAAACGTTAACAGTGTCTTATACACAATCCAATGATGCAAGAGTGTAGTTATATTAATTATTCCACACCATGCACTCTGGCACAGTATTTGCTAATTTTGTGTAAAAAAGAGCTCGTTCCGTTCCGTTCCGTAAAGTACTAATCCACTAGGGTAGTTGGTACTTTACGGAACGGAACGGAACGAGATTTTTTACTTACCAAAACATAAACATATGCCACTTGTGAATCGTGTCAGAGGCAGTCCTTTAGAATATGTAGTATAATACTTCCCCGCGACTGTATTTTTTCAAGAAAGTCACCCCACCCCCATCTACCTATCCGGAACAGTACTTGTCCTACTTTGGTAAATTGATATTTCTCCTGTGACCTAGAATTTGCCGAAATTTGCCAGTCGAGATTCCCAGGGTGTTTGTTTACCCTAAACACGTCCAGATTCTCGGACGCGCACCAACACGTTTTTTTCTTCAGTTTTTTCTCAAATATTGGGGCGGCGGTCGCTGCGGTCGCTGCTGCCCCTGCCGCCCCACTTCCAACGCATGTGCATTTAATTTATAAATTTAAAAATAAAATACCAAAACAAACACAAACCTTTGGAATATGTAGTCTAATACTACCAACGCCACTCCGTATGTTGCCAAGAAACTACCCGCCCGCCGCCCCCCCCCCCACCCCGCTGGACTGAAAAACGTTAACAGTGCCTTATACACAATCCAATGATGCAAGAGTGTAGTTGTAATAATTATTCCACACCATGCGCTCTGGCACAGTATTTGTGCTAATTTGGTGTAAAAAAATTGCTCGTTCCGTTCCGTTCCGTAAAGTACTAATCCACTAGGGTAATTGGTACTTTACGGAACGGAACGAGATTTTTTATTTACCAAAACAGACACAAATGCCACTTCTGAATCGTGTCAGAGGCAGTCCTTTGGAATATGTAGTATAATACTTCCCCGCGACTGTATTTTTTCAAGAAAGTCACCCCCCCCCCCATCTACCTATCCGGAACAGTAATTGTCCTACTTTGGTGAATTGGTATTTCCCCTGTGACCTAGAATTTGCCGAAATTTGCCAGTCGAGATTCCCAGGGTGTTTGTTTACCCAAAACACGTCCCGATTCCCGGACGCGCACCAACAACTTTTTTTCTCAGTTTTTTCCCAAATATTGGGGCGGCGGTCCCAGCCCCTGCCGCCCCACTTCCGACGCCTCTGCATTTAATTTATAAAATTAAAAATAAAATACCAAGAGTGAGTGAGTTGAATGTAGGCATATAACCGTGTGATCTAATGATTTCTAAAGAAATCTACTAAAAAATAAACAAATAGTTTTAAAATTATCACTAATAGATCTATATAGATATTCATTCATCTGTAGATGCAATCCACCCATGTTCGTATTCTTCAAGATTGTTAGAAGCATGGTGGATGGTTAACTGACTGAATGGCGAACAGTGTAGTCCCTGATCAGACTGCGCAGATGCGGACGCGCAGGCTGATCTGGGACTACACTGGTCGCATAACCGATAAGCCCCATTTCTCCAGTCACGGCCACACATTATGATCAACGTAAACCGCAGCCTACATACCGAGTTAAAACTGAATTACCGCCCCTTATAAAATAAGTGAGTCTGAGAGCTATTCAATGTTCACCAAATTAATACTAACATAGATGTACATGTAAACTTAAAACACAGTATTATCATTAAATTGAAACACGTAGATTGTATTCATAATTTAAACACACAAAAAAACGGTGTGTAGACTACAGTAGTGTCTTAACAGAAAGTTCTGCGATCACTATTACTTGATTATATTGTTATTAATGAAACCAAGCGATACAGTAGGGTTGGAGTGGTTGGCTATGTTTCGTTCCGTTCCGTTCCGTTACCAGGGCGACCAAAACTTTTTTTCTGACATCACTTTTGTCGCGCCCGCTTGCGGAAAGCGCGATATAGTCGGCACTTTGGCATACATACGTACGTGTGTCCGGTTAAAGTTTTTCGTTATACTATATCTCTGCAACTGCTTTGCCCATTACCTTGAAACTTCACATGGGTGTTTATCATCATCTATATTTTCATTCTACCCCCCTCCCGTGCGGCCCCTGTGCCCAACCAATGTCAAGGTCAAATTACTTTGAAGTTTTTGGTTAAGTTTTTTGGTTAAAGAATGAAAATATGGATGATAATAAATAATTTTTTGAAGTTTGAAGTAAATCGGAGTAAGTGTTGTGGAGATATAAGGTATTTAAAAACTTTTAACACAAATTTCAAAGTAATTTTACCTTGACCTTGGGCAGGCTATGGAATGAAAATATGGATGATGAAAAGGAAGTATTGTAAGTAAATTGGAGTAACAATTGTGGAGATATAAGGTATGAAAAAAACTATAATGCAGATTTTATGATAACGCAAACTTCTAAGTCATTTGACCTTGACCTTGGGGCACAGGGGCCGCATGAGTAGGACACCGAATGATAAAAGGATGATTACCAATAACAGGCCGTCAAGTGAGGGATTGGTAAAAAGAAATAGGAAAATAGGAATTCAGGCGGTAAAAAAATATGAATAAAATAGGAAAATATAGTCTAAAATAGGAATAAAATGTTATTTTAAGATTTGTTCCCAACAGATTTTATGGCCAACCTGACCTTTTAATATTTTTATTGATAATTTGTGTTGTATTGCTCAAAGCATTTTACCAGGTGACCTGATTATCATGAAATTATGCACACTTGATTGCATTTTTATGCTAAACAAATAAATGAGTGAGCATAGCGAACAAGGTTTTGTTTAATGGTAGGACCCAATCGCAAGGGCATTATTTCATGATAATCTGCTAACCTGGTTAAATAAACATCTTTTTTATATTTCACACATACACTGAACATATATTTTATAAAAAGCAAAACAAATTAAGTGTAAAATATAAATATAAATTGTGCGAATTATTTTCTGGGGACAGGTCATAGTGAAAGCGACTGTCATGTGATTCAGAGGCGTGTCTTGAGAACATTATTTGATTGGTCGAAGGAAATACGTAACTGTCACGTTACTGATGTCATTTAAGAGCTCCTTATCAATTTGTTCCCTATTTATTAAGGAAGAAAATCAATGATACATTTGTAAAAGTAAAATACGCATTTAATTTGAAATCTGGGGGTATAATACTCTTTAGATACAAAACTTATCTGGAGCCCTGTCATTTCTCCATATACGCTCGTGAAACACGAGTCTAGGTGTGGGATCACGTATTTCCGAACGGCGTGACGTCAAATTGGCACAAGTACTGTGCCGGAGAGAGAGCGCATGGTGTGGAACAATTAATAAAACTACACTGTGAAATGATTGGATTGTGTATGGCACTGTTAACGTTTTTCAATCCAGCGGGCAACGGGGCTGGGTGGGGGATTTCTTGACAACATACACTGTGGCGTGGGAAGTATTGTACTACATATTCCAAAGGACTACGATTCAGAAGTGGCAATTGTGTCTGTTTTGGTAAATAAATATATAAGAACTGCCCCGGATACAGGGCAACATACGGAGTCACGAGTGGCGGTGGTAGTATTGACTACATATTCCAAAGGTTTGTCTGTTTTGGTATTTTATTTTTAATTTTATAAATTAAATTGCAGAGGCTTCGGAAGTGGGGCGGCAGGGGCGGCGGTAAGGGGCAGCGACCGCCGCCCCAATATTTGTGAAAAAAACTGAAAAAAAAGTGTTTGGTGCGCGTCCGGGAATCGGGACGTGTTTCAGGTAAACAAACACCCTGGGAATCTCGACTGGCAAATTTCGGCAAATTCTAGGTCACAGGGGAAATACGAATTCACCAAATTAGGACAAGGACTGTTCCGGATAGGTAGATCGGGGGTGTGGTGACTTGAAAAAATACAGTCGCGGGGAAGTATTATACTACATATTCCAAAGGACTGCCTCTGACACGATTCAGAAGTGGCATTTGTGTCTGTTTTGGTAAATAAGAAATCTCGTTCCGTTCCGTAAAGTACCAATTACCCTAGTGGATTAGTACTTTACGGAACGGAACGGAACGAGCTATTTTGTACACCAAATTAGCACAAATACTGTGCCAGAGCGCATGGTATGGAATAATTATTACAACTACACTCTTGCATCATTGGATTGTGTATATTAAAGGCACTGTTAACGTTTTTCAGTCCAGCGAGGTGGGGGGGGGGGGGGGGCGGGTAGTTTCTTGACAACATACGGAGTGGCGTTGGTAGTATTAGACTACATATTCCAAAGGTTTGTGTCTGTTTTGGTATTTTATTTTTAGTTTTATAAATTAAATGCAGAGGCGTCGGAAGTGGGGCTGCAGGGGCAGCAGCGACCGCCGCCCCAATATTTGTGAAACAACTGAAAAGAAGTTGTTGGTGCGCGTCCGAGAATCTGGACGTGTTTAGGGTAAACAAACACCCTAAACAAACACCCTGGGAATCTCGACTGGCAAATTTCGGCAAATTCTAGGTCACAGGGGAAATACCAATTCACCAAAGTAGGACAAGTACTGTTCCGGATAGGTAGATGGGGGTGGGGTGACTTTCTTGAAAAAATACAGTCGCGGGGAAGTATTATACTACATATTCCAAAGGACTGCCTCTGACACGATTCAGAAGTGGCATATGTGTATGTTTTGGTAAATAAAAAATCTCGTTCCGTTCCGTTCCGTAAAGTACCAATTACCCTAGTGGATTAGTACTTTACGGAACGGAACAGAACGCTCTTTTTTGCACAAAATTAGCACAAATACTGTGCCAGAGTGCATGGTGTGGAATAATTAATACAACTAAACTCTTGCATCATTGGATTGTGTATAAGACACTGTTAACGTTTTTCAGTCCAGCGGGGTGGGGGGTGGTAGTTTCGTGACAACATACGGAGTGGCGTTGGTAGTATTAGACTACATATTCCAAAGGTTTGTGTCTGTTTTGGTATTTTATTTTTAATTTTATAAATTAAATGCAGCGGCGTCGGAAGTGGGGCGGCAGGGCCAGTGACCGCCGCCCCAATATTTGGAAAAAAAACTGAAAAAAATGTTTTTGGTGCGCGTCCGGGAATCGGGACGTGTTTTGGGTAAACAAACACCCTGGGAATCTCGACTGGCAAATTTCGGCAAATTCTAGGTCACAGGGGAAATACGAATTCACCAAATTAGGACAAGTACTGTTCCGGATAGGTAGATGGGGGGGGGGGTGACTTTCTTGAAAAAATACAGTCGCGGGGAAGTATTATACTACATATTCCAAAGGACTGCCTCTGACACGATTCAGAAGTGGCATTTGTGTCTGTTTTGGTAAATAAAAAATCTCGTTCCGTTCCGTTCCGTAAAGTACCAATTACCCTAGTGGATTAGTACTTTACGGAACGGAACGAGCTATTTTTTACACCAAATTAGCACAAATACTGTGCCAGAGCGCATGGTGTGGAATAATTATTACAACTACACTCTTGCATCAATGGATTGTGTATATTAAAGGCACTGTTAACGTTTTTCAGTCCAGCGGGGTGGGGGGGGGGGGTAGTTTCTTGACAACAGACGGAATGGCGTTGGTAGTATTAGACTACATATTCCAAAGGTTTGTGTCTGTTTTGGTATTTTATTTTTAATTTTATAAATTAAATGCAGTGGCGTCGGAAGTGGGGCGGCAGGGGCAGCGACCGCCTGGCGCCCCAATATTTGGAAAAAAAATATGAAAAAAATGTTTTTGGTGCGCGTCCGGGAATCGGGACATGTTTTGGGTAAACAAACACACTGGGAATCTCGACTGGCAAATTTCGGCAAATTCTAGGTCACAGGGGAAATACGAATTCACCAAAGTAGGACAAGTACTGTTCCGGATAGGTAGATGGGGGTGGGGTGACTTTCTTGAAAAAATACAGTCGCGGGGAAGTATTATACTACATATTCCAAAGGACTGCCTCTGATACCATTCAGAAGCGGCATATGTGTATGTTTTGGTAAATAAAAAATCTTGTTCCGTTCCGTTCCGTAAAGTACCAATTACCCTAGTGGATTAGTACTTTACGGAACGGAACGGAACGGAACGAGCTCTATTTTACACAAAATTAGCACAAATACTGTGCCAGAGTGCATGGTGTGGAATAATTAATACAACTACACTCTTGCATCATTGGATTGTGTATAAGACACTGTTAACGTTTTTCAGTCCAGCGGGGTGGGGGGTGGGTGGTAGTTTCGTGACAACATACGGAGTGGCGTTGGTAGTATTAGACTACATATTCCAAAGGTTTGTGTCTGTTTTGGTATTTTATTTTTAATTTTATAAATTAAATGCAGTGGCGTCGGAAGTGGGGCGGCAGGGGCAGCGACCGCCGCCGGCGCCCCAATATTTGGAAAAAAAACTGACAAAAAAATGTACTGTACTTTACGGAACGGAACGGAACGAGCTATTTTTTACACAAAATCAGCACAAATACTGTGCCAGAGTGCATGGTGTGGAATAATTAATACAACTACACTCTTGCATCATTGGATTGTGTATAAGACACTGTTAACGTTTTTCAGTCCAGCGGGGTGGGGGGGGGGGGTGTAGTTACGTGACAACATACGGAGTGGCGTTGGTAGTATTAGACTACATATTCCAAAGGTTTGTGTCTGTTTTAGTATTTCATTTTTAATTTTATAAATTAAATGCAGAGGCGTCGGAAGTGGGGCGGCAGGGGCGGCAGGGGCGGCAGGGGCGGCAGGGGCGGCAGCAGCGACCGCCGCCCCAATATTTGGAAAAAGAAACTGAACAAAAATGTTTTTGGTGCGCGTCCGGGAATCGGGACGTGTTTTGGGTAAACAAACACCCTGGGAATCTCGACTGGCAAATTTCGGCAAATTCTAGGTCACAGGGGAAATACCAATTCACCAAAGTAGGACAATTACTGTTCCGGATAGGTAGATGGGGGGTGACTTTCTTGAAAAAATACAGTCGCGGGGAAGTATTATACTACATATTCCAAAGGACTGCCTCTGACACGATTCAGAAGTGGCATTTGTGTCTGTTTTGGTAAATAAAAAATCTTGTTCCGTTCCGTTCCGTAAAGTACCAATTACCCTAGTGGATTAGTACTTTACGGAACGGAACGGAACAAGCATCTTGTTAACTAATGGTGTTATTAGCAACACGTTCAACGTATTGATATTGCATTATTAGGTTCCCAACGCATGATACTTACTTCAATTATGATGCACATTTTAATTAGTCACATCGTTAATTAACTGCATTAAGTTTTTCAATTTCGACAATTGCCCCACTTTGTACCCCAAACCGTGTTCCGTTCCGTTCCGTTCCATTCCGTTCCGTAAAGTACCAATAGCCGGTGAGACAATACAAACTAGAGCACGTGAATGTAAGAAATAAACGGTACTCGATTCTTTGTGAAATGTATAAGTTATTGTAAAGAACTTTCAGAGCACACATAAAACACATATGCCATCGCATTTGGTGCAAAATCCGTCAGTTTGTTAGGAAGATTTTAATGAAAATCTACTGTAAAAATGACGTCACAGATTACGTTACGTAGGAAAATCGGGTTCGGAAACCACGTGATCATACACATTGAATCAGTTGAACACTTACACAGGTTATCAAAGTACCGAAAGTACTGTGTGTGTGTATATATGTAGAATTTCAAATTACACGATATTTCCGACGGAAATGTCACAATAACGTGCGACCATTGTTTACACCGGATTATTGGCGGCGCCCACGAGGTATCGGGTACTAGAGAACTTTGAATCGGACGGAATCGAACGTTGTTTAAGGTAGTAGGGATATACTTTACTTCAATTATAATTCCTTCATAAGAGTGACGTGATAATTGCATATAACATATGTGAATATTGTCTTGTTACTGTATACTATATGCATGTTACATGGAGTTGCCATGTCTGTCATCTTTGTATGTACAAGCCATCGTACAGTTTCACCACTTCGTGCGTTTGACACATACAGCAAATAATATGACAGTAAACCAAAAATAATTGGTGAAATACATAATAGACAGATATGACAACGGCAAGCTATAACTATTAAGCCAGCAAACTATGCAAAAGACAAGCTATGAGCATTTCTCGCATAAATCTCAAAATAAAATTTGATGTGTAAACTGTTCAATCTGATGCACAGTCTATGTTAGAGTACACGTTGTCCATAGTTAAATCCATATTTACTCACATAGTATGTGAGTAGACACCAGGGACAATACACTCAGGTAGCTGCTTACATTTCACTGGATTTGCTAGCTAATAACAGATTACAGTATTGGGTATATATGGTAGGTGTTGTGGTGTTTGCCAGGTAAATACACACAAATGCAACACACAAATATGGCCGACTTGGCCACTCCATGTGCCGTATAGGATATAGTAACGAGACAGTATTCACATATACGTTATACACATATTCCATCACATTTACGAAGCAATTATATTTGAATCAAACGATGATCAGGTATAGAACGGGTCCTTAAACTTGGTCGATTCAAATTTCTCGGGAGAATGTTCAGACTAAATAAATAAGTAATGCAGCTAAATTTGGTATTGGTGGACTCGTAGTGTTAACGGCTGGAACATGGTCATCATCAAAGGAAGAAACCACAGTCGTATTGATGAAAACATAATATTTACCCTAGACCACATGGGCGCCGCCATTAATCCAGTGTAAACAATATACCACGTGATCCCATACCATTCAGCTGGACACTGTCAAACATTATATGTACTTTGTCGTAACACCGACGTCATTCGGTGTACATAACGCCACAGGTGGAAGACTCGGACCTATGACACCAAAAAGATGCCTATCAAAAAAATCCCATTACCCCACCCACTTGGTCTCGTACATTACCATCTTCTATTTATAGAAGGTGGGTATAAATATGGCTATTATAGAAAGAGCCCTCTCTTTTCCGATTCGCACAAACACAATAAACATCGATTAAATGTATGAAATATGTCTCTGGCAATCGATAAAGGTATTAGGTGTGTGAATATACTCACTTCAAATCGCTGTTTCAAGTATTTTTCGCGTTTTGATTACCCATTCCAAAGCGAAAGTTGCGTGTACGAAAGAATCTCACACAGAATCGGAGGCCGTTCGGCTGGATTATCGGTCATATTTGGCCGATAGCTGATCGCCAGCTCAAACTAAAGTGGCGCACCATGACCATATACATTAGCAACTCCAACCATACAAAGTTCGTCCAATTGTGATCGTTCACCGATCTAAAAAACACATTTTTTGTCTAATTTCGTTCATTATCTGGAACCGGGTCAATGCACCATCTTCCATAATACAACCGCAAGCGTCTATGTAAAGAAGATCTTTGATTGGCTAAATCTAAACTGTAATGACGTCATTCAACCTAGTTCGGGATTCCGGAAGACATAATCTGATACGCGAATCATGAATGAAAGTAGAAAAAAGGTGTTTTTTAGATCGGTGAACGATCACAATTGGACGAACTTTGTATGGTTCGAGTCTCTAATGTATATGGTCATGGTGCACCACTTTAGTTTGAGCTGGCGATCAATTATTGGTCAAATATGACCGATAATCCACGACGGACGGCCTCCGATTCTGTGTGAGATTCTTTCGTACACGCAAATTTCGCTTTGGATGGGGTATACAAAATGCGAATAACTGAATAAATGCTGGAAAGAGCGATTTGAAGTGAATAGATTCACACACCTAATACCTTTATCGATTGCCAGCGACAGAAATCATACATTTAATCGATGTGTATTGTGTTTGTGCGAGTCGGAAACGAGAGGGCTCTTTCTATAATAGCCACAATGTTATCCACCTTTCTTTATATAAGATGGTAATGTATGAGACCAAGTGGGTGGGGTAATGGGATTTTTTTTTTAATAGGCATTTTTTTGGTGTCATATGTCCGAGTCTTCCACCTGTGCATAACGCCTACGACCAATGAAGCGAAATTAGTTGTGACACGGATGTGCGTATCTGGTCAATGTAGGATCTACTTTGCTGAAAGTCAATATGTATTAGGTCAATGCAAACTGTGTTGTTGTTAATAAATATAGAATACAATGGCTACTATGTTTTAATTTCAACTTTACCAGGCGATGATAGGAACTCCTAGGCTTGACGAGGAATTCCAACGACTTGTAGCCGAGCCTGATGAACTTGATATCAAAAGACACTAGCATTGTATTCTAGTTATCAGGTAACATAATATGCTACAATGTGAGCAAACATAAAAATAATTATACTTGAAAAGAACGCATACGTGTTCACGTTACATCATTACACTAACGATTCACGTCATTCGGCCGATGAACGTCAGAGAAAGTAATTGGCGAAACCGGATATGCGTATCTAGTCAATGCAGGATACGATGTATTGTATCAGTCGGTGTAAGTTCGTCCGTTCAATACATAGCGAATTACGATAAGTTATATAAAGTAAATAGACTTGTACAAGTCTCCAAATAGACTAAACAAAGAATGCATATGTACATGTACAATATATGGAAGTATTTAAGGGTATCAAATGTAAGTCAGAATATATAATTGTATGTTCATTGTTCCAGAGTTAAACTGAATGTCAGAGTTTCATTTTGTGGGCGTCAGAAGGGGTTGTTGATGTCTCAGACTTCACTGTCATGACGTAAAACGCCACTTCATTACGTCATCGCATGCGCAGCCTACGTTGAGCCGTGTACGAGGGTCATTCAATAAGTGTAATGACCGTAGAGTCATACTGATTGGTATGTCGTAAACCAATACAATTTGGACATTGTAAACGTCGGCCACTATCGGTTATAATACTACAACATCCAATCGTAAAATTGTGTTTCTAAGTGATGACGTCATTTTGCACGTGCCTGTGTGTGACAGTGCATGGGGGGGGGGGGGGGGGGGGGAATATTTTTTAAATTCATTCTTAAAAGTATTGCAAGTATAATCAATTATTACATACTGGATGTATTAAGATTATTTTATAGCAAAATAAAATTAAAAACATATACTATTGTGGTACATTAAAGACAAATTTAGAATTTTTGGGAAAATAGTCACCGAGAAATGACTCTAATTATTTTTTAAATATGCCTTATTGTATATACTAAAACGTTCACTATATTGATGTGCTCCAATTAAAAGAAATGTTAATAAACTAAGCGTGATAGTGTTGCCATGGTGACAAGTAATTTTACCTTCTGAACACACATGCCTTGGTGATGTTCCATGGTTGCTAGGCAACAAAATACATAATCGACTCACTAATAAGTTTTAACAAATTATGAATATTTTAGAAATGACGTAACTGATATCCAGCACGAATTATGTTCCAAGCGTCATTACTTATAGAATGACCCTCGTATACGCACTAGCTGTCTCCGTCACTCATTGGCAACACACATATATAGGCATTCGGTGGACAAAGGGAACCTTACGGTAGATGTACCCTTCTTGTGACCCCATCTAAAGTCTATGGAAATATAATTTAAAGGAAAAAAAACACTATTAAAACAATAGCTACTTGCATAAATAAACCATATGGATGCGATCAGCAAGTCTTTATGCAGATACAGCTACCAATAAAAATGCACGCACGCACTCGCGCGCACACACACGTGTACTATCCAGAAAACAGACCAATTTGATGTAGCACAGTATATTTACGTCTCTACACAGATGTGTAGATGCCAAACTGTACATGTAAAACACCAAAATGTGAGGAGTATTTTCTAACTACAACATCTAGTGTGATTTCCTTTCGGGAAGTATCTGCATAAAGACTTATTGAATATATATATATATATATAATTTGTTTGTGTAAGTAGCTATCGGTTTATGAATTAGATTACCATTGACTTTACATGGGGCCACAAGAAGGGTACAACAATTGTAGATATTACATATTTCATACGTCCAGATTTATTCTCTAATAATTTGATGGAGATACTCGGGGTTTTTACACTATCTAGTAGATGTAATGGAGAAACGCGAAACGTGTAGTAAGCCCTGATCAGTATGATCTGGGTTTATATACCGTTCGCGGACATAGAAATGTCCCTTTTCTCAGCCGGCCGTTCATATGTAACCGTGGACGGGGTTGGAGGAGAGAATTAGTAACTCCAGTTGTTCGCTTTTTCTGGACAACCATGTACTACGTCAACACGCTAGATTAAATAATGACGATGTCTCATAGACGCCTCAGATGCAACTTTTTTAGTACCTTGTATATTGGCAATCGGTGATTTTTGGTATGTGACGAGGCTACGAGGGCCGAACTACAGTGACCTTGACATTGGGCAGTAGAACCTGGACATAACATAACAATATGGGGCGGTGGGGTGGCGGGGGTAAAAACCAAATACCAAACCTAAACGCAAATACAGTCCAACCCCTCTACAACAGTCACCCATGTATAGAGACAAAATTGGCTGTTGTACAGAGGCGGCAATTGTAAGTAGGTTAAATATAGAGGCAAATCGTCTATTTGGGATATAATTTTTTGGCTGCTACAGAGACGGGTTTGTTGTAGAGGTGACCGTTCAGGGAGGTTCGACTGTATTCGACTTATTTATTGATCTTGACCTTTGGCATTGGGCTGTGAAACACCCGGTAGTGATGCATCAATATGCCAACAATGCGTTGATAATGTTTGGTGGAAAAGTGCAGAAAGATATATATACTCAGCGACAGAAGAAACCTTCTTTAGTTCGTGAGAAATGTAGCATTAAAGTAGTATAGTGGTCAAAATTACAAATCCACCAGTACGGAACCGCCTGAAAAATACGAATTAATAATAGCCTGCAAGAAAACAGGGTATGATATCACGTGGTCTATTGTTTACAAGTCTCGAGTAAATCTTATTTCGTGTCAATACGACTGCGAATCGGACCAAGTATAAACAACGTTCGATTCCGTTCCTTTCAAATTTCTCTGCAGAATGTTCAGACCAACAACATAAGTAATGCTGCTAAATTTGGTATTGGCGCACTCGTAGTGTTAACGGCTGGAACATGGTCATCATTAAAAGAAACCACAGTAGTATTGATGAAAAATAAGACTTACCAGATACCTCGTGGGCGCCGCCATTAATCCATTGTGTAAACAATAGACCACGTGATCTCATACCCTGAAAACATCCGATCGTATGTGACATCACCTATTCGAATGCGTGATACATCCAACTTGAAATCAATAGGTAATATCATTTTCCATAATCGAATGGGTGATACCACCTATACGTGATGTCGCCCATTCGATTATGTATTGCGTATATTACCTATTCAAAATGATAATTTATCACGGATTTGAATACATGATATCACCCATTCGAATAGGTGGCATCATCCTTTCGAATTGGTGATATAATATATTTTGGATCTGAATACGTGATAACCCATTTGAATAGGTGATATCACCTATTCGAATACGTGACATCACCTACTGGAATGGGCGACCTCATAAAGTGGTAATACAGTCATAAACAGCGCCCCATAGAGCAGATGTGGGCAAACGATTCATCGGCGTTTACGTCCATTCAACAGGTCACACATAGACTACAATGTACCTGTATGGGGGCGTGCACCGTGCAACCATCTAAAAAAGTACAATGAAAGCTCCCAGCATTGAAACAGTACTCTGATCCGATGCCAGGCGGCACCCAAACTACGCCGGATTACGCGGTCCCATGTGTAAATCGCAGTAAGATTCACCGTTAAGGGGAATAGTAGGATAACAAAAATAAGAAAAAAATAAGAAGCTAGAAATTTGGCCTGTCGGTACACGAATTCCCCTGCTGGTAGCCAAAGAAAACGAGGCACATTTGAAAACACAGAGGGTCGGAGAAGTGTGAATTTGTCACAGCATAAAAGCAGACCATCAGAGCAATGGGTGTGTGAAATATCAAGCAGATCTATGCAAGGGAACAGACATTTGTATAAGACACTTACCCTACCCAAGCGTTAAGATTTCAAACGCACCAAGTATGTGACCTTGACCCTGTGCTTAGCGGGGCAGGACGATCGTAGATTTTTCACAGGGCAGTAGACGACCATTAGAGCAATCCATTATGTGTGTGTGAAATATCAACCAGATCCGTGCAAGAAAACAGAAATTACATGTATAAGACATTTACCCGAGCATAAACGTTTCCAATTAGAGCAATGCGTGTTTGAAATATCAAGCATATCCGTGCAAGGGAACATAAATTATAAGACATTTACCCGAGCGTTAAGGTTTCAAATCAGCAAGTACAGTATGTGACCTTGACCCCGTCCTTAGCAAGGGTGGGACACTCATGAATTTGTCGCAGGGCGGTAGAGTACCATTAGAGCAATGCGTGTGTGAAATATCAAGCAGATCCGTGTAGAGACACAGAAATTATAAGACATTTACCCGAGCGTTAAGATTTCGGAACGGACGGGCGGTAACATATATGCCCCCCCCCCCCCCAGCATTATATTTTATAATTAAACCACTTGACACAGGACCATGATGAAAACACGTCTTTATTCTTTATAGTATTTTTTTTTACTCAAGGAATACTGGTATGCCCCTTTAAGGATTAATTCACAGTTGATTAATTCACAGTTAAGAAACGTGTACACCGCTCCCTTTCTCACGAGGGTGTTGTCAAACCCTGTTTAGACAATATACAATGTATATATACATTTAAATCCACGTTCCAATTCAGGCCTCTCGGAATTAATTACACCTCGGGGGAGGGCCGGAGACGAGGTGCCGTGCGGACGTCTATTTCAGTCGTCTCTGGGTAGTTTGTGCCGTCTAATTCTCCGTGTATGACCCCACCCCGACACCGCACGCACAGGTGGAAGACTCGGACCTAGGACCCAATAAATGGCTCATTTGAAAAACGTTACCTCGCCCACTCATTTCCGGACACTATTCAGCATAGCCTATTCAAGGTAGACATGAGCTTCGAAAAATCCCGTAGTTTCGGACTTTCGGACTCGATAAATGTCTTAGGTCTTCAAATATATTCACTTCCAGCATCTTCTTTTAGCATTTCGTTAGTTACGGTCATATTAGCTACCAAAGACGAGGCGATAATTGTGTGTACGAAAGAATGTCACACATTTTTGTGGGCTGTGGAAGCATAATTTACGTATAAAATCTGGCTGAAATCACATTATAGTGTCCACATATTGACGTGGATCACTGAAATAAACATCAGTAACTCCGATGTTACCATTTGTGACTAATAAGTACCATCCACTAACCTTAAATGATCTAAAACGTGCGTTTATTTTGATTTGTGTTCCAACATTTCGACATAACCTTCCGTGAAGTTTTCTTTCGGAAAAGGAGAAATTTCTCTGTAACGGTGGTAGCTAAAACGTGTGTAACTAACAAGACAAACACAGATGTTTAAAGTGAATATATGTGGGGGCCTAAGGCATTTATCACTTGCCAGAGGCGTAAGTCAGCAGAAAAATCGAAACGTGTAGTGTTCAGCGAGCCCAAAACAAAGCCTATCTATGGCATTTTGCCAAGCTCTTGTCTACCTTGAATATGCTATTTTGTATATTGTACGGAAATTGTGGGTGGGTTAACGGTTTACAAATGAGCAATTTATTCGGGTCCGAGTCTTCCACCTGTGCCCGCACGAAGAGACATTGATATTTGCATTAATAAATCTAGTCAAATTCTAGTGAAAAGTCCAGTCACTTGTTTCGATATAAGTTACTATGATAAAATGGCATATAGCATTCGAAAAAGAGTTCAGTGCCCGTTTGAGTTATATATTCCGATCACGTTCACACAATTTAAAATAATTTTTTAAATAAAGTCAGGCACAGTTTGACCAAGACTGAGCACAACACGGCCACGAACAACCAAATCACGATATTTCAAGAATGTACATGCTCGGAACGTTTTACGGGTTCAGTTGTGTGGTCAGGTCTATTTACAGCGGATTTATTGCCAGTGCCGGATATGATTGGTTGAATGGTGTTTACGTCCGTTCAACAGCAGTCACATACAAACTGCGTCGCAAAGAAGAATGGCCAACAGGAATGTGTAGTGTTATCCGGATCGGGTAGGATAGCAGCTGCCGATGCCGTGAACGCAAAATCGTCTATAAACGTCTCGGCCATCAAAATGACGCCTCTCCACGCCAACCACAATTAACGTACTCTGTGTGAGTTCCATAGCACGCGTTTCTTCCTAATTATACTTGCAATATTCCTTTCTGAGTTTATAATAATGCGTGTCTGTATTATATTACAGCAAAATACGCGTGTTTATGGCACCATGCAATCGGGGTTAAGCCCAACATCGGGAGTTATTATCTTGTAACAGTACCATGTTCCGTGACCAAATTATCGTTAACTAGTAACGGTGTCTGATTTCCTTCCTTTCCGCGTCGGGTTCCTTACTTATTCTACTTGCAATATTCATTTCTTAGCCTGAATATATTTATATTTACTGGGATCTCCGTTTGGCTAGATTTACGTTGCCTACATGCACTGATTTCCGAATGGAACTATGCGCAGCTGGTTTTGAAGTGAGCTCCACTGTTGAATATCACCGCTACACACGGGCCATCACGTGGAAATGGTGTCAACAATTGAATTGCTAGTGTTTATTTATTGTCAACTGTTTCTTGGGTGTTCTTGTTGTTCTTGTTGTTTTATGTCGTTTCCTTGGAATGTGACATTTAACTGGCTTATATAAAAGGACAGCATGACACTCGAAGCACTCGTTAACAAAGGCTGCATGCGACTTCCGCTCATCCTCCTGGTAATATTCTCGGGTTGGTGCTGATGTCCCATTTGTGTTCACTGTTACAATCACTTTACAATATTACAGCTCAGATATGACCTTTAATAGACGATATCCCGTTTAATAGTGATAATGAGTTTAAATTAGACAAACAAGCTATTCATTCAAGCACATTTAAAATGTAACTAAACCACAAATACTCGTAACTACTGCTGTTATTAATTATTTAAACACAATTGTAGCTGTGACTGGAGAAACTGGGCCGATGGCATGTGCGACTAGTATAACAAGTTTGACAGGTTCGTCATTCAATCCATGTAATGCATGGCAAGATTCTAACAAACAGTAGATCCTCTTATCATAGTACTAGTGTGCTAAGATCATACCATAATGTAAACTGGACACACATGCCATTCCCTTGTCAAATTGATTTGATTTATTGGAGTTTAACGGCCTATCATTAGCTAATGTCATTTAAAGCCGAGCCAACGGTCAGGTCCATACCACACAAGTCACTCGACACCTTCCCCTAAAAGTAATAGGATTAAGTATAATCGTTTACTCTTACAATGGGTATAAACAGATTCAACTCTCAAATACAAGAATGCCAAAGCCGTACATGAGGGCCAAACCAGCATTCTCTCGTCAATTTCAAATGTGTTCAGAGCGAAAATACTGTGTAAAATACAATGATTACTTTTCTTAAGATTAAGATAATAGTTGCTTGTTATTTATAGCAATACCGAAGAAATACGAAACACGCCAAATGTCTGTGGTCACATTCACAATTAGATACAGAGATACACATGCAAGAGCAAAATTAACACGTATTGATATGTGACGGACATATTTGGTTGATACAAAGTTAGTCATATGATTTCAAATAAGATGTATCGAAAATGTTCCACAAATTACTCGAAAAACCGACAGTACACGCGTGACATATCGTTACTGTCAGCAACCCCTGTTTGGGCAAGGTAGCGTAAGTTGATATTCAATCATCATATACATGCATAATAGCTTTACAATATTTCATAGTGGTAATGATATAAATTTACCAGGGTGCACCCAATATGTGTAACACGCCAACGGACTGAGAACTGACAAAGGCGTCAGAAGCAAATTAATATTGAGGCGGCGGCAGTCGCCCCGAGTGCAGCGAGGGAGTGCTAGAGGGGTCCTGGGGCATGCTCCCCCCCCCCCCCAGGATTTTTTTTTGGAATTCTAGATGGCATTTCCTGCATTCTGCTGCATTTAAGAGACACCATTAGTAGGTATCTCATACATATTTTTGTAGCAAAAGCACTGGTAAAAAGCACCAGGATACTCACTACATTACACGGGGTGTTTGTTTACCCAAATCACGATCATTTCCCGATCCCAAACTCACATGGACCAGTTGGGGGAATATTATGAAATTTTAGTTTTTGCATTTTCTGAATCACCATTCTTTCTGATTTAAAAACAATATACACGTTTGTGGAGAAACCCTATATCTATTAGACAAACTGTCTAGTATGTGCTAAATCTCATAACCTCACTGCTTTTCGGTTTGTTTGTTTGTTTGTTTAACGGCATATCAACAGCTACGGTCATTTAAGGCCAGGTCAATGGGTTTAGTACTAAATCTGATATATAATACCTGTACAAGTACATGTACATATACAAGTGCATGTACAAATGGGGGGGGGGGGGGGGGGGAGAACTGAATATTTACAAAAGAAATACTATATATTCAGCCCTGAAATCAGAATAATCCTGATCTGATGCCAGGTCCTCGCCACACCAGAATCACTTGGCCACCTCTCAAAAGCAGTAGGATCAGTAATAATCTTACTACTTTTATAATGGACAATAACTCGATTCAACTCCTAGGTAACAAAAGAGCCAAAGATAAAAACGTACCTGAGGGCCAAACCAGACAAATCGTGATTCCTATAAGGAGGAACCCCTACCGTTAATTTACGCCATCGCGTTCGCCCGACCAACCACCCACTCTTGTCGGTTTGAGCAAATTACGTCGACAAGTGACGTAGACTGCATACAAAGTCATACAGTGCTGCAAAAAAAAAAGGTATATCTTCATCATATCAAGTACGATATTGACTTGAACTGTTCTCTTTATACATCATATTAAAATAAGATAAAATGAAAAGCACGGTACTGGAGTACTGAAAGTACGCATTCCCAGAGTAAAAAAAAAAGCTCAACTTATGGTATGTTTGCAAGAGGCTAAATTTGTACGTATCCAGCATTAAACTCTGACCATCCAGCTGGTTTCATTTCCCTTGACGAGTCACATTATTTATATATAGTGTGATACAAGAAATATGACATCATGTATGTATATATTAAACTAACGTTTTTTTGTATTACTGAGACGATCTCGGACACGTAATTCTGTGTTGAAGCAGACAAAATAAAAACGATGACATTATGTGGCTGTGGCTGTAAAAATGGGGCTTATGGGATTTGTGCTAAGTGTAGCTTCTGATTAAATAGCACACTTCTGTAGCCTGATAACGATCGGTATTGCTCGTTAGAAGCATGACGGGTGTTTCATTGATGGGATGGCGAACAATGCAGATCATGATCAGATAATCATATGCACTGGTTGCAAAACCCATAAGCCCCATTTCTCCAGTCACATGTCAGTTGCATCTCTAGAGGTGGATGCAGATAGCATACCAAAACAATCGACTTGTTTGACAGTTTTATTTAAAGGGTTAAGTCCATGTAATCAATTGTTGCATTGATGTTGATGTTGACGATTGTTTTAGATGTAATGTGCGAACGCCGTCAATTGAGTGGGGTGGGGGAGGGGGGTCTGGGGGGATGGTTGTGTACATATATAGCATATGACAATTGAATTGGGTGTGTTGGGGTGGGGGAGGGGGGTCTGGGGGGATGGTTGTGTACATATATAGCATATGACAATTGAATTGGGTGTGTTCAATAATTTCATTACACACTGACACCAATGTTATATGCAAACAATCCATTGCGTATTATGAAGTATGAACAGAAAACGGTAAGCAACTACGGTTACACAACAATACGGTTACACAACAATACGTTACATATTGGAGTTGTCCCCCTTGCACAGGGACCACAGATTTACATTTGGCCCAAACTTGTCGTTTTTGCGAACAATCGATTTCAGTGTCTAGCGACACGGAAATCGAGTCTTCGCAAAAACGACATACATATGTAAGCATTGCCAAACTCCCGGGACCACCAAATGTGGCTCACGAAGACGCGTTTGCCGCGCCATATTTCATCAAAATCAGTTGCATATTAAGGAAAATATCAAATAATACTTTGGAGTGGGCGCACTTTCAACACTTTCAGTCATTGTTGTTGTTGTTGTAACCACGCGATAGAGGTATTGACAGTGTAGATCAAATTGAGCCTGCTCGTGATGAGCCGTCTCGTCAGGATCTGCACTTTTCACAAATAATTTTCATGGACTAGTATGAAAATCAATTTTTGACGATTGGATTGGTTGCTAAATTAACACATCCATCAAACTCCATTCCAGTTACTTAGGGATGAAAGGGTTAAACCCCGATTTCCACGACGTGTATTACTGTAACGGCTTCCACAGATGGTGTCACTGTGTCCACTGTTAGAGCTTTCCGGAGACGGAACAACCATGACGTGTATTACTGTAACGGCTTCCACAGATGGTGTGTCCACTGTTAGAGCTTTCCGGAGACGAAACAGGTGCATAACTTCTCATATATCAGAGGTTGAGGCGACTGTTTACGTTACGCATATCTACATTTGATGGCCGTCAAGTATACCAAGTATGAAGTGAATGGGACGGATGCAGATGAAGTACATTGCAGTTCGAAATGCAGATTTTCTCAGGCAAAACAATCAAATGAACGGATGCCTTACACACTCTTGCAATTTACCATTTTGAGGCCACCAAGTACATGTATGAAATGTATCGGATGATACGCCGGACACGCAACTACTTATATTAATCAGTGTGTTCATCCGAACCACTGTGAACATGTTCTAAATAATGCAAGTAGCTACCAAGTGCATGTGGGAGTGTGTAACGACATAAAAATGTTCGCTCTGGCTACAATACATCCTTCGTTATGACATATCCTTTTTCGAACAATTTCATTTAGCCAATTGACTTCATACTTGGTAAACTTGGCGTTAAAGGAGCATACCAGGATAAAAAAAAATTAATATTAAAAAAATAACAACGGTGCCGAAGGTGACAATATACCAGGCGCGGATACAGAAATAATTGCAGGGGGGGGGGGGGGGGGGGGGTCTGTAATTAAAATTCGGCATAGCCGACCTCCGCGAGCGTGAAATCGTACAGTAGGGGGGTGTGGGGGTCCTCCCCCAGGAAATTATTAGATTAGATTTTAGATGCCAGATCGCCGCAGATGCGATTTCCTGACACCTAGGCCACATAAAAAGTCATCCAACTATTTGAGTATTGTAGATTTTCGTCTTTTTTTTTTTGTTTGCCAAGAGCAGGGGGGCAGGGGGGGGGTGTCCGGACCCACCCCCCTGTATCCGCGCCTGTATACGGCCGTCGAGGCAATGCCAGTCAATACTGATAAGTCACCGAAAACAAATAGGGTTGTTCCATATCTCTTCCATGTAGATCTATCCCGAATTTGAGATCTATCCCGAATTTGGTTACGATCCTTCAAGCAGAACTTGAGTTATTGCGTGGACAATGATATAGAGTGCGAAAATAAAAACAATGGTTGTCAAGGGGAGATAAGTAATCAAATTTTTTCGAAAAGCCACAGGCTTCGTCTTGCTGTATACCGAAATTGTTTTTTATTGGTCAAGACTTCAGAGCTCCAGATAAGGTGCGTATTGGCGTATTTTACGCACTTATAATACGCATTGATTATCAACAGTGGGAGTACAAAATACTTGCAGCAATGTGAAAAGACGCATTGATTTTTAAATTGAGTAGTGGTAATATAAGTTGAAAACGTACTTAGTTGAGCTGCAAAAAGCAGCTCAACTAAGTACATTTTCAACTGTATTACAGTATAAACAATTAAGTGTATAAGTAATAATACAATCAAGTAAGTGAATGTTTAAATTTGTTTTCATCACTTGTTCCCTATTTAATAATGAAACAAGAGTTGTCAGAAGACAACGAAGCTCGCCTGTTGGCAGCCTTCATTCAAACTTGTCACAGTTGTATAAAAAACATGAATATTATATAACTTGAACTTGGGATAAGGGGTGTGTGGTGGACCTTGACATTGAGGTCAGTGGTGGAAGGTGGATCGTGGATTTGATATAGCATGATATAGCATATTAAGATGAATGCACTAAGTTGGTGATTTTCTACAGCATGATAGCTATTCACATGAGGAATGCATGTATAAATGTGCTAAGTTTGTGACCTTGGCCTTGGCAAATGGGGTTACGGGGTGGGTAACAGAAGTTATAAAAAGACATTTACTCCAACGTTAAGTTTATGATGTTGATCTTGGGGAAAGGGGTGGGGTGGGTCATGGATTTGCTGTAGCACAATAGAGGATCATCGGATGAATGCATGTATGAAATATCAAAGCGTTCAAATTGTAAAGAAACAGACGTTACACAACATTTACCCCAATGTAAAGTTTTTGAACATGCTAAGTTTGTGACCTTGACCTTGGGGTAAGGGTTGGGTGGTGGGTTGTGGATTTGCTACAGCATGATAGAGGGTCATCTGAGGAATGCACGTATGAAATAACAAGGTGTTCCATGAAAGGAAACAGAAGTTATAAGACATTTACCCAACGTTAAGTTTATGAATGTGCCAAGTTTGTGACCTTGACCTTGGGGTAAGGGCTGGGTGGTGGGTCATGAATTTGCTACAGCATAATAGAGGGTCATCTGAGGAATGCATGTATAAAATAACAAGGTGTTCCATGAAAGGAAACAGAAGTTATGAGACATTTATCCAACGTTAAGTTTATGAATGTGCCAAGTTTGTGACCTTGACCTTGGGGTAAGGGCTGGGTGGTGGGTCATGGATTTGCTACAGCATGATAGAGGGTCATCTGAGGAATGCATGCATGAAATAACAAGGTGTTCCATGAAAGGAAACAGAAGTTATATGGCATTTACCCAACATTAAGTTTATGAATGTGCCAAGTTTGTGACCTTGACCTTGGGGTAAGGGCTGGGTGGTGGGTCATGGATTTGCTACAGCATGTTAGAGGGTCATCTGAGGAATGCATGTATGAAATAACAAGGTGTTCCATGAAAGGAAACAGAAGTTATATGACATTTACCCAACGTTAAGTTTATGAATGTGCCAAGTTTGTGACCTTGACCTTAGGGTAAGGGCTGGGTGGTGGGTCATGGATTTGCTACAGCATGATAGAGGGTCATCTGAGGAATGCATGTATGAAATAACAAGGTGTTCCGTGAAAGGAAACAGAAGTTATAAGACATTTACCCAACGTTAAGTTTGTGGACGACGCTGACGCCTACGCCGACGACGCCGGGGGTATGACATAAGCTCTTCTGCACTTCGTGCAGGCGAGCTAAACAAGAGCTGTAGGAGAACAGCATAGCTCGACTACGAGGGTTGTCGATGTACACATAGCTTGACAAAGAAGGTGGCTGCGGCCTGCATAAAAACCTTAACCAAGGTTGACTAAAAACATTAACCAAGGGAAATTAAGTAAGTAATTCAAGGTTAAATGTAGGTCAATGTCAGATATAGGTCAGGGGTTATTGATGTACATCACTAGGAGATAAAGTTTTCCAAGTATAGTTGCTGTAGGCCCAGGAGTATTCCATATACAAGCTTGAGTAAAAACCGTAACCAAGGGGAGATAACAAAGTAATCCAAGGATAAAAGTAGGTCAAATATAGGTCAGGGATTATTGATGTACATCACTAGGAGATGAAGTTGTCCAAGTATGGTTGATGTAGGCCCAAAAGTATTCCATATACAAGCTTGACTATAAACATTAACCAAGTAATTCAAGGTTAAATGTAGGTGAAGGTAAAATAAAGGTCAGGGGTTATTGATGTACATCCCTATGAGAAAAAGTTATCCAAGTATGGTGTCTGTATGCACAATAGTATGCCATCTACAAGCTTGGGTAAAAAGCTTAACCAAGGGGAATTAAGTAAGTAATTCAAGGTTAAATGTAGGTCAAGGTCAAATATAGGGCCAGGAGTATTCCATCTACAAGCTTGACTAAAAACCTTAACCAAGGGGAATTAAGTAAGTAATTCAAGAGGAAATGTAGGTCAAGGTCAAATATAGATCAGGGGTTGTTGATGTACATCACTAGGAGATGAAGTTGTCCAAGTATGGTGGGTGTAGGGCCAGTAGTATTCCATATAGAAGGTTGACTAAAAACCTTAACCAAAAGGAATTAAGTAAGTAATTGAAGAGGAAATGTAGGTCAAGGTCAAATATAGATCAGGGGTTATTGATGTGTACATACCTATGAGAAAAGGTTGTCGAAGTATGGTGTCTGGATGCACAATAGTATTCAATGTACAAGCTTGAAAAAAAAACCTTAACCAAGGTTGACTAAAAACCTTAATCAAGGGGAATTAAGTAAGTAATTCAAGAGGAAATGTAGGTCAAGGTCAAATATAGATGAGGGGTTATTGATGTGCATCACTAGGAGATGAAGTTGTCCAAGTATGGTGGGTGTAGGGCCAGTAGTATTGCATATGCAAGCTTGACTAAAAACCTTAACCAAGGTTGACTAAAAACCTTATTACCTTAACCAAGGGGAATTAACCAAGTAATTCAAGAGGAAATGTAGGTCAAGGTCAAATATAGATCAGGGGTTATTGATGTACATCACTAGGAGATGAAGTTGTCCAAGTATGGTGGGTGTAGGGCCAGTAGTATTCCATATACAAGCTTGACTAAAAACCCTAACCAAGGCGTGACGGTGACGCCGACGCCGGGGTGACAACATAAGCTCTACTTATTCTTCGAATAGTCGAGCTAAAAATCAATAATCCATTTGTAAAAAATAAAATACTCATTTAATTTGAAATCAGGGGGCACAATACTCTTTATCTGGAGCTCTGGTCATGTAGAACTTGAGTTATTGCGTGGACAAGGATACAGAGTCCAAATTCAAATGAATTAAAATGGACACCAATACTCTTTATCTGGAGCTCTGGTCATGTAGAACTCGAGTTATTACGTGGACAAGGATACAGAGTCCGAATTCAAATGAATTAAAATGGACGCGAATGTGAGACAAGTCTTCAGAAAATTTTGAAAATCAATAGGCTTCTTCGTCTTGCCGTGATAAACATATAAACCGAACTTGGCTATGATTGGTAAAGTAGAACTTGCGTTATTGTGTGGACAAAGTGCGAAAAATAATGCCCGCCACACCCCTGTATAAGCTCACGAATAGGAAGGATTGATGCGCTATTTTAAGTGAGAATTTGGCTGGATTAAAATACGTCTGGTTGTTCAATGCGACTTCAAAATGACAAAACACAGGTAAGTAAGTACATGTACCTTGTTTCATATATTGTATATTTTTGTAGAGACGTCGACTGTTGGGCGTTGTGTGTTTGTTTGTTAGGGTTTAATGGCCTATCAACAGCTAAGGTCATTTAAGGCCGGGTCAATGGGTTTAGTACTAAATCCCATATATTACCTGTACAAGTACATGTACAAATGGGGGGAAAATCCCAAAATCAGAACTGAATATTTACAATAAAAAATCTATATATTCAGCCCTGAAATCAGAATAATCCTGATCTGATGTCAGGTCCTCGCCACACCAGAATCACTTGGCCCCGTCCCAAAAGCAATAGGATCAGTAATAATCTTACCACTTTTATAATGGGAAATAACCCAATTCAACTACCAGGTAACGAAAGATTTAGAACCGAGGGCAAAACCAGCCAAATCGTAATTCCTATAAGGAGGAAACCCCGTTGTTTTAGCAATATTGATGACACCGTGTACATTTTAGGACTGCATAATGCCTTGGGAAACGCATATATTCGTGATTTTGACGGCTGGGAAAATGAAAAAAAAATCAAACATCACTTCCTGGACGGGCATGTCCGGTAGCATTCTCCAATGATCTGGGAAACTAGGAAATCTTGCATGAAGTATGAATATTCTCTGAAATCGGAATCATTGGCGGTCCAGATAATCATAATGTCATGTTCATTGGACGTCTGCACAAAAATATACAAGAGATGAAACAAGGTACCTACCTGTGTGTTTCCCATTTGAAACCGCATTGAACAACAGGAATTATTTTTATCGAGCCAAATTCTCACTTAAACTAGCGCAGCAATCACTCCTATTATTGAGCTTATACAGGGGTGCGCCAAAGGGAAATAAGTCATCCGACATTTTTGAAAATGAATACTATATCTTTGCCTTGCTATGATAAACAGGTTATCCGAATCTGGTGACAACCGGTCAAGTAGAACTCAAGTTATTGCGTGGACAAGGAGACAGAATGCGAAAATGAACCAGAAAATGTGTTCATAGAACACGATGCCACATATATAGTAAATCAGAGCTCCAGATAAGGTGCGTATTTGCGTAAATACCCAATTAAAATCGCCAAAAACCCAATTGTAATCAGACGTAGTGAGTATCAAAAAGCAATGCAAAATTTGTGGTATCTATCATTCTACAGAAAACAATAAACATACCACAAATATAGCATATTTTCTTATTTTTCCATGAAAACACATCATGGTATTTCATTAGAATTGTCTGCAAGGAGACAATTCTAATGAAATACCAAGATGTGTTTTCATTTAGAAGCAAACAATTCAATAAGTCGTGTGATTCTATTTTACACAATAACATTTTTGAAATACCCAATTGCTTCAGAAATGATGGGAGTTACAAGACTCAATTACTAATTCCTTATCTGGAGCACAGGTAAATACATGGTTAGTGCCGTCGAATATAAAATATATTAGGTTGAGCCCCAATAAAGCTGTCTAAGGCTCAACCGAATATATTTTACATTCGACGGCACTAATCATGTATTTAATATATACAGCATACTGAACTAGCATGATGTCATGTTTTGACGTCACTCCCTCGAAATGCGTCACAAATCTAGTGACGTCATTCAATGCAAAATGGCGACGTCCACGCTAGGTAGATTCGGTATTGTATCTGATTAAATATCCGATTTATTTTACGATGAGCTTCAATATTGGCGGGCTTTAGACTACACAGTTGCAATAAAACGCATTACAATCAAGATGTACATGTCCATGTCGCTGATTACGTCTCATATACTGTAAAACTCAGCTGAATCGACAGCGATTGAGATTTTAAAAGCCACCGGCCATCTTGAATTTGCTGTTGAGACTGACCAATCAGAGACCGCGATTATGTGTCAAAGGTGAAAAAATAAAGGAAAAAACTTCATGCACTTCATGCATATTAGGCTACTTCATGTATATTAGGCTACTTCAGTTATAAACAGCATTTATTCAACCCTCTTTATTATGTTATATGGAGCAATGGCTGCGTATAAATCGCTTTGATAGTAAACGAGGCAAAATCCATGTCCAAAAGGGGGAGATCATACATGACTCGGTGTCGAAGCAAAAATATAAATTCACTTTGTGCATCTACATATCAACAAGAGGGCCATGATGGCACTAATTCGCTCACCTGACTCCATGATCACCAGAGGAGAATGTGACATTGAGTTCATAATTATGTGTTTTAACAAAAAATTGTCCTATTTTTGGATTAAGCGATGACTCATTATACAAAATCTGAAAATGTTTCACCCAAAGATCTTAACTTACTATGAAGTTTGGCCAGCATCGGCCATGTGGTTCCTGAGAAAAAGACGTTCAAAATCTCGAATAAATGGACCTTTTGGCGGCCATCATGGATGAAATATTGCACCAGAGCAATCACCTCATCGGTACCTTTAATTTGATATATGACATCAGCATATTCGGTCAAAAATAAAATTTGACTCCACGGGCCACGCCCATTTTTGACCCCGGGGTCACCAATTTAACACATTCTACATCGATTATTCCTACCATGTTTCGTCGAAATCCGGCTGGCGGTTCAGAAGATTTTTTAAGAATTTGTGCTATTTTAAGACGACCTCCATTTTAACAAATCTGAAAAGGCTTCACCCATGGACCATAACAGTGAAGTTTGGCCACCATGGGCCAAGCAGTTCGTGCGAAGAAGAATTTTGAAATCTCTAATAAAAGAACGATCTTTTTCGGTGGCCATCTTGGATGACATGACCATCCAATTTCGACAAAAAATGTACCAGAGCGATCTCTTTGATACGTTAGATTTGATAGACATGACCATATTCGGTCAAAATAAAATTTGACCCCACAGGCCACGCCCATTTTTGACCCAGGGGTCACCATTTTAACAACTTTGAATGAGCCTTGTATATCGATCATTCCTACCAAGTTTTGTCGAAATCCGGCTAGCGGTTCATGAGAAGATTTTTTAAGAATTTAAGCTATTTTTAGACGGCGGCCATCTTGGATTAGCGATGACTTCCATTTTAACAAATCTGAAAATGCTTCACCCATGGGCCATAAATTTTAAGTTTGGCTACCATCGGCCAAGCGGTTGTTCATGTGAAGAAGAATTTTGAAATATCTGATAAAAGAACAACCTTTTGACCTTTCGGTGACCATCTTTGATGATATAACCATCCAATTTCGACCAAATAATGCACCAGAGTAATCGCCTCGTTCAATTTGATATATGACATGACCATATTCGGTCAAAAATAAAATTTGACCCCACGGACCACGTCCATTTTTTACCCCGGGGTCACCATTTTAACAACTTTGAAAGAGCATTGTACATCGATCATTTCTACCAAGTTTTGGATTTTTTAAGAATTTGTGCTATTTTTACATGGCGGCCATCTTTGATTACTCAATGACGTCATTTTAACAATTTTGTAATCCGCCTACCTAAGGACCATGACCATGAAGTTTGGTGACTATAGGCCCAATGGTTACCGAGGAGAAGACGTTTGAAAATGTTCACGGAAGGACGACAGACACATTGCGTTAACAATAGCTCACATGAGCTTCGCTCAGCTGAGCTAACAAGAATTCCGCCACGGAAGCGGTATCGCGCCTGACGAGGCATTTGACCGTGAACATTACAAGTAAATAAATGACCTTGACCTTGAGAATTTGGATGTGCGGGTGTGCGTAATGAAGCATCATCCATAGACAAAGATTGATTTGAAATGTTATCAAAGTCTGGCAAGGGGCTAAAGAGATATTGTGAAAAAATAATAACTTTCAACGCATTTCTGTTACAAAATCGGTGAATAGTAAAAGTAAATAAATGACCTTGACCTTGAGAATTTGGATGTTGGGGTGTGCGTAATGAAGCATCATCCCTAGACAAAGATTGATGTGAAATATTATCAAAGTCTGGCAAGGGGTTAAAGAGATATTGTGAAAAAACAATAACTTTAACGCATATCTGTTACAAAACCGGTGAACATTACAAGTAAATAAATGACCATGACCTTGAGAATTTGGGATGTGGGGGTGAGCGTAATGAAGCATCATACCTAAACAAACATTGATGTGAAATATTATCAAAGTCTGGCAAGGGGTTAAAGAGATATTGTGAAAAACACATTTCGGTTACAAAACCGGTGAACATTAAAAGTAAATGACCTTGACCTTCAGAATTTGGGTGTGAGGGTGTGCGTAATGAAGCATCATCACTAGACAAACATTGATGTGAAATATTATCAAAGTCTGGCAAGGGGTTAAAGAGATATTGTGAAAAAAAACAATAACTTTAACACATTTCTGTTACAAAACTGGTGAACTTTAAAAGTAAATAAATGACCTTGACCGTGAGAATTTGGATGTGGGGCTGTGCGTAATGAAGCATAATCCCTAGACAAACAATGATGTGAAATATTATCATAGTTTGGCAAGGGGTTAAAAGAGATATTGTGAAAAAACAATAACTTTAATGCATTTCCGTTACAAAACCGGTGAACATTAAAAGTAAATAAATGACCTTGACCTTCAGAATTTGGATGTGGGGGTGTGCGTAATGAAGCATCATCCCTAGACAAACATTGATGTGAAATATTATGAAAGTCTGGCAAGGGGTTAAAGAGATATTGTGAAAAAACAATAACTTTAACGCATTTGCCTTACAAAACAAGAATTCCGCAACGGAAGCGGTGTCGCACCTGCCGAGGCATTTGACCGTGAACATTACAAGTAAATAAATGACCTTGAGAATTTGGATGTGGGGGTGTGCGTAATGAAGCATTATCCCTAGACAAACATTGATTTGAAATATTATGAAAGTCTGGCAAGGGGTTAAAGAGATATTGTGAAAAAACAATAACTTTAACGCATTTCTGTTACAAAACCGGTCAACATTACAAGTAAATAAATGATCTTGACCTTCAGAATTTGGATGTGGGGGTGTGCGTAATGAAGCATCATCCCTAGACAAAGATTGGTGTGAAATATTATCAAAGTCTGGCAAGGGGTTAAAGAGATATTGTGAAAAAAACAATAACTTTAACGCATTTCTGTTACAAAATCGGTCAACATTACAAGTAAATAAATGACCTTGACCTTGAGAATTTGGATGTGGGGGTGTGCGTAATGAAGCATCATCCCTAGACAAATATTGATATTATCATAGTTTGGCAAGGGGTTAAAAGAGATATTGTGAAAAAACAACAACTTTAATGCAAAACCGGTGAACATTAAAAGCAAATAAATGACCTTGACCTTGAGAATTTGGATGTGGGGGTGTGCGTGATGAAGCATCATCCCTAGACAAACATGGATGTGAAATATTATGAAAGTTTGGCAAGGGGTTAAATAGATATTGTGAAAAAAACAGTAACTTTAACGCATTTGCCTTACAAAAAAAACAGACGACGCGGAAACGACAACGACGGAAAAAGCGCCGACTATAGTCACGCCTCTGCTAAAGCAGGCGGGACAAAAATGGTGGGGGTGGGGGGGGGGGGTGGGGGGGGGGGGGTTTAGATCAAATTCTGAGTAACAAGGGGGAATTAATCCATGACCTGGGCGTCAAATAAAAAATTGAAATAAACTTTGCGCATCTATCATAAGGAAGTACATTTCTGTTCAGTAGCTAGTACGGTTTAATAGTTTTATGAGTTACATGTACAAGGCAAAATTAGGAAATTTTAAGTTGAAAAGGGAGATAATCCATGACACGGGCTGGTCGAATCAAAAATTGAAATAAACTTTACGAATCTACTCATCATAGGAAGCTACATACTAAGTCCCTGACAACGGTAACACTAAATGCACCCTCCACTATCATGGTGGGGCATAAAAATGGTCACCACGGGAAGACGAGTCATCCCAAACTTTTTAAAATGCTCAGGGATCTTCGTCTTGCCGTGATAAACATGTATACCGAATTTGGTTACGATCCATCAAATAGAACTTTGGAGTTATTGCGTGGACAAGGATAACAAGAGTGCCGCAAGTCACAAAATACGCCCGTCGAATATGGGCCAGACAGCGAAGATGCAGAAATATGAAGCTATCACCAAGGCAAGAAACATTAATGAGAATTTGAAAGTCTATAGCATTATTTCTTCATCTCGTTGTGCTAAACATGTATACTAATTTAGGCAGAGATAGAAAAGTAGAGTGTAAAGTAGAAATGATAGGGAATAGGATACAATAATGTAGAAAAAATGGCTAAGTTAAAAAGGTGACATTTTTGTTAAAAAATATGTTTTCGGCATAAAAACACAAAGGTGCACATATTCAATATGTGTAGAGAGTGGGGGGGGGTGGTTTTTAGTCAGAGGACGTGTAGAGACGGGTATGAAGACGTGTGTATAGTTTCAGATCGATCGACTGAACGGTTTCGGAGGAGTTGTGTACACAAACTCTGTACCGTATATAGAATTGTATAGACAAATGTAGAAAAAATGGCCATGTTAAAAAGGTGATATTTTTGTAAAAAAATATTTTTTCGGCATAAAAACACCAAGGTGCACATCTTCAATGTGTGTAGAAGACGTGTGTATAGTTTCAGAACGATCTTCTCAACGGTTTCGGAGGAGTTGTGTACACAAACTCTGTACCGTATATAGAATTGTATAGAGAAATGTAGAAAAATAGCTAAGTTAAAAAGGTGATATCTTTGTTAAGAAATATGTTTTCGGCATAAAAACACCAAGGTTCACATCTTCAATATGTGTAGAAGACGTGTGTATAGTTTCAGATCGATCGAATGAACGGTTTCGGAGGAGTTGTGTACACAAACTCTGTACAATATATAGAATTGTATAGAAAAATATAGAAAAAATGGCTAAGTTAAAAAGTTTTTTTTTTTTTTGTTAAAAAAGTGATATTTTTGAAAAAAAATTAAAAAATATTTTTTTTCGGCATAAAAACACCAAGGTGCACATCTTCAATATGTGTAGAAGACGTGTGCATAGTTTCAGATCGATCTACTGAACGGTTTCGGAGGAGTTGTGTACACAAACTCTGTACCATATATTGTATAGAAAAATGTAGAAAAAATGGCTAAGTTAAAAAGGTGATATTTTTGTTAAAAAATATTTTTTCGGCATAAAAACACCAAGGTGCACATCTTCAATATGTGTAGAAGACGTGCGGTAAAACATAATGCGTACCGTTTTTTAAAAACCGTCATATAAAAAGTGTGAAAATTAAAAAATGGCCACCAAAGGGAAACAAGTGAAAGGGTTTAACGTCCCACCAATAACTAAGGTCATATAGAGATGCGACTCATTCGACAGACCAGTGGGAGGGAAATACTATGAAAGTATTTTTGATGCCCAAGGCGAGGTTTGAACCCACAATCTCCGGTGTTCTAACACCTAGGCCACAACCCATCCCAGGGAAACAAGAGTGCCGGAAGTCACAATATACGTCTGTCAAGGCACTACACTAATTACCATAACCGATTCAAACCCAGAACACATCGCCCTTTCGAAGTGGTTGCGAGAGTCATGGGTTTAGCATCAGGGTTGGCCGGGAAATACCGGGGGCGGGAATTCCCGGCGGGAAATACCGGTATTTCCCGTCCCGGGAAATACTCCCCAAAGTGGGAAATACCGGGAAATATGAATTTTGATGTTATTATTTGATAATTAAAGTTATTTAAATTAAGTTTTAAGCTCAGTAATAGTTAATTAAACAATCAACAACTTACTAATTAGATATAGGGGTTAATTACAATGTATAGATCTGTTTCATTCCCAACTAGGGTACTCATCAGGTGGAATATTTGGCAACCATGACTATTATATTTTGGTTGTATTATTTTTTTTAAAATTACTTCTTCATTTTTTAGGAAGCATCTGAGTGTCTGCTAGATACAATTCACAAGGATAACGTCATCATGATCAGACTATGTTTAGACAACAGGCTGTTAATTGTCAACCTTCTCCCACACTAATATTCAGTATCAAGAAATGAGAATAAATGATCTTAGCATGCATGATGTGCATACACATAGTCTCTTACAGTCTTATATGACTGACAATGTACTGTTGTTTTATGCTTTGCATTTGTATTACTTATTTGCATTATTATTATGACATTTATTTAACGTGAAGACTATGGTACGTATGAGATACAGTACCTAAAATCGCTGAAATTAGCCAAAAGCCTACTAATGTCTACTTATTTGCATGTACATTGATGAGACTTAATATACTTTAATAAACCATATCAGATATGACAACAGGCTGTTAATTGTCAGCCTTCTCTCACACCTTTTGTGTCATACTGTATAATAAGAACCCAGGTGGTCTGTATATGGTCATGTCAAGTTGTAAAACAATTACACTGACACTGTACATGGATTATCCCTGTTATCAACAGGGATTTTCTCAAAATTCTAAAAGCAGCTTTTATTAGTGGCAGGTTACTATAGTAATGAGGGGTATTCTCATATACAATAAAATAGACAGTTGGCAAATACTACATAGACTTGTAAATAGGGAAGAAAATTGTCTAGAAAATAATAATGTTTTTTTTCTCTAAATAAACTTATTATTTCTTTTTTTATTGCAGAATGTTTTACCTGTATGCTTATCAGTCTACACAGATATAAACCATAGTAGATATAGGGGAATATAGAGAATCATCTTGACATTTTGCAATGAAAATGACTATCAAGATTCATATTTCCCGGTATTTCCCAGTATTTCCCGCCGTCCTGGGAAATACTCTTATTTCCCGGGAAATTGCCAACCCTGTTTAGCATGATGTATTGCGTTAAGTTTTTTCTTTGCGTAGGTTCATGTGTCTCATTTGGTGCCTTGTTCCCTATACATAGTTCCCATATGAGGTTATGTGACATAGAGTAGTCTCCATTGTCCGCAATGTTTGTGGGCAAAACTAAATGTAACAAATAGGAGAAATGTTGATATTGATTAAACATAAATACTCTGATATGAATTTTAGTGCTCAAACAAATACATGTTGTTCAAACAAATCATCAATGGAAAGACAACTGTTTTTGTTGCGTGCAAAACTTAATAATCCCAAAAATGGGATTATTTCTACCTTTTGTCTATGGGGCCTAATGGAATATTGCCCTCAAAATGGCCGTCAGTGTTTACCTGTGTCCAACAAAGGAAAGTAACTTTTACCGAGGTGGGAACTATATACCATATTGTGGCCCGTTGAAGGCTCCTTGACAAACGCTGTGCACCTGTCACATGTTTATCATGATCATTGCATTTTCTTCTGTACTTGGGTTCACATGTCTTGGTGATCCAGATAAATATTTGAGTGATTGCGTTATTGACTCCTCAAAATGAAACCTGGTGCGTTTTTGGCCATGTTCTTGAGTAAAGCAAATGGTGTAAATGACATCATACATAAAACAAAAAAGTGTATGTTCAAATGCAATTGGTGTAGGTCAAAAGCAAATGGTTTAAATTAGTATAAATGTACTTGTAACTGTTAATCTTCCCCTCTGGGGGGGGGGGGGTGGGGGGGGGGGGGGGGGGAGGGAGGGGGTGGGGGGGGAAGATTTCCAGGAAATCTTCCCCCTCCGGGGGTGGGGGGTAGGGGGGGGAGGGGGGGGGGGGGGGGAAGATATTTCCAGGGGGGAGAATTTCCTGTGACACCTGTACCTATTTTTCGCAAGAAAAACAAGCTGTTTTTCTTGTTTCTTGCTGTTTAGTTTTCTGCTGCTGTATAGAGTCGGTGGACCTGGCTTCGCATAGTTTATATACATTTTTATAATTATCAAAAACACTTATACGAGAATTCCGCCACGGAGACGGTGTCGCGCCTGCCGAGGCATTTGACCGTAACATGATCATGGGCTAAAGTAAGCCTCACAAAAACTTTCAGAGAAGTGCATGCTTAAAACACGAAAAAGGTTAAGGTTGTGTTTCCGCAAACATGTAAAGGTCAAAAATGTCAATGACATGTTAATAACGGCACGAGTGTGTTCCATATGCTGACATGTATCAAGTGTCCAAATATTGAAACAATCCATCATGTAATATTAATGTTATACGATGATGAAGAAACTTGTTCAAACTTTTTGACGCAAAAGATGACTAAGTGTTTCCGCTAAAATGTGAAGGTACAAAAGGTTAAGGTCATATTAATGGCGGCATGAGTGTGTTCCGAATGATCACATGTATCAAGTGTCCAAATATTAAAGTTTACCATGATGACGAAACCTGCACAAACTTTTGGGTGGGTGGTTGGTCGGGCGAACGCGATGGTGTAAATTAACGGTGGGGTTCCTCCTTATAGGAATCACGATTTGCCTGGTTTGGCCCTCAGGTACGTTTTTATCTTTGGCTCTTTTGTTACCTGGGAGTTGAATTGGGTTATTGCCCATTATAAAAGTAGTAAGAACAGTACTGATCCTACTGCTTTTGGGAGGGGGCCATGTCATTCTGGTGTGGCGAGGACCTGGCATCAGATCAAGATTATTCTGATTTCAGGGCTGAATATATAGTTTTTTAATTGTAAATATTCAGTTCTGATTTTGGGATTTCCCCCCCCCCCCCCATTTGTACATGAACTTGGAACATGTACAGGTAATATATGGGATTTAGTACTAAACCCTTTGACTCAGCCTTAAATGACCTTAGCTGTTGATAGGCTGTTAAACCCCAACAAACTTTTTGGACGCAAAATGGCTAAGTGTTTCTGCAAAAATGTGAATGTAAAAAAGCTCAAAATCATGTTAAAGGGAAGTAAATAGAAAATATAAATTTCAAAATATGTTTTGTAAACTGGTAAATTCAAACCACATCCAAAACGTTTAATCTGATCAAAAGTTATGCAGGTTTCCATATTTGTACACTTTATGCAAATTTCTTCCAACCCTATTCCAAAAATTACAATAAAATAAGAATTAATGAATAAAAAAGAGCTTTTTTACATTGTTTCCCTTTATTTGATAATACTTAGTCTTTATTAATTCCATGTAATAAAATAAGTCTGAAAAAAAATATTTGAGTTTAATAGTATAATTTTAAAAATAATTGATCATTGATAACGTTATGTTGAAATGCACATATTTCAGCTAATAAAAAATTTCAAAACTTTGTAACTTTTAAAGTATATTTCAGCATTCATTTCATATCAAATTCTATCATTTAAAGTAAAAAAAGGTCGCTTTTATTCATATTTAATGGCGGCATGTGTGTGTTCCAAATGCTCACATGTATCCAGTTTCCAAATATTGAAGCAATCCATCAAGTAATATTAATGTCCAGATAAGGTGCGTATTTGCGTAAATACGCAATTAAAACATGCAAAAACCCAATTAAAATCAGAGACAATGCGTACCAAAAAGCAATTAAAATGTCCGGTACGCAATTCTTTTTTATCCCGTAGCGTACTCCTCAAATGTATTTTCAGTCTGTCGCGTACTGCTAGATTTGTTCATGTATAGAATCCTACAAAATCATCGCCGATGATCTGTGCGGTCGGCCATTCAATGTTTACAAAGTTTGGTCCCGGCTCTAGCTACGGACAATGTCTGGCTGTATATCACCGATAACGGCTGGAAACCAGTTTTCGGGTGTATTCGATTTGAACTCCATGATATAGCGGGAGAGATTCCGACTCTCAGCGGGAAAAAAATGGGTCCAACTCGATACGAAACTCTAGTAACCCATCACAAACACAGTCCCCAAGTTGTTTCGGGTACCGTTCCAAGTTAATGAACCAAAATCTAAAATTTCCATCCTTATCGCATCGGCCGTTTTTGCCCATATTGATTTTGAGAAAAAAAATCGTATAAGAGGGCCTATCAATTACGTCATTTACGGAAAATATTACTGATTTTCAAATCAACAATTGTGTAAAAAAAAACGGCAATGCGACACTATTGTGAACCGGACATCCAGGCTCATTACTAGTCTATTTTCTTAAATTGAAATCGATGTGAAACTGCTTGTTTCGGCGACACTGAGTCCACTTAAGGAGATGCAACGAAAAACGTCTGTGACAGACATTTTATTATTTTGAATGTGTCAGGTTTATATTTTACATGTGGGACAGTATCATAAGTAATAAATGAAAATATGGTAACATTATTACTATTTCGACCAACGCACACGTTGAATAAAATGGCGGTCGAATTAACTAAGCTAAAATAGGACGAGTTGAACGGCGCCCGAATTCACCAATTAATATAATCGTAGTAGCGATAGACACTATAAATAACACAATCGGATCATGTCAGCTTTTTTCGTAGAAAATTGGTGACACATGGCGCCACAAAATGGCGGCCACAACAAACGTGGAAGAAAAAAATTGCAAAAGTCCACCACCAATGCTAACCTTATTTCGATTTATTTTACGACCGATGCAAAGATGGAATCTCAATCCATTGCACAAGGCATCATACAGTCATTTTGTTGAGCTCGGTGTGTGGAGACCCCAAATTAATCGTGATTGACATTATTGATGAATTGCTGTCAAACGTGGTCGGCAAAAAAAAAATGGATCCCGTGTTGCAAAGATCAATCTGCCAATCAAAGCATTCTTGATCAGCGTATACACTGTTTGTCATTCAGATAATGAAACGTCTCGCATGATTTTTGAATACACGATACTGCTTGTTACATAACTTATAACTATAAGTGTGCTAGCAGATCCGGAACTATACAGGTCACAAATGCCATAAGCCCATGCAATTACTCTAGTAACAGTTACTTATATGTACTTGGAATCATTGAAAACTTGGAACTAATCATTTTGGTGTTCTTATAAGTAAGGGAAGCAGTGTTACCATACACATGTAAGTATAACACTGCTTCAATTAATTATATGAACAACAAAACATTACCATTAATACATAAATTATTACGATTTGTTTCCGAATCGGTTTTTGTAATCAAAATATGGAAATACCCAATTGAAAAAAAATTGATGGGGTAACGTTTTTAAAATACCCAATTGAAAATTGAGAATACCCAATTGATTTCAAAAGTATGGAGTAACAGTACCCAATGCCAAATTCCTTATCTGGAGCCCTGTAATGTTATATCATGAAGTAGTTGCGAACGGTAACTCTTGCAATTACTCCTGTACCGCCCGTAGCTACATGTAGTTACGATTCCACTCATAGGATTCCTCTGCAGAATAGCGTATCAGACCTGATTCACACTTTAGCAGTTAATTGTGACATTTTTTAGATATTTTTCATCTGAAAAGAATATTAGTATTGTAAAAGTAATACAAACTAATAATTCTGAAACAATTTTTACTATTGTAGATTTAGAAAATTAGTTTTAGCCTTTACAGAAAATGGACCCCATTATAACTTTTACATGTTGAATTTGGCTGCCACTGACTGGGTCACTTGTTGATTCTAACTTAAATTTACTTTATCAGGTCATCTAAATTTATGTCATAACTACTTGAATATGTTATTTTCAACATATTAACACTCATTTCAGCTAAAAAATATAGAATATCTTTCACAATTAACTGCTAAAGTGCGAATCAGATCTGATTTGCTATTCTGCAGAGGAATCCTATGAGTGGAATTGTAACTAGCTACGGACAGTATGGGAGTAGATTGCAAGTTACCTTCGCAACTAACCATGATGACGAAGCATGTACAAACTTTTTGATATTTCTGACGATGATGTAAAAGCGGCGACACTAAAGCAGACGCGACAAAAACTGTATATAATAACACAGTGTTCTGCCAAGAAATCAGAGACATGGGGCCAATGAACCCATGGGTAAAAATAAGTGGGGACATTTTCAAAAATGATGGGGTCACACATGGTATTTTGAAGAAAAACACTGCTTCGAACGATTAAATATCAGCAATTAAAGTAATTAATAGTTTGAAATAGTGTTTTGCTGAGCCCGAAAATGGACTTTTCATGTAAATTTTCAGCATGTTGTGATTGTGAAAAGAACATGTAAATAAACATTAAAACATGATCATGATGTCTTTGTAGTTCTTTATCATTCCATCGGCTCCCAGACAATACTCGCATCTGAAACGACTTTTCTGATTGGCGGACCAAAATAGTTCGCTTTATACTTGTATCACTTATGTAAATATACAATCCAATGAAAACCGTCGATAAATGTATAGCTAAGCGCTGTTGCTATGCGAATTCTACATTTCCGGTACATTTCACGAGCGCCCCTAACACAGTTCAGACTTTTTTAATTTCGCAACCCGCGAACTCGGACCTAATATTTAATGCGCCCGTTGGCCCATCGGTAATTTTTTTCTTGCGTCATTGACAATTTTTCCGTGCCAATGGCGCGATCCCGCGTCCTTGGCAGAACACTGATAACACCCAGGCCTTTAATGTGCCGAGGGTGTCCGCTTTTTGCCATACAGCCCAAAATAATCAGGTAGTGGAAAACATTTAATTTTTATCCATGTGTCGCCATAGTTGCGAAGGTAACTCTTGCAATCTACTCGTACCATCCGTAGTCAGAGTAAGGATTCCACTCGTAGGATTCCTCTGCAGAATAGCGAATCAAACCGGATTCACATTTTAGCAGTTAATTGTGACATATTTTAGATACTGCCCCTCTGAAAAAAATATTATTGTTTCAAAAGCAATACAAATCATTTATTCTGAAAAACATTTACCATTGCAGGTTTAGAAAATTAGTTTTTACATTTACCGAAAATGGACCCATCTTAACTTTTACATGTTCAACTTGGTTGCCACTGACTGGGTCATTTGTAGATTATAGCTTAATTTACTTTTCAGGTCATCTACATATGTAAATTTATGTCATAATTGTAGAAGATAATTACTTGAAGATGTTATGAAATCATTTGAAGTCATTTCAGTTAAAAAATATTTCACAATTAAATGCTAAAGTGCGAATCAGTTCTGATTCGATATTCTGCAGAGGAATCCTATGACTCATTTACTGGAATCGTAACTCATATGGACAGAAGATTGTAAGAGTTACCTTCGCAACTAGTGTCGCCATTGTTATTCAAATTCACGCAAGATTTACGCAATGTATACTTACCAATACTATTTTTAATGATTGAGTAAACCAGCTTCCTACGATACTGGTGTAACCAGGATGAAATATGAGTTCGCGATCGGATCCCGTCACTGAATTTGAATTATTGGTCGGATACATTCTTATCTTGGAAATATTCCGATCAGAAAATGGACAATTCAGTATTGCATATTTGTATTGTATTTATAGTAAATTTATCTGGCAATAATTAGTTGCAAACTGTATTACGGACGTTACGGGAGTAAATTGAAAGAGTTACCGTTCGCAACTACAAGAATATCACAAATTCGGATGCATATGCCGATGTGTTAAATTTGTTTCCGTTCTGCACTGACGCTAGTCTCTTTACTACAATAACAGATAAGGAAAAATGTCAATATTATTAATATATAAAATTAAACAACGATTTGGAGAGCTAGCATGCAGTTCTAGAAAAGAACTGGTAGCCACAGGTGGAAGACTCGGACCTATGACACCAAAAAATGCCTATTAAAAAAAATCCCATTACCCCACCCACTTGGTCTTGTACGTTACCATCTTCTATAAAGAAAGGTGGATAACATTGTGGCCATTATAGAAAGAGCCCTCTCGTTTCCGACTCGCACAAACACAATACACATCGATTAAATGTATGATTTCTGTCGCTGGCAATCGATAAAGGTATTAGGTGTGTGAATATATTCACTTCAAATCGCTCTTTCCAGCATTTATTGAGTTATTCGCATTTTGTATACCCCATCCAAAGCGTGTACGAAAGAATCTCGCACATAATCAGAGGCCGTCCGGCATGGATTATCGGTCATATTTGACCAATAACTGATCGCCAGCTCAAACTAAAGTGGTGCACCATGACCATATACATTAGCAACTCCAACCATACAAATCGACGTTTATTGTGTTTGTGCGAGCCAGAAAAAATGGGGCTCTTTCTATAATAGCCATATTTATACTCACCTTTCTTTGTAGAATATGGTACTGTACGAGACCAAGTGGGTGGGGTAATGGGGTTTTTTAATAGGCATTTTTTTTGGTGTCATAGGTCCGAGTCTTGCACCTGTGCTGGTAGCGTGGCTATTATTTTTTAACACAAAAAAAACAAGACATTTTAACGTCGTTTCGACAGGTTAATGAATGTTACTTGTTAAAATACTGTGGCAATAGTGTCATACCTTTGTTGATTTCTTTAACTAATTGCGAAAGAACGTCCACTATGTGCTTGACTAGTTGTAAATACAGCTAGAACTTTGGCCGTTTCCTCATTGTTGAATCCTCTTCATTTTGGTCTGGGCGGATGTGCCGATATTTTTTAGAAGTAAATGGAGCCAACCGCGATGATTGGATAAAAACTTGTCGGGTAACAGGCATTTAGGTATTTTAAATAAATACAAATAAAACAAAACATATTAGTTTGTAACAAATATCACAATTATTCACCATACAGTATGTGCAATAACGTTTTTCTATTTTTATAACATGTAACATAATAGTACGATAATATTAACCAACTACTGTAAATATTTAAAATCGCTGGTTATTAACACCACAAAGGAGAAGCAAGGATACAAAGGCCACAGGCACAGAGAAGAAGAAATGACTGACCTAGAAGTACAGAACCTGAAAGTAAAGGTCTGTTTCACGAAACCTGTCCAACTTTTACGGCTGTATCAATAATGCAAAAACAATATATTTTTTTCGATAATACTAAATTATTGCAAAATTTACGATTGAGCCTACTTTTTGTTTCCAGAAATTTGGTCCAATATTGATTTTATTGCGAAATAACAATGTCTATGAGGATTTAACATGGGCATGATGGGGACATTTTTCTAATTTCAGAAATAGTGGACAGATTTTCAAACTGTAACTTTTGTTTTCTTAGATCATTTCCAAGCATTCTAGCTAGATTTCAGAATCAATTTCCTTTTCTTTTTTTCGACTCCTCCTTCAGGTTCTCCACCTCTTTTTTCCCAATTAGAACAAATTTTTCGTAATAAAATTAAAATTTTACCAAATTTTACGAAATAAAAAGAAGGCTCAGTCTTAAATTTTGATAACATTTAATATTATCGACAACATATTGTTTTTGAATTGTTTATAGGCCCTTACATTTGGGCAGGTTTCGTAAAACAGACAGTATATATTTTGATTGGATGGCTCGATTTGAATTCTTTCGTCTATAACTATCCTGTTCACAATAACTGCTAAAACTAGTTTTTGGTGCTGAAGGGGTTGAAGTAGGTGTCAAAGATTACTGATATAGTATAGGCCACAGGTACCAGAAAAAAATGTACCATCTGATTATCTAGTTTCTAATATAAGGTTTGATCATGTCCAGCCGCGTGCAAACGTTTGCTGTGGCCCGAGGGAACTGTTTGAAACCCAAGGCCGCAGGCCGCGGGTTCAAACAGTTCCCGAAGGCCACAGCAAACGTTTGCACACGGCTGGACATGATCAAACGTTATTGTTACATTTCCAACACAAAACTGATGTAATTTGAGCATTATATTCAGTATTTTCAGTACTTTTATAAATCGTCCCATTCACGTAGATAATTTTCGGTATGCATATTCCGGGACCGCGTCATGAACGTCATGAAGTAGTGACGTCATGAAGGCACTTCCGCGTAGTGACGTCATGAAGGAACCTCCATTACGCGCGGCCCCGGAATGAGCATTGCCTAAAGCCATATGCAAACAGCACGCGCTATTTGTGTGCAAACAACGGAAACCATGTAACAATATAAATTAAACACTCATACTCAGTATAAACGATACTGACATGCGTTTTTGTTTTTTCAGTCACATGTGGTATCTACCGAAAATTATGTTGTGTATACATACACCAACCAGTTACAAAACTTTGCACGTAATAAAACAATTGAAACCAGAGGTTTTTTGTTGTTTTTTTTGTTGTTGTTTTTTTTCAGACAAAACATCACTGGGGGTAAGGTGATATCCGTAACTGCAGTTACGGACATCCCAAGATGGCGGACGTGAAACGAGGTAAGTTGAAATATCGCGATTTTCGACTGTTTACGCTTCGTGCATTTAATGGCATTCGATGGTTAGCTCAATATGTGTATATACTATGATTTTAATGCCTATATGTATTCCCCAAATGTTGCTTATTCCGCTTTTATAGACGTTTGAAATTTCACCGATGATACGGGTAACGGAGCGCAGAGACATTCGTAACTTTGACTGCATTTCTGTAAATGATGCCTGTCAAGGTCATTACCAAGGTCAGGAATGATCGAGACAAATTGTCTCCCCTATTATCATATGAACCAAGTATACTTCAATTGTTATGACGTTATGCCCAATATAGCTTGATCTGACGAACGAAAAGTGGTAACAATGCAGTTGAAGTGTAAGGGATAGGCTAGAGTAGACAAATACACGTAGTCACTTAATCACTTATAATGTACACTATATTACATGGGGAACACACAGGAATGCATGATACATTGATATGCGAACATCACTGTACTGTGCATGATACTATTCAATTACTACAAGGTTGTAAGCCAATCGACTGTTATACTTTAACGCAACTTAAAAGCTATAGACGAATAAACTCAGTATGTGGTATCTCATTGGTCCCGTAGTGGACAATAGTATGAATGCACAAGTACTTTGATGATCGCTAATCAAAGTGAAATAACATACAAGTATAACATGGCAGAACGAACATTGGAGGACAAATGACAATCATCTGAGCTACCCCAGTGCTGGCGTATCTCAATAGATAGTGGTAACCTCTGAGTATCAAGGTCCCAAGGTCTGCCTCACCCGCAGTATGAGGTCTAGTCAACAATATGGCTATAATCCAACTTCAAGTGGATTAATCCATAAACAATATATACTCAACAAAACTAGAAACGTCCCTGTTTTATAGCCGGTGTAGCTCTGTCTATGTATGTACCACATGTTCAAAGTACATGTATTTTAAACCGTGGCGATGTTCAGAATACGATCGTGTAGAGTTTAGCCGATACACACGGTTTACATAGCGGCCAGTGACCGGAACGTTGATTTCCACTTTTTGCACGTGCACGCTATACTTGTCATCGATAAGGTGATTCAGTTCATGTCGTACCATTCATGCGATAGGGGCTATTCGGAAAATTAAAAAACTTTTTTAATTTTTCACTGTTTTTCGATATGCCACGGCTTTCCGAAAACGAGCGAAATCAGGCAATTGGGATGCTTGCGGGTGAGATGGCCGCCAGGGCGGTCGCGCCTCGGTTTGGTTGCTGTCGGAAGACGATTGATCGTCTTGCAGCCCGGTACCAGCAGACTGGGGCTGCTCACGACCGGCAGCGACCTGGTAGGCCTCGTGTAACGACGGCTAGAGCCGATCGTTACATTACGTTGACGCATTACGTCAACGTCGATTGGCAGCCACAATCACTGCTAGGCGATACGGTGTCTCAGGGCAGACCATTCGCAACCGGTTACGTCGTAACGCCCAACCAATCCGGGCACGCCGCCCGTACACTGGTCAGATAATGACCCAACGTCACCGTGCTGCCAGACTGTTATGGGCGCGACGTCATCTGAACTGGAGAAGGGCTGACTGGAACCGAGTTTTGTTCATCGATGAATCTCGGTTCACAGTTAGTCATGCTGACGGAAGATTACGGGTATACAGGCGTAAAAATGAAAGATTCACCGATTGTTGCATTGTTGAGAAGAACAGGTTTGGGGAGGGAGCGTAATGGTCTGGGGTGGGATCATGGGAAACCGGAAGACATATTTGGTTGTTGTACAGGGCAACATCAATGCACAACGTTATGTTGCAGATGTGCTAAATGCACATGCCTTACCATTTATCGTCAGCATGGTCCTGGTGTGACATTGATGCACGACAATGCCCGCCCTCACGTAGCCAGGGTCACCACTCAATACTTACAGCAAAGCAACGTCGACGTCATGCCATGGCCCGCGGTCTCCCCGGATCTCAATCCCATTGAGCACATATGGGATGAGCTGGGCCGCAAAGCACGAGATAACCATCAGATTGACAATGTTCGCGATCTTACACGGGCGTTACAACGGGAATGGAGGAATTTGCCCAACGCACTGGTATTGCGTTACGTCACGTCGATGCGGCGTAGGATCATTGCATGCATTCATGCAAATGGTGGCCACACTCGGTACTAACGAGATTTACTGAATTTGCCACATTACTTATTGAAATTCCATCTCTAAACATTAAGTAACACATTTCTGAGTTTTTGTGATTTTTGATTTTGACCCCTACCGCCCTTGGCCGGTTATCTCTCGAATATTTAACAAGATATCCAAATGCAATTTATTGGCTTTGATACAGAAATGAATGAACTTGTTTTTCCATTTTGATTTTTAAAAGTAACCCTTTTGGTTTTTGATGAATCTTTCCTTAAACATGGAGGGACGTTTCTAGTTTTGCTCAGTATATGTAGTCTTACTACAATCCTTTAGCCATGATATGCCATGATAGGAGTATTACCATACACTATCAAAGTATACATGTGTATTGCCTATGCAATATATTTTCAAAGTATGAATGTCAAAGCCGGATGTGGCTACATCACATGATAGTTAATAACGATACTGTTCCGGAAGCTGGTACCGGAAGTAAAGTTCCAAAGGTAGTATTATTTCCGGAAATGGTGGACCAGATGTAAAGTTCCTATGGTATCACTCGACTGTAGCAACCCGGATGTGGTGGACCGGATGTAAAGTATCCATGGTGAATCAATGGGTTGTAATACCGGAAGTGGTAGACCGGATGTAAAGTTCCGATATAATACAAATGGCGATTATCACGTTGGCTAAGACGCCGGGAAAAGTTTCACTTAGGTGACATTCAACTCGGTGGTAGTATAATGATATGATATGTGTGTATGGCGTTTCATTTCACTAATCTATGGCTGTGACTGTCTGCTGTACGCGATGTAGCTATCACACACTGCTCTATACAGGCCTGTATAGAGCAGACAGACAGACGTACGGACAGACAGACAGACAGACAGACAGAGACAGACAGACGTACGGACACTCGGACGACCTTGTATTCTGCACTGACTGGGGTCTGCCCTCAACGAGTGGACCAAAACGTCCAATGTTGCCCACTGGAGCGATCTCAAGAGGCAAAATTCTCCGTGTCACTGGTGAATACAGTACTATCCTTCTGTTACCAGAAAATATGTGTCCCCCCAACACATAGCGAGACATCGCTTATATACGCACCAGTGAAACCATGCACGGAATAATGAATATGCCTACCCCTCGTTCGACATCTCACGTAAATATCACAAAACCATGGCTTTTGCCATTTCACCCGTGCGTTATATTTGGCATAAATATATGTTCCCACGCCATAAATTCAACCAAACTAGTGTACAGCCCTCGTGGAATAAATACCATCCAACATGGTATATCCCACACTACCATAAATCTGCACACTATAGACTCAGATCTCATAATCCGAAATCTACTCGACTGGTCTCGACAATGCGAAGGTCGCTTTTTGGCCCCGCCAAACCCCTCCATATCGGTCCTACGGGCTGTGCACTCAAATGAGAGTGTAGCACATACTAAACTCAAATATCGTGGTCATTTACGGAAATATCACGACACAAAGCATCACCAGTATGGGATCTGATATATCCGTGTTGGCCAGTACCAGGCTATGTTGAAACACTAACCCGTAGCATAAAATAACAGGGCAGACCATGGTATGGTCTGCGCTATATACTGGCTTCACCTACAGAAGGTCCCTTATCTGGTGAACAACTGACACGCGGACAAACTCGGCTGGCACGGATAGTGGACATCCGTAATACTAAAAGGGGTGTTTCCCTAGCGAAACCAGCACACGCTGTCAACGAGTTCTCTACCACACACATGCATAGTCTGTGGCAAATATGGCGTGACATCAGTAAAACATTTCTCATAACATAGACGTGTATTTAAATCCGCAAAAAGGACACGCATAAACGTATTTCCACCAATACAACATAAGCCCCGTTATTACACGCACATTGTACATGGGAAATGTACATGCTAAATCACAGGTATGTAAAAATCACAGGTGTGTGAAATCACAGGTATGTGGCACAGGTATGTGAAATCAATAGTACGCACAACAATACAAAACAGTACCACACATCACAAATATACAATTATACGGAATCCGGAATATACAAGAATGCACGTGTCACGCGACAATGCCCGTAACTGTAGAAAGATGCCTGTAACTACGAACGATGCCAGTAACTGTCACGTCATTTTGAGCGTGCAGTTACGGATATCACCTTACCCCCAGTGAACATCATATGTCGACACTCCACCCCCCCCCACCCCCCCCCCCCCCCCCCCCCCCCCCCCCCCCCCCCCCCCCCCCACCCCCCCCCCCCCCCCCACCATCACCCCCACTCACACCAACCAACACTGCATGTTATCGGGACTTCGAAAATTTAGAATTTAAGGCAAGAACAGCATACATGTAGCTACCTCGTTTTTCTGTGTAATTAAGTTAGCTGTATATTGGGTGATAATACAATAATCAATGTACTGAAAGTACTGAAACTAAGTTAGCTCCACAATATTACTAATAAGTTTTATTTATTTATATAATGATGTGTAATGGCTTATCGTCAGCTAAAGTAATTTTAGGTCGGTTAACAGGGTCAAATCCCATATTTCATGTGTAGGGAAGAAGGAAAATCCCATAATCAGAACAGAATATTTACAGACAAAAATATAAAGTAAGTGTACATACATTTTGATAATTATCAGAAACAAGTATACAAATGAAGTTCGCCTTTGTTTGTATTTTGACAGATTCAATACAGGAAATATGTGTGTCACATGTCAGACAGTTCACGCGAGCTCAATGATGCGCCATTGTTGTTGTACTATGTGAATCAGTTTGAAAACACTTGGAAGTGTACATGGCTTCGCACACCCGAACATTTTCCGATCTAACTTATATAATCTAACAATTAAAATTGATGTTTACCATCAAGCCATTATATTTTCAAATAATATAGACATATTAACTAAATATTTATGAAGACACCCACACTGGTGATGTCTGGCACCCAGCTACATCAACAGACTATTCAAACGATTGTTTCACCGTGTATGAAATCAACAAAATTAATATTGTTTACCAAACACCCACAACATCGCACCGACGACAATAAACCAACATTATTATCCCTGTCTGACACCCAGTTACATCAACATATTCAATTTACTATTCAAACGTTACACCGTGTATATAAAAAAAATTAAAAAAATATTATTGACCAAACACCCAGACCATCGCACCGATGACAATAAACCAACATTACTATCCTACTCTCTGTGCCTGTGAGAATATGAGCCGAAAAACCAACGACTGAATCTAAATAGCAGTTGTTCCCTCAATAGACGACTTCAATACGCAGCATCGGTCTGTCAGGTGTGGTGTGTGTCCGGCCACAGGTTGAAGTGACGGACCATGAACTAAACATGTATTATTTAAATATACAAAAATGCATCAATAAGTGAAAAAAATAAGCGAAACAAATAAATGCTTTACTCCTTCCTAGTATACACATTAATGTGTTATAAGTTGGAGTAAAAAACATGTTAGCTTATTTGTTGTCCCATTTATTGATGTTTTTAGGTATGTTTAATGTATGTATAAACATGGGTTCGTTACTTCAACCTGTGTGTCCGGCGGCTCTGTTCAGTAGCCTATTTCATCAACATTGCAAAGTATACTTTAGTAGCAAAGTATACTTTGAGGGAGAAATTTTCAATTTTTTGAAAAATTTATTAATTTTTATTATACTGAATTTATTACATTATCACAGCCATTTAATGGCTGTGATAATGTAATAAATTCAATATAATAATTCTGCACACTTTTAATCATGAAATATATGCATTTGTTAGTTCTATACGAAATAATGCATATCAGAAAAATAAATGATTGCTCCCTCAAAGTATACTTTGCTAGTAAAGTATACTTTGCAATGTTGATGAAATCGGCTATAGAGATCATCAGGCAATATAAAATAAATTTACTGTATATAATCCCCACCGCCCCTAAACAGTTGAATGCCAGATTATTTTTGTATTTGAATATATTTGAAGATAAATCATTTTATATAATTATGGTTTGTTAACACTATTTACAACAACTTTTAATAATAATAAAAAAAAAGACACACACCGCCCTATTTCCCCCCAAAGTTTGGATGATATTCAATAAATTAACTTTATGTGGCCTCACACGTCGCCATAATGGCCGCGAGGTATCCTTCCACTAAGCTGGTGCGATATCTCTGGTGACAGTTCAGTTAACTATTGTTTAATGGGAACGTAGGTCGATCAAAACATTGATTATGTGTAAATATATAATTAAATAATTCAGACTTTATTCTTTAGTCTACATGTGCTAATTCAGTAAAATTCAGTAATATAACATGGCATCGATACTCATAATGGTGGTTTTAAATGTAGAAATACTTGACATTCCATCTCTACGACTGCTATACTAGGTAGCTCCAAAACGTTATTGAAGGTACAATGGACGACGGTGTGTAAACAAACGGGTTTCTGTGACATTTCCCACCTAGTTTTAAAAACTTGTTATCAAAAATACGTGTTCCATTGCTTATTGTATGGCATATTGCCGACAAATATGCATTATTTAACGTATTTTTCGGGAAAACTATGTTCGCACACCTCATACGCCCGAAAAAAAACTAGGTGTATGCACACGAAAAGGTGTCTGGAACTGGTTAGTACACCACATTGGTGCACGGGGATATTTGTGGAGATTTTTTAAGTACGTTATAGGGATCAGTTCATCTGTAAATATATACGGTGATGAATGGAAATATGGTATTACGTCCGTTCAACAGCGCAGCTCACATCTGTATTGGGGTTGAGCGGGGCGGATCGACATTTAGCACAACATTTATGAATTTCTGTGTCAAGTGCCCTTACCATCCACGAACAACTTGGACCCATTCCCCTTTCCTCGACTCTTACAATAAGCTGTCTAAACTGTGGGCTTTCTTATACAATACACCATCAGCAGTTAGTCACGTCTATGAACAGAACTCAGGGGATTCGATTTATGTTACATCCTCTATTTATATTTTGAATATTGCATTGTGTCGGGGTTATTCTGTGGTAGTCGTATATCTGTATCCACGATTTCGTGCTTCCCGGTAGCGTGAGCGGCAGGTTGGAGCATGTGAAGGGTAAATTTAACGATTCATCCATAACGGAATACCGGTATCCCTGGTTTGACACTCTTGTAAATTGTTGGCTTTCTGGTACGTGAGAGTTGGATCCGGTTATACCCATTATAAAAACAAATGCTGTTACTTTTGGGGAGTGGGGCTCTGGTGTGGTTATAGGACCTGACACCAGATCAGACTATTCTAATTTCAGGTCTGAGCATATTTTCCCCGTAAATATTCAGTTCTGATTTTGGGAATTACCCACCCCACCCCCCATCACAACAGGTAACATATGAGATTCGACCATATGAACCCGGCCTAAAATGACATTAGCTGTTTGGCAGGCCGTTAAACACCATCATATAAAATTAAATCTTCCCGGTAGCGCTGGTCAGGACAAGACGTTAATAAACTAGTGCATCTCCCAAGGTCGTCGGTTGATACTCACTAACCAGATATACATCTCTACTGAATTGTGACAGTAGACACGTGTATTAATTTTATGTTTTATTACATTCATGCTGCAATAGTCTCTGTGTTCCATAATTGTAAATAAATATGGAAGAAAAGAAAAAACTTGGACTGTCCCAGTTTTTTCTTTTCCTCCATATTTAATTACATATGGACATATTGCTGAAGTACAATCAACTGCTATATCTGGTATAAACTATTAAAGGTACATGCCCACTCAGTAGGCACAACATGTTCATTATAGGAATTAAATAAGTGTATAATTGTCTCACTATTTCACCAGTTCTAAAGATTACGAGTGCCCGCTATACAGATATAATCATTTATTAATATTTATTTTACTGATAGTGACGCGCGTTGGTATGAGGCTATTTTAATATGCGTTATTTATACTAATTAAGTAGATATATAATGAAAGGCAGTGAAGATGGCTATAGCTTCTGGCGTGGATCCGCTATGAAGCCACGGCCTCTACTGCCATCGGCCCAGGGTATATATACCCATAGTTTCCATGTAATGAGTGCGCATCGCGTAATCTGGTCGGGATATAAACTAAACCGCATATTGACATAAGAAGGAAATATTGTAGGCTGTAAGATTATACAAAGTAACTGGCGAACAGAGCAAACCCAGCACTGGTCGCACAGGTACAAGCAGCGGTATTGTCAAAACATGGACGCCAAAGCATGCATCGCGTAGAATAGGGTTACCTAACGATAAATAGTATCTAACGTCGTTTGCGAACAACGCACAGCAAATCCGCCCATGCGTGTGCACATACAGATATGGCGGATTCTGAACACCCACACTTAACTATGGTGCATGCTGTCAACATGAATCAGAAAGATCCAGATCAGGATTTACGCTGGCCGCATGTACCGTTAATAGCTACCGTTTACAATTGTGTGTTCATGTGTACCTCGATATGTCCTCGTTTTTTTCTCTATTATTCATGAGTATTCGTACAGTAAATACACGTCAAATAAATTGATAAAAAGGTGAAAATGAAAGCTATTTGGGGTTAACGTCCTATCATCAGCTGAGGACCACAGTTTAAAGTTTCATCCGACAGACACGTAGGATGGAAACACTAAGCATTTTGTACACCGATGGTGAGAATTTAACTCACAACCGCCGGTATTGAAGTCCAATGCAATGTACGAGGGTGTGTCAGTAAGTAGTGTCACTTGACCATTGTCTTTCTAACAACTCGTCCAACTGGTTTCATAGTTGGCACAAGCATTACACTAGGTCACGGCCCATCCCTAGAACATGTATAAATCTGCTTAATGTGTCACCCTAGCACAGAAGCCGAGCTCCCTCAAACCTGGATCAACTTGTATTTATCCACTGTTCCTGTCAATTCTGAATAACATTCAATACTCGTTTTTCTACCGACCTACCTTTGGCTACTAAACACATTAAATCTACAAAATATAAATTAAAAATAAATGCATCGATAACAAAAAAAGCCACCATCCCCAATTAGTTTTATTTGACGAAATTCCATTAAATAGTGATTTTATTGCGAAAATAAACCATATGTGACTTTAAGACGAGGCATATAATCACATATTTTAATACAATTTTGGAATTTGCGGACTGATTTTCAAAATCTAAATTTGAGTTTATTAGCTACATCGGTTACAAGCTCTATAGTCATGTTTCCTTTTTCGATCCTGTATGTAAATAAAAAATAAATATTTGATGGAACTTCATCAAATAATATGGTGAGGGTGACGGTTTTGTTATTAATGAAAAAGTACTTTAAATACGTGGAACAGAGTAGTCGGCAGCCGGCCAGCAATTACAAATGAAACCATCCATAATGAAACTGCTAATGAACTTACAATTATGACCAAGAATGTGTTTATTATACGACATGAAACAGTAATATATTACAATAAATGAATATTAAGTAAATATTATACCAAAAGTGTCAACATAATGCGTGACGGTCGATTTGAAAGTCACCAACGCGAGAACTAATTTTCCAATTTGAAGGTATACATTAATACCCAGATACTTTTTCATGTGCATACACCTAGCATTTTCGGGCGTATTAGGTGTGCGAACATAGTTTTCCCGAAAAATATGTTAAATAATGCATATATGTTGGCAATATGTCATACAATAAGCAATGGAACACGTATTGTTTTTATAAAAAAGTGGTTAAAATTGATTGGGAAATGTCACAGAAACCCGGTTGTTGTTTAATGTAAGTTTGAAACTAAATACAAAATGTACCAACCTCATGGTGCCGCGGCCACTGGGCGCCGCCATTTTGAGACCCGTGCAACATATTTACTCGCATAAGGTGCCCATGTACCAATCGTACGCTCATCCCCCTGAATATGTGATTTTTCGCTTCATGCTCTGATGGAAGTCCAAATACTTTGCGTTCTATCATGTCTATTCATGTATATATACCATCCGAAACTGTGATAAACAGGGGAGATAATTGATTATTCATTTTTGCTATACACGATATGTACCAGTGTGGAACAGTTGTGAAACAACATACTGTTTCGTTGTGAAATGATCATACACCACTACGCATTGAAATGAATCGACATTAGAGCCACTAGTTTAAAAAATATGAATACTATAAATGAATATAAATTAGTAATCATCGATTGCAGAAAACACTCGTGTTTATAACGCTAGTTATGTTGCAGTATTATAAACCCTCTTTACTAATCGCATTTGTCTTGTTCAGTCGACTGATAGGTATAAGTACGTTCGAAAATTCGATACAAATTAAAAATAAATTCTAATCTGTTTCATCTAAATGAAATATTAGTAAAACATAATTTAATTGGAAATGTGTATCAAATTTCAGAATACACTAGCCAGGCGCGTAGCTGCATTAAGGCACTGATGCCCGGGCCTGCAGAATTTTCGAGAAAATTGAAAAAATAATGTACCAGAGTGCATCATTTACCTTCTAGTTTCGATTTTTTTTCGGGGGTGGGGGGGGGGGGGGGCATGCCACAAGACCCCCCTAGCATACTCGCACCAACGGTGCTCGAAGTCGTCAACCGGGTCTGCAGATTCAAATTGGTTAGCTACGCCCCTGCTAGCCTATACATTCCAGTAATGAAACTCCAGTAGAATTGACCTATCGCATACTGGACGCTAAATATACAACTGTCGAATGGCCACATATGTAGCCTATTCCATCAACATTGCAAAGTATGCTTTTCTATCAAAGTATACTTTGAGGGAGAAATTTTCAATTTTATGATAAATTTATTAATTTTTATTATATTGAATTTATTACATTATCACAGCCATTTTGGCTGTGATAATGTAATACATTCAGTATAATAATTCTGCATACTTTTAATCATCAAATATATGCAGTAGTTAGTTCTGTATGAAATAATGCATTTTGGGAAAAATAAATGATTACTCTTTCAAAGTATTCTTTGCTAGAAAAGTATACTTTGAAATTTTGATGAAATCGACTACTGGTTTTAGCTCACTCATAAAAGAAACTCTTGTCTTCGATACCGGTGGTAAGTACTTGTATACATAGTTCTCAGTGAAGGTTAGTTCCCTTTGTTGGATACAGGTAATCACTGTCGGGCGATATTTGGGGGCAATATTCCATTAGGACATATTTAGACAAGCATTGCAAATAATCTCATTAATAGAGGATCTGAAACGACTTTCCATTTGATATGAGATTTATGAAACGAGTCACGCACAATTTATGCATCGAGCCTTCGGCTGACAAGTTTCATAAATCTCACATCAAATAGAAACGAGTTTGAGGTTCTGTTATGACTTCACCGCTCCAAAGAGCAGAAACCTTGGATATTTGCAGTTATTTTCTTAAACATAGGGTAATTTGGGGGTATATGGGACGTTGGGTAATATGGGACAATGTTGACATTCGTTATATATACATGTATGTACTATACATGTGTCTCTAAAATCATTATAGCACGGTCGATGTATAGATTGTTACCATATTTGTGGCCGTGACTGTGAAAATGTGGATTATGGGTTTTTCTGGGTTCTGACCAGTGTATATATATACAATGATAATTCAAACAAATCCACTATACGATCGATTGTGTGCCTTTAAAGTATGATTGCAAACCTACGTTGTTCGTGTTCGAGAGGTTCCATGGGTCATGTGGGACTCGGGTCATGATCACAAGCAACGTGCACATATCAAAAAATTAAATAATCAAATATAAACGTGTTTTATTCTTTTATAATTTGGTGCATATGATTATGTACAAGCTGTTAAATAATGATGGTCGTTAAATTAGACATTGTGAACATTGGAATGGTACGTTGACATATCATGCCACTCTTCTCCGAATGACAACGGGGATGTATGTGTATTGCAAATAGACGTGTATACTGTCTTATGTATAATGTATAGCATGAAGTCTCGCTCGCAATGTAATAATCTTTTATTTCCTCCACATCGGAGAGCATAGGAACATATTTACAAAGTAAACACAAGAAACAAATGAATAACAGAAAATAGCAAGACAAGACGTGACAAAAATATGGAACCCAATGTCAAACAATATACATTAACCTGCGATAGAGGGATGGTACAGGTGCGGAATTGAAATAAGTTTAACATCACAGGATATAACACACCTGTGCCATTCCTTAACTCCCGATTCTCAGCCAAGATGATGGCATAAGTCACCTCAGTGTACCTTGTTCATTATAAATGATCGTTATTACCCATATTTGCGAATCATATACCGTTTACACCACAATATGATGTAATTGCAATACATGTAAATGCCACTTTATCACTAAGCAATACCATATATGTTTCCCATAGTATGGAGAAATGTAACCGAGAGTTTCAAGAATGTGTCCACCTTGGACTGTTCTACATGATGCCATGCTGCATCTGCTCCGAAGAGCACAGCCAACTGCGAATTCAAGTCTAACGCAATAAAATTTTCTAAAAGCTCGTTGCCACATATCTGGATGAGCCTACGCCAAAACCGAACCCTTAATGATTCCGATTCGTAATGATATACAATTCTATTAATTTCAGGAACATGGACACAGTTGTTGCTGCTCTGAACAGACGAACACTTGCTATGTTTGTCTATTATTCCTTTGGGATTGTTTGCTGTGGTGAAGCACCACTGAAAACAATCCCAAATGAATAACAGTTTGCTTAAGTGTTTATACGCCCGTTTGAAAAAAAACGGGACATATTGTGTATTCACCTTGCACATCAGGCGGTGGGCGGGCACAGCTTATCCACGCAATAGCGTTCTCATTAACGGATCATAACCAACATCGGTATACATGTTTATCACGGCAAGACGAAGAACCATATTGATTTTCAAAACATAATCCAATGCCACTCCCTTTTGTAACGATATGGCCTATCCCTCATAGTTCACGTCGGTATGACAGACGTGTTTGGTAATTAATACTGGTTTTGGCTGGCTGAAGCCAGACAAGCTGGGTAAATGTAATCCAGATGATTTATAACGGGCTTCCCGGAAATTGGTAGTCAGTGTACAGATTGCTCGCTAGCGATATACACTCAAATTGGCCAGTTTGAAGGTCGGACTCACGCTGGGTCGTCTTGGGCACCGTTTTGGTAGTCTGGGCACGGGTGCCGACCCGGGACGCTGAGATGTAAGTTAACTCCACTATACGATCGATTACGTGCCAATAAAATATGATTGCAAAACTGCTTCGTTGTTTGTCTTAGAGAGGTTCCAGACAAGGTGCAAATCAGGTGGTGATCACAAGAACGTTATACCTTGACGGCCATTTTTAATGTTCGCACTATGTATCAGTGTCAACGCAATAACTCAAGTCCTAATTGACGGATCGTAACCACATTTGGTATACATGTTTATCACGGCAAGATGAAGAACCCTATTGATTTTCAATGACTCAATTTTTAATATTCACATTCTGTATCTTTGTCCGCACAATAACTAAAGTTCTACTTGACGAATCAGAACCAAGTTTGGAGCATATGTTTAGCATGGCAGGAGGAAGAACCTTATTGGTTTTCAGTGAGTTATCTTTCTTTTTTGACTGGCATTGCCTTGACGGGCGTATATTGTGACATTCCGCACTCATGTTATATCGTTTTATTTTTTTATATATATATTTCACGTAATATTGCCCCCCCCCCCCGCGAGTGACATGCACCGCTTGCAACCTGGGGGCCGTTTCACTAAACGTCGTACGACTAAGATGTTCGTAAGTGCAAATTTAGGATCATCTGGAAATTTCAATTGATTGATTTACATTTATTTAGCATAGGCTGCGTGTGCAGCATATGCTCAATAAATGTAAATCCAATACTTATTTACAAGAAAAGATTGTTAATGTGAAATTTACAGACTATCATAAGTTTGCACTTACGAACATTTTAGTCGTACGAAGTTTAGTGAAACGGGCCCCAGATCGTGGACTGCCTGTTTGCACTCTAGCATACACTACACATAGTTGTAGGTGTGCGCAATCAGAACAAGGGCTAGTCACACATATCATAGGCTACATTTCTCCAGCATAAAACTATTAACATGTACGAGATAATCTAAATCGTTTCTTCGAGCAAATATTAGAAACACCGACCATGCTTCCAACAAACAGTATACATAGATATTAGTAGGAAATGCTGTGTTGATATATACTATTCCCGTCGGATTATTTTAGTAGAAACGATTTTATGGTCTTACTTTGTTATTTAGGGCACACTGAGCTGGAAAATATTTGGTGCCATTTATTTCGCCGCCATCTTGGATATTTGGCGGCCATCTTGAATTCAGTGACGTTTCCTCCTTATCCAAAGATATAAAACAAGTATACATCGGGTACGTTGTGCTACATGATGTTTGTAGCTTCTTGACTTAAACCGTTAGGATAATGACCTACGTATACAATCTAATCCGATATATTGCACTGGGCCTCCAAATATATCACGTAAAAAACAAAATGGCCGCCAAAAATGAGTTGTTTCTTTATTCAACCACGATGTTGAGTTCCATTACCTTCAGAACAGCTAGATTTGTGTGTAATATATTGTGTAACTTATTTTACTTTGGATTCCAAATAAATAATTGCTGTCATTTTATTCTGGCAGCCATTTTGAACCATTGGCGGCCATCTTAGATTGTCATAAATACACACTAATATATCCATTACAACCTATTTCAACCTAATGCCAGAAGATCGATGCTTTGCGTTGGGAACTGTTTCGGTCGAAGAACATGGAAGGCGAAAAACTACCACTAACAGTCGGAGCACCGACGCCGCATCTGCAAAGAGCGAACTACGTCACACGGATCGGTAGGAGCTACAAACATGCAACACCTACGATTCCATCTATATTGGATCACGGATGGGAGCGGTCCGTTGATGGAGACATAATTCGGATGATCATGATTTCCACGAGGATTAGGTGATGACATTCGAACCAGCGACGCGAATAACATATGTAAATTTTAATAAATGTTGAAATATGTACTTTGGCCGCCATTTTGTTTCTGTCGACCATCTTGAATGGTAGAATCGCATGGGTCTATACTATTTAAATGGCAATTTATCAACAATTAGTACTGACTGAAATCCGTTTATATGGGTGATAGATTCGAGAAATAGGTTGTAATCAGTGGCGGATCCAGGATTTCACCAAGGGGGGGGGGGGCCCACATGGAACTTGAACGAGGTATGCTCGTTCGTCGACTGAGCGGTGCGAGGGAGTCGGCTAGGGGGGCTAGGGGGGTCCGGGGCATGCCCCCCCCCCACCCCCCCCCCCGAAAAATATTTGAATTGAGGAAGCCATTTCCTGCATTCTACGCTCAATATTTCATAAAAAAAAAATAATAATAAATAAAAAAATCGGGATATGCTCGTTCGTCGACTGAGCGGTGCGAGAAAGTTGGGTAGGGGGGTCCGGGGGCATGCCCGGTAAAATTTTTGAATTGAGGAAGCCATTTCCTGCATTCTACGCTCAATATTTCATAAAAAAAAGAAGCAAATAAATAAAAAAATCGGGATATGCTCGTTCGTCGACTGAGCGGTGTGAGAGAGTTGGGTAGGGGGGTCCGGGGGTCATGACCCCCGGAAAATTTTTGAATTGAGGAAGCCATTTCCTGCATTCTACGCTCAATATTTCGTAACAAAAAAAAAAAAAAAAAAATCTGGATTTCTGAAGGGATATATTAGTGTGTATTTATGACAATCTAAGATGGCCGCCAATGGTTCAAAATGGCTGCCACAATAAAATGATAGCAATTATTTATTTGGAATCCAAAGTAAAATAAGTTACACAACATATTACACAAAAATCTAGCTGTTCTGAAGATAATGGAACTCAACATCGTGGTTGAATAAAGACAAAACTCATTTTTGGTGGCCATTTTGTTTTTTACGTGATATATTTGGAGGCCCAGTGCAATATATCGGATTATATTGTATACGTAGGTCATTATCCTAACGGTTTAAGTCAATAAACTATAAACATCATGTAGCACAACCCGATTTATACTTGCGAAAAAAATGGCACCAAATTTTTTCCAGCTCAGTGTGCCCTAAATAACAAAGTAAGACCATATAATCGTTTCTACTAAAATAATCCGACGGGAATACATAGGGGTCCCTACTATATGGGTTAGTCACAGATATATATCATGTCACATATGAGATACGCAATGCGATTTTGTACCTTCGGACGTCTGAATAATTCCATTAAATACGTTATAAAAACTTTACAAAATTTACAATATTTTTCATAAATAAAGTCAAAAGTATATGCGGAATATAATATTATAATTCGGCATGTACTCTGAAAATAATGTAAATTTTGTAAACGTACGTATTTCATAAAATTACGCAGATGTTCAAAGGTACAAAATCACATGGCGTATCTCATATTGATAGTGAATCTATACCCCTCACATGTTAAAGGTACATGCCCACGCAGCAGGTTACACTGTACTACTACTTTTCATTTTCTGTCATGCCTTATATGAACCATTTGTCTACCCACTAACTAGTTATTTTCAATTACGGCGCGTGTTAATTGGTGTTAAATCGCATTTTAAATGCCGCGACCAGAAAGGGTATTTTCCGACCTCGTGCTATTTTTACCAATACTCGTCAAGTGACACGGTCAATCATATCACATCTTTGACATGCACAGTGAAGTATCGGAAGTTGATAAGAAAAATCTCTGTTCGAGTCCAAATCTAAATCTCCACGTAACTATTTCCATTTGGTGATCTGGTCGCCAATATTAACCACTCTCCCTCTGTACTGCCTGTCCCTCAGACATTTCGCCTTTTTATTGGCCGACGCCGTTTCATACAATTTCCGTCCTGGACGTTTCGACATATTGATATTCTTGTTTACATATTGGGAAGCCTACTCGCGCGAGTAGTAAACTGCGCATGCGCACCGCAAGCCGTGATGTGAAAGTCGTCGTCCCCGCACATTATCAAAATAGACTGTTACCGTTGCGCGTCGCTAACAGTAATTGATAATTAATAAATGATTATATTTGTATATCGGGCACTCGTAATTTTTAGAACTGGTGGAATAGTGACATAATTATACACTTATTTAATTCCTATGAAGAACATTTTGTGCCTACTGCGTGGGCATGTACCTTTAACGGGACTGACTAATTAGCTTATGTAAGGCATTTTCTCTAAGTTTGTGTAAAAATGGGAATTCTGACAGTTTCATTAATTCACAATCACCGTTACTGAGGAAAAACTCATCGTCCCAATTAGATTGCGGTATTTTCAATGTTCCACTACTTTCCTGATGGCACCACCTCGTGATCATCTTCAAGCTCTTTTTAAAATGGTTGACTTCGTCGTAGAAGTCGTCACTGGCATCTGCAAGCTGAGTTTTAAACTTAGCATAGAAGTATTCATACACGAGATAATCTAAAGCGTTTCTTTCAGCAAATGTTTCCATCGTCGATGCATTGACTGATATCCGTTGACCGTTCACGTTTTTCGTAATATATATGACGTCCTTCATAGACCACTGCAATAGTCGTTTCATGAGCACAACGGACTCTTCCATGTGCTCTGCGATTAATACAAGGTGAAATGTCTTGTCCAGATGTTCGATATACTGCCACCTAGCTGTTTTATTTCTTATATGCTCCATCGTAAATCCAAAATCCTGTGACATAGAATTCCACGTATGCGAAAATGTATGTGTTTCGTACAATTCGGGATGAAGGATTAGATTTTGAATTGCATCGCCGGGTATTCGTGTTAGGTAATACTTTTTATAAACACTGCGGTAATAATAGAAAGCAGAAATAAACTGACTTAATGGATTTCGAACCACAGCTAGATATACCGTGTCCTTTGGTAAAAGTTTGGAAATTATGTCGTAGTCAAACACAGCATGGTTGCACAGAATATCATAGTGACTTCCATTTGGTGGTGGGAGAATAGAGTTATGTCTTTGTTTTTCATTTGAAAAGTAGTTCGCATATTTAATCTTATTCAGGATAAAGGTCAGGTTTCTCGTGTACCCGAATCGTAAAAATATCGACTGCAACGTTGTGCTTCCAGCTTTATGTACTTTTAAAAACACAATATGCGTTGTTGGTGTTCTATTGTGTTCCCCAGTAATTTGTGGCGGACGTTCGGTTACCTTTATATCGAAAGCACTATCAACGCCTGTCCATGTATCCTCGTTTCCTCCACTCGTAGCCGCTATCCGTTGCCTTGTATAATGCTGCTCCGGCTGAACATCCATTGTCATGTTCCACCTCGCCCATTCGTTAGGTTCTGTGTACCTTGTGTGTGTCCCCGGCGTCTTGGTGAGTGCCTCAATACAGTAATTGCTCGAGGCAAGTCGATGCACCAGCAAGGCGGTTGTTAACAGCCAAAATATACCCCTAAAGAAACAAACACAATAATACAGTATATTATCAATCGAGAAATAACCGTGTCTGCGTTTGATCAGATGCTGGTGATTTTTATGTGGATATATGCACGAGTTACGCAGCGTGCGATATTGCGCGACTTTAGGAGCACAATGTCGTTGCACGGCGGAACGAGTGGCATATATCCACTTATTATATACGTACCTTGGTTTCCCATTGAAACACAATGCAACGCAAGACGTCAGTATTTTTTCCATATTGACGTCTCGTGAGTTCATCTCGTGAGTTCATATCTGTTAAACTACGTAATTTCCGGTCATGACGTCACATTTTAAAAAAAAATATGGTGTCGCATAAGAAACGTTAATACTGTGGCTATTATTTCCAGCAGCAAACAACCATAGCAACGGTCACAAGAGCCATAAATATTATATTCGTGCTTGGCGGTTGAAATGAGATAAAAGATGACAAGACTTTGTGACAATGTCCGGGTATTGTACATGTATGAACACCCCTCGTTATTCGTACATGTATACACTATCTTCTGAAAATAGATGTGTAATCCGAACTGACAAAATCTACATTATTCTCTTTTCCAGGATTTTAATTTTCTTTTTTAGTCAATGTTATTTGAAAGTTAACGTTACTTTTGATATTGAGTACAGAAGCAATAATTGAACAAATATACATAATAATAAACTTACCCGAAAATAAACATGTTTTTAAACATTTTGAAGATTTCCAAAATATGTGCCTAAAACGTGCCTGTAATCTGGAACTGAATATTTAAATTATGTACCAGCTGTACAAAATGAAGCCTAAACGTGTCATTATTACCGATACAATAGCACAGTAATTTGCTTTGTTCTTACATACTTTTATATTGTCTAGCAAAAGCCAATACGCTGACCAACCTTGACGTTCCCACTCGCATAACTAGTCATGCAAGTGTTACATATATGGGCCGCGCTCTGTGAAAACCAGCCTTCATGACAACGTCATGAAAGGCTGAACATGACGTCGCAAAGTTACGCATACATTTACCAACGTCACGCCGGATTTTGACACTTGGAATTGTTGCGTCATTGCAATAAGTTGTCCTATTTATAGCCGTATAATGCAGTGGTATAAGGACATGTTTGTGCGTGCACTTTTGGAAACAAACATGAAACTTTGAACACGGGTAGATATCATAAATGTAAGCAGCATAGGCTATATAATTAACCACCTCGACAGCACCCGGTGGCGCCACATAATGGCGCCACATGGTGGTTCACCTTCCCACGTGAATGGAATGCCCATAAATACAGGTTTAATTGTGAGTTTTCAATCTTATTAGAAGTCAGTACATCAGAAATATGCATAGGCATAAACATACCTCACTTATATGACAACTGCGTTGGTAGGTGGAGCCGCATGGTGGCGCATTGTTTTTAATTTACCCATTGTTTTGCCTCATTTTAGTCATATTTTTGTAAATATTTACTTATGTTCTCAATAATAATGATATAGTTTCTCTCGGTGTGTTTACCAAGCATGCATCTGTAAAGCAGAGTTATTATTCTGGATCAACTGTGTTGCTAGGGTACACACGCATGTGAATTCAAGTCAATGGTAGTGTGTACTTTACCATTAATTATCCGTGTGCCTTTTGGAAACAAGCATGAGACTTTATACACAGGTAGATATCATCAATGTAATCAACAGAGGATATAGAACCATCTCGACAGCGCCCGGTGGCGCGCTATGGTGCCACATGGTGGCTCACCTTCCCAAATGAATGGAATGCCCACACATACAGGTTTACTTGTTCTCAATCTTATTAGATGACAATACAGCAAATAAATGCATATGCATAAAACACCTCGCTTCCATGACAACTGCATTGCTTGGTGGAGCCACCTAGTGGCGCATTTGTCTAAATTTACATATCTTTGCGTAGTGTAGTTGCTTAAGAGCCAAAAAGGCAATGTTTGTGCACTTTTGGAAACAAACATGCATGACACTTGACACACTGGTAGATACCACAAATACAAGCAACATAGGCTATAGAACCACCTCAACAGAGCCCGGTGGCGCCTGTGGCGCCACATAATGGAGCCACATTGTGGCTCACACGCCTTCATGGATAGGAGGAACATGCATGTTGATGTAGTTAAAGTCTTTATATGTTAACTTATGACATCACATTTTTAAAATGTGTGGTAATAATTGTAACCACATTATGTTGCTAGGTGGTGCCAGGTTGTGCCATCTGGTGGCGCATATATAGGATTAAGCATGTTTTAGTGTCGAAATATACTTCTGTGTTTATACTCTCACGATATAACTTCCATATATTCACCTGATGTGTTGTCAGTGATGTAACTGCAACCAACATGCAGTCATTTTGTATATACTGTGTTGCTAGGCAACATCTACAAGCTTTGATTTCATATTATAATGGATACTATCGTAGCAAATATTATTTAAAATACAAACGCTGGTGCAAAGTGTGCAATAAGCAAACATGATAGTATTGGTATATATACTAACACAATATTATTGATTAGTTTATGCTATACAATTGTCCCGACAGAGCACGGTCCCACGTGGCGCCTTTGATGGAGCCACATGGTGGTTCCTATATCCCCGCGGCGGAGAAGAGTTTCTTCTTGAATGCCTACTTTAGTGATATTCTATCACAGGTCCGAACTTGCGAATGAGCTTTTCAGCTTGCATATATCGGATTCATAATGTGCGTCTATAAGACATGACGTTGTTGACATTGCGCGAACATACAAAATGGCCAACGCGGTAACACCCGCCCTCCATATCCCGATCCTGGTCAGTCGCAAGAGACGTGTGACGGCGATGTTGGATACGGCCAAGACTTACAGAGTTGTATCCGGTCAGTATCGTCTAGCTATATTATTAGAAATGCATTTATTTCATTTATCGTTGGGACGAACACATTTCACGGTATTTCACATTGGCGGAAAAATCGCAGGAAACCATCGATATTTCTACCATACATTGACAAGCAAGTGCATAATGCTGATCGTGTTGATGTGGTCTGGGATTCATATGTGAAATACAGCCTGAAAGAATGAATCAGACAGAAACGAGGCAGGGGAATCAGGAGGCGTGTTGTAGGAACATCAAAGGTCCCACGGAACTGGCAACAATTTCTCTGTGTCTCGGATAATAAGGTAGAATTGTTTGATCTCCTGTCAAATGCAACTATAAACAGGTCATACGCAAATGCTGATGTCTACGTTACATAGGGAGTGTCTATCCTTTCCTCACATGCAGAATCCGACTGTTCATCAATGAGTCCATGTCACCATGAGGATGCTGATACTAGGGTAATTCTCCATGTTGAAGATGCTGCAAAAAAAAGGAAGCAAAAAGTATCTAATCAGAACTGTTGATACGGATGTCTTAGTTCTAGCCATTCCCTATGCAGACAAAATTGACATTGACCAATTATTCGTGGCAGTTGGCACTGGCAAGGCATTTTGTTATATACCTGCTCACAAAATTACACGCACAATGGGATCTCCTAGGGCTTCCGTACTGCCAGCATGTCATGCGTTCGCGAGCTGCGACACGGTTCCAGCATTTGTAAGACGAGGCAAGAAAAATATGGGGTCAGTTTGGCAGGTATGCCCCGAGATTACAGAAGCATTCATTGAACTATCTACCTACTTCAATGATATCAGTACAGAGGTTATCGCAGTTGTAGAAAGGTTTACAATTCTGATGTATGACCGAACCAGCGAACTGATGGATATCAATACAGTTAAAAAAGATCTGTTCACAAGAAAGGGCAGATTCAGACATGACAGTCTTCTTCCAACTAGAGCAGCCCTAAAGGAACATGCTAAAAGGGCCGCGTATCAAGGTGGACATGTGTGGGGGCAGGCTATGTCTCCAACGATGCTACTGCCTAATCCAGAAGATTGGAGCTGGTCAAAAACCGATGATGGGTGGGAGCCCCACTGGACACTGCTACCATGCAGAAGCCTCAAAGGGGTGCCGTGAACTAATCAAATAGGGTGCACCATAGGTCAATGTGGATGTTCACGAGCAAATATGTCATGCACAACACTATGTTCATGCATGTTCACTGAAACCTAATAGGCTAATAACTATTGTGAACATAGCATACGACGCCTCGTATTAACTTCACACACACTTGATGTTCTGTTTTGTCATTGTATGTCACATATCGGCCACCGACTGTAAAAGGACCTTACATCATTTAATACGCGTATCGTACAGTTGATCTGCAATAATAAGTCTGCCTGTTTTATAGCGCTGCGTGCTTGGTAAGCACACCGAGAGGAACTATATAAGTATTGCTGAGTAAATAAGCAGATAGTCATACAATATTTTCACAGAGCGCGGCCCATATATATATGGCCCTTGACTTGGTTGAAAAGTGGCGATTTTCAACTTGTGTCGTATATAACTGAAACACTATTTGAAACAGTCATGAAACCTTATATGAATGTTTGTCACCATGTGAAGTTGCGCAACTGGGGTTTTAGATGCGGATTTATCCAGTATTCGCAGAGTTATGGTCCTTAACTTAGTGAAAGTGGCGATTTTAAACTCGTATCTCGCATAACTGAACAGCTATTTGAGCTACAGTCATGAAACCTTACATGAATATTTGTCATCATGTGAAGGTGCGCACCTGGGGTTTTAGATGCGGGTTCATCCAGTATTCACAGAGTTATGGCCGTTGACTTAGTGAAATGTGGTGATGTTCAATTTGTGTCGCACATAACTAAAACACTATTTCAGCTACAGTCATGAAACATTATAGGAATGTTTATCAACATGTTGAGTTGTGCATCTTGTGATTTTGATGCGGATTCATAGAGTATGGGCAGAGCTATGGCCCTTGACTTAGTGAAAATTGCTGATTTTTAACTTGTGTCACCTGTAACTCAAAACGTTTTTGAGTCACAGGCATGAAGTGGGTGGTTGGTCCACATGTGGAAGACTCGGACAGCATGTAAGGTATACAGTAGTGTGGGTTGGTCGGGTGAACGCGATGGTGTAAATTAACGGTAGGGTTTCCTCCTTATAGGAATCACGATTTGGCGGGCTTGACCCTCGTGTACGTTTTTGGTGGGAGACATACTGTCTCCACGCTATTGGGATCGTGATTCTGGCCGTTTTCACGGGTCTACTTTCGGAAGTGGCTCTCTGTTCATCGGGGGACGTCTCAATAGGCTCAATTTGCGTTCGTAATTAACAACAGTCAGGTATCATTTAAAGTCAGCGAGCGAACTGAAAGCAAGTTATTAATAGCAACGGCAATGCTCAACATTATGCGTAAAATAGTTGGCATGCCCAACTTTACTTTTGAAGAGAACAAATTGCTGTTATTGAGACGCCCCCGTGTGGGTCTACTTTCGGAAGTGGCTCTCTGTTCATCGGGGGACGTCTCAATAGGCTCAATTTGCGTTCGCAATTAACAACAGTCAGGTGACATTTAAAGTCAGCGAGTGAACTGAAAGCAAGTTATTAATAGCAACGGCAATGCTCAACATTATGTGTAAAATAGTTGGCATGCCCAACTTTACTTTTAAAGAGAACAAATTGCTGTTATTGAGACGCCCCCGTATCGTGTACCACGCAGTCGCAATGCAACGTCGAAGGCCATTTCTTTTTCATATTGTGGTTTACGGGCGATTTTCGAAAAATTACCCTCTGGGTGAGCGAAACAAAATTCATGAAAACATTTTGCCGTTCATGCAGCATACACGTATGTAGGCCTACGCCCAGTCATAATTTTGTAAAGATTTCACATAATATTATGTCACACCTCCAGAGTTCCTGTTGGGTATGCAATTTGGATTACTCGGTTTGTATCCATATTCTGCAAAGTGCCGATTGATTTTGGCCAAATAAACATACTAAAAATATGAAAATTTCCCCGTTTATTTTTCTTCACATTACGAAAAACCTATGCTGCCAAAAATATTTTTTTAACAAAATCGATCAAATATTGATTTTATGGGCATCTTTCTCTATGGGAGAAATTTTCTTCCATAATTTTTGTTTTACTGGGCCGACATTCACATAATAATTTTTGTTGTTAGTTAGATCATTTCCGAGCTATCTCGCCAGGTTTCGAGATTAATTTCTAAAAAAAAGAAGGTTTTTCGTATTATCCATCGGCGCTTTCGGTTGAAACAGACAATAGAATAACGTTATGTTTGTTTGTCCAAATTGCATCCGCAAAATGAGCTGGAACAGACCAACCACGTTCTGTCAGAGTGGGCGGGAGAACAGAAGGAGTTGGTTACCTTGGGATTAGCAGACCGTATAAAGGCGTATATCACCACTTCAATTCTGGGTTCTACCCCAATAAATACGTCTGCAATATACCTCGTAAAACGGTTTATTAGTCGGACATAAAGCACCTTTGCTTCATAAACTTATTTGTGTTTAGAACAGGCTGTATTTTACAAACATCGAATATATTTCTAACAAGGAATTTCTGAGTATGCAAATTCACAAGTGGCTACTTGTCTCCCGCCAGTCAGTGTTTTCAGTACTTTGATTATCGTTGGCTCTTTTGTTACCTGGAAGTTGAATTGGGCTATTGTCCATTATAAACGTAGTAAGATTATTACTGATCCTACTGCTGTTCGGAGGAGGGCAAGTGATTCTCGTGTGGCAAGGACCTGGCATCAGATCAGGATTATTCTTATTTCAGGGCTGAATATATATTTTATTGTAAATATTCAGTTCTGTAAATATTCTGTTCTGATTTGGGGATTTTCGGCCCATCTGTACAGGTAATATATGGGATTTAGTACTAAGCGCATTGACCCGGCCTTAAATGACCTTAGCTGTTGATATGCCGTTGAACCCCAACAACCAAACAAACAAACAAAACACAGGCATGAAACTATATAGGAATGTTAACCAGCATGTGTAGTTGGTCACCTGGGGTTTTGTTTGCGGAATCATCCAGTAAGGATGGAGTTATGACCCTTGACTTAGAGCAATTTTGTCGGCATTGTGTAGCGCATATTTCCAAAAGTGTTTGAGTTATTAGAGTTGCGAAATGTTACGGGAATGTTTGTCACTATGTGCAGTAATACGGATTCATGGAGTATTGGCAAAGTTATGGCCCTTGACAAGTGAAAATTGCATATGGTGTCTCTTTTTATATGTTATCTCCCTTGACATAGCATATTATGTCGCGCAAATTTCTAATGGGGCAGCCATAGTGTCGTGTTACGCCTAAACGGCGAGTACGACCAAGACAATAGTGCCCTGTGATCCTATGGCTTTCTGGTCTGTCTTGCTTGCTATCTATAACTCTACTTATACTATTGTCTATAGTTTTCACAGTTTTCGACTCAGTTTATCAATTAAATTTTGGAAAATACGAATCAAGACATTTCGTGCGTATGAATATATCAGCTATATTTTTATATTGCCTGATAATATGCTATCACGGTGTATTGAGGGATTATTATTTCCTGCGCTGTTGATTAGATCCAGCCGCTACTTTTTCATTCTCTCCCAGGCACAAAGAGTAGGATAATAATGTTGGTTTATTGTCGTCGGTGCGATGTTGTGGGTGTTTGGTAAACAATATTAATTTTGTTGATTTCATACACGGCGAAACAATCCTTTGAATAGTCTGTTGATGTAGCTGGGTGCCATTATTTGAACATATAATTGATTGATGCTGAACATCAATTTTAATAGTTAGATTCTAAATATAAGTTAGATCGGAAGAGTTTCGGGTGTGCGAGGCCATGTACACGCTCATGTGTTTCAAATTGATTCATGTAGTATAACAACAATGGCGGATCCCTGATCTCGCATAAACCGTCTGACATGTGATACACATATTTCCGGTGTTAAGTGTCATATCTGTCAAAATACAAACAAAGGCGAACTTTATTTGCATACTTGTTTCTGATTATTATAAAAATACATGTAAAGTGTGCGAAACCATGTACACTGACTATGTTTAGTTTCTGTAAATATTCTGTTTTTTGGGATTAACCTTCTATCCATACACATGTAATATGGTATTTGACCCTGTTAACCGACCTAAAATGACTTTAACTGATGATAAGCCATTAAACATCATTATATAAATAAATAATAAGTGTTACTAATCTTGGGGAGCTAACCAAGTTTCAGTACTTTCAGTACTTTGATTATATGTAATCTCCTTTGAGGTAGCATATTATGTCACGCAAATTTCTGTGGGGGCAGCCATATTGTCGTGCTACGCCTAAACGGCGAGTATGACCAAGAAAATAGTGCCCTGTGCCAATTTATCCTATGGCGTTTTTGGTCTGTCTTGCTTCGTATCTAAAACTCTACATATACTATTCTCTATAGTTTTCACAGTTTTTGGCTCAGTTTATCAGTTAAATTTTGGAAAATACGAATCAAGACATTTCGTGCGTATGAATACAGCAGCTATTATCTTTAGTTCTCACAGTTACGTAGCAGTGACCAGTTAGCCGCCAAGTTCGTACATTTTTAACTGGTAGTTACAAACAGTAATTTATTCTAGAGAAAGTGTGTGAATGGAAATGGGTTTGCACCAGCACAGTACATTTGCAACTTTCAGTCTCTAGTTCTTGTGGAGATAACATATTTCAGTACTTTCAGTACTTTGATTATTTTATTATCACCCAATATACAGCTAACTTACGCAGAAAAACGAGGTAGCTACATATATGCTGTTCTTGCCTTAGATTTTCCAAGTCCTGACAACATGCAGTGTTGGTGTGTGGGGAGACATAATTGGACCACGCTCTGGGAAAACCAGCCTTACTGACAACATTTTCGATTTTCACTTTTTTACATTTTCTGATGCGGGCACATTTCAAAAACAATATTCTGAAAAAAGAAAATGCAATTATGTTTCATAGTTTTTGTTTTATCTCACTTTTTGTAGCACCATGTGAATCATCTTCGAGAAAATGACGTTATTGAAACGGTGACATTTGTTCAATGCAACTCAACAGCCTACAGTACTTTGCTGATAAGTTATGTATCTACAATTGTTAGTATGTATACTATCAAACATTGAACAGAATAAAACGATGATGTATCTACAAGTGTTAATATATAGTATGTATACTATCAAACATTGAACAGAATAAAACTATGATATGCACATGTAGTGAACAAAACAAACGCACCACTATGGCAGTAGATTTGTGTCTATGTTCGATCGGCATATTTTCATTTGATTATCGCATAATTATATTCAATAATCAAATGAATATTGATGATTATCGAACGTAAATACTATTGTTATTTTATGGTTGCATATATGTTCAATAATTAAATACATTATTGTAATTTCACAATAAACGGTTTATTTGTATGTTCAATAAATCAAACGTAAATATAAATTCGTTCAAACATATATTTACCCAATTGAATATAAATATGCACTGTCTGCAGATAACAGTTCTGCTATTTATTCGATAAATCGAATATAAAATAAACTGATATATTTACCTAATCAAACATAAATATAGTTTGTTTAAACAATTATGTGTGCTTTTTTTTCAAGAATACGTGTCCCAGTTAATGAGCCAACTGTTTACATTTTCGTTAATAAGAGTAACTTTTGCGGGCACACTTCCACGTAATCTGAACAGGACCGTTTAGCACAATTAGTAAAGAGCGCGCACATGCACCCCGGGTTCGATCCTCAGTTTGTAAGTATATGTATATCTGACGGTGGTCGCCAGACAGGATAAGTTTATTTTCTGTGAGTATTCCGGTTTCAACCCAAAATAGAAACATACAGACGCCTCCGTCTACGTCGACTACAATTGTTCCCGCGTTTGTTTATAATTATTGTATAAATAATTATAAATAAAGTTTAAAAGAAATATTCTCAATATGATTACATAATACTGATTTTGTGATGTGTTATCTAAAAAATACCGGTCGTATTGTTATTTTGTTTCAAATGTCAGGGCACAAGTCGTCCATATATATTATAAAAATAATTTGTAATATCGCCCATTTGTATAAAAAATAATCGACAAAATCACTACAGTACGTGTTTCCTTGAAGGAAACCGAAAAAAACAGACAACTTTCTGAACCACTATGAAAACAACTACAATTCTGCCAGGCGTATCCAACATTAAAGTATTTGTGAGCCACAATTAGTAAAGCGTACGGCTATAAATATGACAACTTATTGCAATGACGCAACGATTTCAAGTGTCAAAATCCGACGTGACGTCATTTTCAGGCTTTCGTGACGTTGTCATTAAGGCTGGTTTTCACAGAGCGCGACACAATTATGTTTTTGCCGGACCCGGCACGCGCCCCCCCCCCCCCCCCCCTAAAATCCGCCGAGTAAAGATTTTTTACAAGTTACAAGGCACGTTCCATGCATGTTTCGGTCGTTTTCTTATTGTTTCAAAATTTAAACGTTTTCAATCAAAAATCATGTCTAAACATATTGTGACGGTGTCAATATGTTTGCTCCAAAATGCACCAGAACGCAGGAAATGCGATGTAGATTTGCAAAATTTTCCGGGTGGGAATGCCCCCGGACCCCCCGGAGCTTAGCTCGTTCGATAATATAGTCAAGTATTGCAAAATAGTTACGCCCCCCCCCCCCTAACCCGAAATCCTGGATCCGCGCCTGATACCACATGTGACTGAGAGAAAACACGTATGTCACTTGTCAGTATCGTTTATAGTAGGAGTGTTTAATTTATATTCGAAACTAGATCAGGGGCCTATTTCATCAACATTGCAAAGTATACTTTACTAGCAAAGTATACTTTGAGGGAGTAATCATTTATTTTTCCTGAAATGCATTATTTATTATAGAACTAACAAATGCATATATTTCATGATTAAAAGTATGCAGAATTATTATACTGAATTTATTACATTATCACAGCCATTAAATGGCTGTGATAATGTAATAAATTCAGTATAATAAAAATTAATAAATTTAAAAAAAAAATGAAAATTTCTCCCTCAAAGTATACTTTGCTACTAAAGTATACTTTGCAATGTTAATGAAATAGGCTACAGGTGGTACATTTTTCTGGTACCTGTGGCCTATACTATATCAGTAATCACGGACACCTACTTCAACCCCTTCAGCACCAAAAACTAGTTTTAGTAGTTATTGTGAACATTATAGTTATAGATGAAACAACTCAAATCAAGCCATCACATCAAAATATAGATCTACTAGATAGATATTCAGTATTTCCTCAACAACGGCGAGCTCATGTATACATGTAATACGAATGGAATATATTTTCAAATATTAATAAATTCATCATGGAAACGCCCATTCAACGTAATGCGTTTATATCCCAGTGCATTACATTATAGCCCGTGAGCCAATAACCGAAACCCCCCCCCCTCCCCCCCCCCCCCATGTGGGATTTTGCAGACATATATTTCCTGAAACTACATTCAATTATGAGTGTTAATCCGTTGTCTGCGCTCTGTAACCCGATGGATGAACATATGGTGCCATTTTCAAGTATGTCACCCTCGGTATTTTTAGTATCTTGAAAAATCGCATTTTTTTATAAAAATTGCCTAACTTATATCCTTTTGTTCGAATAAGATTGTATTTTCGTACGTTTTCCGAGATTTTGAACACCATGGAATAGAATAATATACAATTGAAATAAATTTGACAATCTAGAAGTCATATTTTACAGGTTTTATTACCCCACCCACCCAATTTCAATGGTAAAATATACAAGTTAATAACTTTATGAAAAGTTGGCGTTTTTTTCATTTTATCAATGTCAATGTAGTCTAGTAGGGCCAATTGAACATATCCAATGTATATAGGTCGACTATTTAGTGTCTACCACAAAATATACAAACTGAAAAATAACGTATTTTCAACCATTCCCCACCCACTCATTTTACAATGGCAATTTAACAGGTATGTAATATTATGCAATTTAACAACATTATAACCGCTTACTATGGATTGAAAACAACTCAAATATGTAACATTATTATCCATACTTACTAAATATACTATGAGTCCGTGTTTTCGTCCGTCTTTACGGACATTTCTCAAATACAAATTGACGGTACCGATTTTGAAATATATCCGAATATTCAAACATTTCGGGGCACTAGATCATTATCGGCAACAGTAGTTGATCTACAACATTAATAATCTTGTTATAGTGGCGAGACAATCCTCACAGCATCAGGCAAGATGAAACACAATAGGCAAAAACTGAATCCACATATACATGTAATACAATTCAAGAGGCAACATACATCATGGTTTACAGTATTCAACTTGCAATACAAAATATTCTACATGTTGTTCAAGTCAAAACATCGCACCTGTGGCGAGGCAATCCTCACAGCATCAGGCAAGATGAAACACAATAGGCAAAAACGTAATCCACATATAATACAATTCAAGAGGAAACACATGTCATGGTTTACAGTAATCAACTTGCAATACAAAATATCCTACATGTTGTTCAAGTCAAAACATCGCACCTGTGGCGAGGCAATCCTCACAGCATCAGGCAAGATGAAACACAATAGGCAAAAACTTAATCCACATGTAATACAATTCAAGAGGCAACATACATCATGGTTTACAGTTTTCAACTTGCAATACAAAATATTCTACATATTGTTAAAGTCAAAACATCGCGCATGTGGCGAGGTAATCCTCACAGCATCAGGCAAGATAAAACACAATAGGCAACAGCTTGATCCACATATAATACAATTCAAGAGGCAAAATATATCATGGTTTACAGCATTCAACTTGCAAAAAAAAAAGTATACATGTTGTTAATGTCAAAACATCGCATCTATGGCGAGGCAAACATCACAGCATCAGGCAAGATGAAACACAATATACAAACGTTCCAGCCACATATAATACAATTCAAGAGGCAAAATACATCATGGTTTACAATATCCTCACAACATCAGGCAAGTTATGTGAAGTTCTAATTGTGAGAGTAGGTTAAGATAAATACAGACTAGTCATACGCGTCATCAGTGTCAAACATGGCATCAAGTAGGCTCTCTGCTTCAGTTTCGTCAGTATCAGGTACGTCATCCCGTTCCTCTATTAACAGATCAACCATTTCACTTGGCAGGTTATCTCCTTCTGTCCACTTGCATTCTAACAAGCCATTGTTAACTTCCCATCCATGTTCATCTGGTGGCGGTATGTCTGCATCACGCCGGTCAGCATTGTTCCAAATGAGCGTTTGATAGGTTGTATCTCACTTTCCCAACATTTTGATTTTTGGTCTGTCTAGACTGTCTCACTTTCCCAACATTTGACTTTCACACCTTCGACTTACCTGTGTGTAAAAGTTACTTCTGATCAGGAACTACACTGTAATTTAATAGAATATAGTGTACAAATGTGCTAAGTTAACTTTAGTAGTTGTAGCTGATCAGGATCTACATAATACAAATTGTGACGTTTTTGTTTCCTGCTTGATTTAATAATTCATTACATGTACATATTTAAAACATTTACTTTACTTCAACCCAAATTGTGGTATGTAACTTTCTGCTGTGCAGAATAGCAATTTTGACCGATTATCACCAATTAAGTCCATTGTTAAGCATAACAATAGTGTATCACTTTCCCAACATGCAAACAAAATAAATTTCTACCTGAAATACAGAATGTTGGGAAAGTGAGAACACCCCGTTTGATAGTTGCTCAGGTCAGCCCCATTGTACGTCGAAAGAAGATCGCCAGACCTGGGGCTACACTTTTGTAGAAATAGCTCCATTCGTAGCTTGTTGATATCTGTAATGTCTGATTTGTTGTACAGCAAGCATACACAATGTTCAAGCGTTTGAAATAGCTTTTCATCAACTGACTGAGACATTCCCAACTTCTGGAAGGCTTCAATAAACTCTGGATGCCGCTGGAGTGTTTTCAAAGAAATAACTTTACCATGCCGAACGAAAGCACTTGTGCTATCACAGCCTGTAAAAGCATGGAGTGCAGGCAATGCCAAACACAGTTCAGTTCCTATGTCTCCAATGACACCATGTATGTCAACCAGCCGCCTCTTTTTCCCAACTCCGGTATCTAACAGCAGTTGTTGTTTCAGCTTCTGTCCAAATTTCAACATCAAAACAAACACATCCGTGTCTGGGGATCTCACAATAATGGTGCTGTTCTCTGGTGTATGCAGTGCATGGTACGCACAATTCAGGATTAGCCGTATATCCGCCTCCTCTTGCGATGAGTGCAACTCCTCTATCTCAACAGTTTGTGTAGTCTTACCATCAGTGATAGTTAGCTGCATACATTGCTCCCCGCTTACAAACTGAATAGTCTTGCCGATCAGCTTTGGAGCGTACTTATCTTGCATCCATTCAGACATGAGAAGTCTAATTAGTTGTGTTTTTTTGTTTGAATTGTTTGACAAGAACAGTTTCCAATATCGTGGAACTTTTGTGAGAAGTCATTTTATAATGTAAGTCTTTGATGTACCCCTGCGTAGTCGCTCAGATGCTTTTATTGACAAGTATTGGTATGTATCTGTCACAAAATCAACACGCTCAACTTTCGGGAGCTGATGATATATGTTATCTGCAAGATCCGCGAATGTGTTTGGCAAAGCGGTCTGCATGTGTAACAGTGCATTGCCGTCAATAATATAGCTCACTTGACCCGTCGGAGGTACATCAACACTATGTGATTGTCCTTCAAGCTGGTGCATGAGTTTAGCTTTATCAGTTTTTGCTGGCGAGCCATCCGCAGTGGCGAGCGACCATGGCACAGGTCCCAATGGGTAGCTAAGCACCTTTTCCATGTCAATGTTGTGTTTGAGAGCAAGTGAAATTAGCTGCCCAAATATATTTCGTTCAGCTACTAACTCCTTTGTCTTTCTTTGCGTACCAGTGAGCTTCACAGCTTTAGCGAGTGATGCAAATGTTTTCAGGCGCAACTGTTTTATTGGTGCATGAAAGCTGACTGACTTTTCAACAAACCGCTCCTGGACAAACCGCGCAAACCTTTGTTCACAACGACAAAAATACCCGAAAGGGCCATTATATAATACCTGTTTGGCGGCCATTTTGAAAATAATTACCGTTGATAGCACACCAGAAATAATGCAAATCGATGTGAAAAAGGATCTGCCATGTGAATATGTTGCTACTGACATGATTAAATTGTAGGTAGCTCATCGTGTGGTGAAAAATAATGTTGCAAGCATAAACAATTAAGTATTTTGGCGGCCATTTTGATAATTGTGGCTATTTGAGGATGGTATCCAATATAAACCTTATTGTAAGTCATTTTATACTCATTTGGTGAAAAAATGATGTCGCTTAACTTGGAAGAACGTGATTTAAATGACACATATCGGCCTGAACTAAAACCACCCAGTTTTGTATGGCGGCCATTTTGGAAAATGGCCACCATTTGTTCATCCATCGTCTTTGTAGGCGCAGACAATCAGGTTTGATAGACAATAGGTTACTGAATCTGAAAATCATACTGACCAAAAATCCCACGGGGGGGGGGGGGGGAGGGGGGTTATTGGTGGCTCAAGGTCTATTAGACCCACGTGACGTCGCGCAATATTGTTGATTGGTTAAAGTTCGTTTGACTTCATTAATTTCCACGAGGTTGTCAATAAACTGCACGCTATTGACCGGCAACGTCACTGTTCCAGGAATTGCGACACAATAGCGTAAACCCGGATTATTCTTAATTTTACCGCCATGTTTGGTTATGTGCATTTTTATTAGCCGATCTATTTATAGATCGGCTATATATTGGTTATCCTCGATTTGTGAAAAAGTTTGTAACCACCCTTTTCTCCTATATTCGGTAATCTACAAACGCGAAATTTGTTGTACCACTTCCAAACTACATCAACCGGATAATTTTTCATTTGTTGGCCATTATCTCTGTTTAAGTCTTTAAATATAGCGAAATAACACAATTTGGCTATACATAAACGTTTTAACTACAAGAGCTCGGTAATTTGGCTATAAATAAACGTTTTAACAAGAGTTCGGTAAACTAAAGTTAGGCGGCTTGCCTTTTATTCGTTACAAAGCGTGATATTTTTTATTCGTGATTTGATTGGACCGGACCAATGTTGGCTCACCCAGCTTACCAATCAATCGAACAGTTGCCGATCACATGATCTTGATATGAGCGCCAGCTTCATTTACGAGAAGATAGACAACCAGATACAGGTAATATGTTTTGCAAAGTACATTTGAGTATAAATTCCGCCCACAATATACGCTACAAACTGTTAATTAACAATATACGAGTGGGGATTGTCCCTGCAGTATATTTATACTGTACCGAGAGAAAAATGGAGCCAGCTGTTTTCGGGAAAGTTTTGATTAAACTAGGAACTAAAGAAGGCAAAAGAAAATGGCCGTCGTTATGTAGAGTGGAGGTGACACTGACAATGCTCGCGCATTGACAATGCTCGCTTAATATTTACTTTTCGCCACAGGTCTCTGTTGCATATCAAAAAATTCCAGATTTTTGTTTCTGAATGTACAAAATAATAGTCTTGTCTCCATTTTGTACATTGTCGTTGCAAGATCATTTCACGAGACGATGTGATGTCACGTGACGTCACTGCAGATGCAGCATTTTACTGAGTTTAATACGAGAGAAAGCAGCTTCACAATTTACTAAAAAAACATGCTGAAGTGGACTGATAATGATATGTAGCTCCAGTATGTAGAAGTGTAATTAAAATTATTGTAATTTTCGTTCCTTTGTTGTTTATTTATAGTTAAACTTTAAATGTAAATCCCGCCCCCCCCCCCCCTCCCACCCCCCCCCCCCCACACACACCACACACAGCCATTATATAATACCTGTTTGGTGGCCATTTTGAAAATAATTACCGTTGATAGCACACCAGAAATAATGCAAATCGATGTGAAAAAGGATCTGCCATGTGAATATGTTGCTACTGACATGATTAAATTGTAGGTAGCTCATCGTGTGGTGAAAAATAATGTTGCAAGCATAAACAAATAAGTATTTTGGCGGCCATTTTGATAATTGTGGCTATTTGAGGATGGTATCCAATATAAACCTTATTGTAAGTCATTTTATACTCATTTGGTGAAAAAATGATGTCGCTTAACTTGGAAGAACGTGATTTAAATGACACATATCGGCCTGAACTAAAACCACCCAGTTTTGTATGGCGGCCATTTTGGAAAATGGCCACCATTTGTTCATCCATCGGCTTTGTAGGCGCAGACAATCAGGTTTGAAAGACAATAGGTTACTGAATCTGAAAATCATACTGACCAAAAATCCCACAGGGGGGGAGGGGGGTTATTGGTGGCTCAAGGTATATTAGACCCACGTGACGTCGCGCAATATTGTTGATTGGTTAAAGTTCGTTTGACTTCATTAATTTCCACGAGGTTGTCAATAAACTGCACGCTATTGACCGGCAACGTCACTGTTCCAGGAATTGCGACACAATAGCGTAAACCCGGATTATTCTTAATTTTACCGCCATGTTTGGTTATGTGCATTTTTATTAGCCGATCTATTTATAGATCGGCTATATATTGGTTATCCTCGATTTGTGAAAAAGTTTGTAACCACCCTTTTCTCCTATATTCGGTAATCTACAAACGCGAAATCTGTTGTACCACTTCCAAACTACATCAACCGGATAATTTTTCATTTGTTGGCCATTATCTCTGTTTAAGTCTTTAAATATAGCGAAATAACACAATTTGGCTATACATAAACGTTTTAACTACAAGAGCTCGGTAATTTGGCTATAAATAAACGTTTTAACAAGAGTTCGGTAAACTAAAGTTAGGCGGCTTGCCTTTTATTCGTTACAAAGCGTGATATTTTTTATTCGTGATTTGATTGGACCGGACCAATGTTGGCTCACCCAGCTGACCAATCAATCGAACAGTTGCCGATCACATGATCTTGATATGAGCGCCAGCTTCATTTACGAGAAGATAGACAACCAGATACAGGTAATATGTTTTGCAAAGTACATTTGAGTATAAATTCCGCCCACAATATACGCTACAAACTGTTAATTAACAATATACAAGTGGGGATTGTCCCTGCAGTATATTTATACTGTACCGAGAGAAAAATGGAGCCAGATGTTTTCGGGAAAGTTTTGATTAAACTAGGAACTAAAGAAGGCAAAAGAAAATGGCCGTCATTATGTAGAGTGGAGGTGACACTGACAATGCTCGCGCATTGACAATGCTCGCTTAATATTTACTTTTCGCCACAGGTCTCTGTTGCATATCAAAATATTCCAGATTTTTGTTTCTGAATGTACAAAATAATAGTCTTGTCTCCATTTTGTACATTGTCGTTGCAAGATCATTTCACGAGACGATGTGATGTCACGTGACGTCACTGCAGATGCAGCATTTTACTGAGTTTAATACGAGAGAAAGCAGCTTCACAATTTACTAAAAAAACATGCTGAAGTGGACTGATAATGATATGTAGCTCCAGTATGTAGAAGTGTAATTAAAATTATTGTAATTTTCGTTCCTTTGTTGCTTATTTATAGTTAAACTTTAAATGTAAATCCCGCCCGCCCCCCCCCCCCCCCCCCCTCCCCCCCCCCCCCCCCCCACACACACACACACACAGCCAGGGAATAGTGGGGCTTTTATTTTTGCTGCCGTTAAAGCCCCGGCCCCGGGGAATCATGAAAGGTTAAAGCCCCGGGGGGATTCACATTGACTGATGCATTAAAAATATGAACATTACAACAATAGCTATGCTCGAGCATTGGTGAACTATTGCTCAAACTTGACATATTTTAGTGGTATAAAATAATAACCGCTCGCTCGATCCTGATGTAAATGTCACATGATCATTGATAAATTACTATTATAAAGTAGGGTTTCTCGGAGTTTGAAGAACAATGGGCACACTAAAACGACAGATCAGGATGTCGTAATTTCACTGCGAAATATTTTGTTGTAAATTCAGCACCGATGCTGCGATCCCACCCCCACCACCGCCCCATACAGTGCAGAGTACTGGTTCTACCCAGTCTACCCGGCTCTAAATAACTTAAGTTGCAAGTCACAAAAGGTTGAATAAGGTCAACTGAGGTTAGGCAATAACAAATAAATTTATAGATTCTCATCCCCACACGCCCCTAAAATAATTGCCAGATTTTTTTGATTTTTTTTTGTATATACTGATGTTTTCAGCTCACCTGAGCTCAGCAAAGCTCATGTGAGCTATTTTCATTAGCGCTTTTTGTCCGTCCGTCGTCCGGCAAGATCATCCATATTTTCATTCTACCCCCCTCCCGTGCGGCCCCTGTGCCCAATGTCAAGGTCTAATTACTTTTATGTTTTTGGTTAACGTTTTTTCATGTACTATATCTATGCACCTGCTTTGCCCATTACCTTCAACCTTCACATGGTTGTTTATCATCATCTATATTTTCATTCTACCCCCTCCCGTGCGGCCCCTGTGCCCAATGTCAAGGTCTAATTACTTTGAAATGTTTGGTTAAAGTTTTTGTCGCGCCCGCTTGCGGAAAGCGCGATACAGTCGGCACTTTGGCGTACGTCCGTCCGTACGTACGTGTGTCCGGTTAAAGTTGTTTGGTTAAAGTTTTTCCGTCTACTATATCTCTTTTTTTAGTGTCAATGCCTAGCCCCAAGGCGCGACATGCAGGCCGCGGCCATCTAGTCTCAAAATGAAGTCATTCAATGGACACCAAACTTTACCGACATGGTCCTTAGGTGAAGCCTTTTCAAAGTTGTTAAAAGAAAGTCGACCTGAATCCAAGATGGCCGCCGTGGAAAGGTTAAGTCCTTCGAACGAAGAATCCAAGATCATCCATATTTCATTCTACCCCCCTCCCGTGCCGCCCCGGTGCCCAATGTCAAGGTATAATTACATTTAAGTTTTTGGTTAAAGTGTGTTCATGTACTATATCTATGCACCTGCTTTGCTCATTACCTTCAACCTTCACATGGATGTTTATCATCATCTATATTTTCATTCTACCCCCCTCCCGTGCGGCCCCTGTGCCCAATGTCAGGTTTAATTACTTTGAAATTTTTGGTTAAAGTTTGTGTCGCGCCCGCTTGCGGAAAGGGCGATATAGTAGGCACTTTGGCGTACGTCCGTACGTACGTGTGTCCGGTTAAAGTTTGTTGTTTTTTCCGTCTACTATATATCTTTTGATAGTGTCCATGCCTAGCCCCAAGGCGCGACATGCAGGCCGCGGACATCTAGTCTCAAAATGAAGTCATTATGTCATTCAAGATGGCCGCCAAAAGGTCAAATTTTTATTTTGTTAAAATGTGGTCATGTAATATATCAAATCGAAGGTATCGATCAGCCGATCGCTGTCACATAATTTTTCTCAAAATTGAGTCGTTATGTCATTGAAGATGGCTGCAAATGGTCAAATTTTGTTTGTGTTCGAATGTGGTTATGTAGTCACTATTCAGGTGAAATCAACACTTCTCTCACTTTTCCCCGAGATTCGGTAACTACTAAAATGTGGACATATATTGAACCCTGATTTGATCAGCTAATAACATCATGCTCTGCATGACTTTTCATTAAAACTATCAGAAAATTCAGTTTAAATATATCAGTAATAAAACCATGGGCTATTGCGTTTACTGGTGTGTATAATACAATTAGACTGTTTATGCATATGCAGCCTATGCTCAATAAATGTAAATACATTAAGTGAAATTTCCAGACGATCCTAAATTTGCATTTATGAACATTTTAGTCGTACGAAGTTTAGTGAAAAGGCCCTCAGGATTCGAAATCCGCATGTTTTTACCATTTCACCACAAAGTAACTGGAATGGATATCATGATATGTTAATTGTGCAACCAATCCATTTGTCAGAAAATGATTTTCAGACTAGTCCATTTATGAAAAGTTGTTTTCAAAAACACGAACATTATTTGCAAAAATTGCATATCCTGATGTGACGCAAAAAAGCTGGAAATCCTTTGGTACATGATTTTATTTATTAATAAAATATGATAATTTCAATACTTGCCTTGATGGTGTTTGCTAACTTTCTACATAATTTCTGTATTATATTACCTATTTTTAAAAAACGTTTCCTTTTTGCGTTTGAAATGACGCATATGTCTAGTAGATATAACTGTACCAATACCTATATGAATAAACTAGAATGAAAAGTCATGCAGAGCATGATGTTATTAGCCGATCAAATCAGGGTTCAATATATGTCCACATTTTAGTAGTTACAGAATCTCAGGGAAAAGTGAGAGAAGTGTTGATTTCCTCCCCAACTGAATTATCCCAGTTATATTTAGTAAATTACTATGGATTTGCCATTTACTAGGCGGCCATTTTGAGTTTTCTGACAATGGAGTATATTAACTGCAATATTATTCCAGTTGAAAGAATTAACCTTTGAATATAGGTGAAGGCGCTTAGCATTACACAAATGTGTAGCAAGTCAACCAAATCTCATAAATACCCGATTGTTGGCGGGCATCTTGAAAATATGATAATAATATACTGAATATTAGTGTAGTTTACGTAAATTCTTTAATATATCCATCTGAAATGTTTTTCAACAACTTACACCAATTTCCAAGTTAAGGACCATGACCTACCTATTGGCTCATATATTGGCTATTTTCGACTTCCGTCAAGCATAAAGTTCAATGACCTTGAAATGACCTTGAACTTGGTTTAAAAAAATGGCACCCGGAATTTTTGGAAACCTTATACATTCAAGTTTATAAAAACACCGGGTGTCATAAATTAACACGAGGTGTCGGACTTTTATATATATACCTATTGCCCAGACTGTAGAAAGATGCCAGAATTTAAGAAAAACAAGCGTGTAAAAAGGTCATTAATTTGGTGTGCAAGTACTGTATGTGAACTTCAATGTATATATTGTCGATGCAGATATACTGTCTGTATAATCGAGACGCACCATGTGATTTTGTACCTACAAACAGGTGCGCAATTTCATAAATATGCTGAAAGTTGATGAAATAGAATTCCGCATTTGCTCTTAAAATTTCGACAACCTTCGGTGTCATTCCAGGAAAATATCATAAATTTTGTGATTTTTTTATGAAATTACGCCCATTTTTTGTAGGTACAACACACATGGCACATCTTAATTATCATTATTACACTGGTGCTGCACTCTGCGCCGGTGGAAAATGTAAGACAGTCCACTTGAAAAATACAATATGCACCATTACAAAATGTTTCTAGATGAGTGTTAAAAAATCAATAAAATTACTACTCGTCATGAAACATTTGTTTACAATTAATGTCGCCTATTGTATCTTTCAAGTGGATTGTCTTGAAATATTTCCATCGGCACGGAGTGCAGCACCAGTGAAGAAAGTGGACTGTTTCTCTAACGGTGCATCACAAATATAGAAACGTATATGTGACCGTGGCTTGAGAAAAAGGTCTTATGGGGTTTTATCAATCTGGATATTAATCTGCTAGCACACTCCTGTATGTGAATGTGCAGGCTGATCTGTGCCTACACTGGTCATATTACCATTGAAAGGAAGTAATATCATGCTTACTATGAGTGTTTATACTTTAGTATTACATGCTTTATGTGATAATCATGATACTAGAATAAATGATAAAGTATACATGTTTAGCTTCTATTAAAAATGGTTTTGAATTGGGATATGTATATGATTTTAATTTCAAAAGGTGCCAGCAAATCTGATGAAGAAATTCCACACACCTGGCCCAGGAATACCAATTCAGCGAGTTCGGTCGGCTGCTGGCATGGTACAGATAAACAGGTCGGCTGTCGGTCGGTATAGTCGACTATACCGACCGACAGACAAGCTGTTTACCGGTACCATGCTGGCAGCCTACCGAAATCGCAGAATCGCTATTTCCTTGAAATCAATAGAAAAGTAAATGTTTGATGGCGAAATAAGTGAATCAGAAAAAGAAGATTTCAGTATTTACAAAAGGACACGAAGAAGTGCAAGGACCAGTGTAGATCAATTTGGTTCAGTTAAAATCAACAATTGAGTCACACAAATTTACTAGTCCACACGAAACGGTAACAATTTTGTCAGTGACCGTCTTACCAAACTTATCCTTGTTCATGAGACAATTAATGGGAAGACATCCGTTCAATATAGTATATTTCTGTCGAACTGAACCAATAACCCGTTCCACATGTATTCTTGAGTGGGCAAGTTTACGCGTTGATTCCACGTCCAGAGGGATAGCTGATCACGACCTTTCGTAAATGCTGGAATCTTCACTTCTGCAGCTACCGAGCCAACACTGTCCTTGACATCAAAGCCTCTGTCCGCCAACACTAAATCCCCAGGTAATAACTTGAACAGGAAGTCACTGTTCTCTGTCACAAACTTGTCACTCACACGACCACCCCATGCTTTCGATATGAAGGACACACTGCCCTGAGGAGTAGTTATAATTAGAAATTTCACAGTGTGGTGGTGTTTGTATGAAGACCAGGTTTCTGCTCTGGCTTTCAAACTTTTTTCTTTTTTTTTATCTTATATTTAAGGGTAGGAATTGGCTCGAGGACCTTCCAAACCCGGGCATTTGAACCCAAAAGTGGCAGGTCAATGACCGTTGGCCCGTTTGTTTCCGAATTTACTAATATCTGCCATACAGTCTAAATATGTGCATTAAATGAAGGAGGCAATGAAGCGGTTAATTTAACCTAGCTAGTTCATTCACCTATCGCACGAAGCCGGTATGTAAGACCGTGAAAAAGGCTGAGTGTGAGTGCATGTGATATATGGAGACTCAGCCGTAACAGTGTTATCCTATATAATGATGATATTTGACGATTGGTCAGGGCATAACATAGGCCGGGAATGATCGATATTTGGTTATGCAAAGTATGATGTAATATGTTTTTCGGGCCCAGCTACTGTCGTTTCGCGGCTTATCGTTATATACGATTTGCAATTATTAGAGCTCAGGTGTGGCGTTTATCTGTTACTATTTGGTTATATGACAATGTGTTTCACATATTCTGAAGACGAAAGAAAAAGAGAAGATAATACACGGCGGTATAGCAATTGCCCATATATTAGTGAGTGGCCCATACCATACCGCCGGTCATGGTCCAACATGTTAAATTTGATTTCAGACGATGCATATTACAGTCAATAATGTTTAATAAGAGTAATGCGGGCGGCCAATTCCGGTCTAGGCTTTCAAACCACTTGGTTTCTCGATAAATACCTCAAAACAACCAATTATCACTGCACACCTGTGGCCGAAGTACTTCCTAAATTCCATTGGCATGGTTTTTCTCAATGTCTCGCGCTCTGTCCATCTTATGAGTTTCTTTAGCCGCTTGTACATACAGTCAATTGTCCGTGTGAAAAAGTATAGATAGTGTTGATTGAGTAGTGTCAAATTCATACGTAAGAAAGAGATTTGACAAATTTAGTCGCAATTTCACTAATGTCAATATCATTACCTTGAATTTGGGCATGACCAGACTGGGTGGCAGGTGAGGCTCCAGAAAATTAAACAATATAGATAGAACTGTGAATGATGGTAATCCTGATAGATGTTTCACCTTCTCGTTACTACCCTTAAAATAACTTGCAGTGAATTTAGTTTTCAAATGGGCCACTTTTTCCTTAAGCGCCCCATTCTCTGTACGCAGTTCCTGCAGCTCCAGCGACATAGCCTCCATGAGTGGACCATCAACATCAGTCTGTGACTGAACGCCGTCTTCATCAACGCTGTCACCTATATCCATACCCGTCTCAGTGTGATCAGGTCCAACAATAGTTGTGGATTCAGCTGGCTTCCTTCTATTCTTTTCCTGCTGCCGATCATATCTTGATGTAGATGGTGCTCGCTTTTGTCCGCCCAGATTAACTAATGGTGCCCAGTTTGGGTTATGATGGTCATACAACTCTGCCTTCTTTCCTGAAACATATACATGATATATACATGTATATTAAAAACAAATAAATACATGTGTACTTGTCGGATATTGTAACTTTGCACATCTAGTTACAATATAATAACTTTTTTTTATTATTTCTTCTCGGAAGTATATGTTGCATACACCATCTGAACATTCTTGCGGAGACGGTTCAGATGAGTGGTCACAACATTTACATGCACTTTTGAGAGGAAATAAAAAAGAAAAGGTGTACTCTAAGTCATATGAAATATCACTGAAATATTGACAATTTATGACAAATTGTATACATATGACATGCGCCATGTAATTTTGCATGTACAAACATGTGCGCACTTTGATGAATTTTTTTTACAAAATTTACAATATCTTTCATATTAAATAACATTGAATGGTGACAACATGGTGACATTCTGCATTTGCTCTGAGAATTTCATCAACGTTTGGCATGATTTACAGTAAATATCGCAAAATCTGTAAACATTTTTCATAAAATTCCACAAAAACTGCAATTTTTTATTTTCTGAGGTCCATCAAAATACACCATCTCGCACGTCTTAAGCATGTTAAGTACAATGAAAGCACGGGTGTCAAACATTATAATTAAGTGGGTGGCCGCAGGGCTCCAGATAAGGAATTAGTAATTGAGTATTGTTACTCCATCAGTTCTGAAGCAATTGGGTATTTCAAAATTTTAATTGGGTAAAATTAAATCACGCTACATTTTACACATCAACAGACAGCAATTATTGAATAGTTTGTTTCGAAGTGAAAACATATCTTGGCATTTCATTACAATTGTCTCCTTGGATGTGTTTTCATGGAAAAATATGCTATATTGTGGTCTGTTTATTGTTTTCTGCAGTATGATAAAGGTACCACAATTGTTCTCATTGCTTTTTGATACTCACTACTTCTGATTTCAATTTGGTTTTTGGCAATTTTAATTGGGTATTTACGCAAATACGCAGCTTATATACAAATACGCAGCAAATACGTTCTGATTTTGGTATTTTCCCCCCCAATGCAGCAGGTTAAAATGGGATCGAACCCGTTTGGCCGGCCTTACATGACCTTAGCTGTTGATAGGCTGCAAATAAATAAACAAACAAACACTATGGTATTAAATGTGATAAATCGCGGGTTTCCAGAGACGAAACCGATGAAACAGGAAATACTGCTCATTTGAATCATCACATTGAGACTGGCCAGGATTACTGTAATAACCCGAACTATTGGGACAATGATAGGGGCTTCCCAACACAATTGTATCGTAACAGGGCTCCAGATAAGTAATTAGTAATTGAGTATTCTCAGGGCTCCAGATAAGGAATTAGTAATTGTGTATTGTTACTCCATCAGTTCTGAAGCAATTGGGTATTTCAACATTTTAATTGGGTAAAATTAAATCACACTACTGTTTACACATCAACAGACAGCAATTATGGAATAGTTTGTTTCGAAATGAAAACATATCTTGGCATTTCATTAGAATTGTCTCCTTGGATGTGTTTTCATGGAAAAATATGAAAAATATGCTATATTGTGGTCTATTTATTGTTTTCTGCAGCATGATAAAGGTACCACAATTGTTCTCATTGCTTTTTGATACTCACTACTTCTGATTTCAATTGGATTTTCGGCAATTTTAATTGGATATTTAAGCAAATACGCAGCTTATCTGGAGCGCTGATTGTTACTCAATCATTTCTGAAGCAATTGGGTATTTCAAAATGTTAATGGGGTAAACTTAAATAACACTACTGTTTACACATTAACAGACATAAATTATTGAATAGTTTGCTTCGAAATGAAAACATATCTTGGCATTTCATTAGAATTGTCTCCTTGGCACTGCAAACGCGTCTTCATGAGCTGCATTTGGTGGTCTAGGGAGTTTGGTACAGACTCATATCCTTTTTGCGGAGACACGAAATCGATTATTCGCAAAAACGATAGAAGTTTGGGCGAAAATAAAGAGACCACCAAATGCAGCTTAACAAGACGCGTTTGATGTGCCATATTACATCAAAATCCGTTACGTAATAATCGGTACTTGTTGTTGTTGTTAGTACCACGTGAGCATACACCTTGTATATTAGTGTGCATCGGCCAAGGTTAATGGATCTGGAGTTGCAGAACATAAAATGTGAACAAGTTGCACTTGTATTCATTGCTATATACGTACGGTACACAAAACTTATTTGCCAAATGAATGTATGCACTATGGTAGGTGTCTCTTCCAGGGAGCGCGTTAATTAAATTACTAAACCATTTGTATGTGATAAATAAGTATGTGTGCAGATACCCCCATCAATAAATATACAAATACTACTGTAATCTGCATCTAATAAACACATGTATATTTGGAAAATAAAACTTTTCGCCTCTACACATGTTTGTAGAAGCACGTATTGACATATATGAGTGGAAGGCACAGTCAATGTAATAAGACTGCTGATGATATACATGTACTAGTTTTCACTCACATAAAACCACACATGGACCACACATGGACTCATTCCCTGTGATAGAAATTCATTACATAGTTAAGGATTCTTTAAGAGAAAAATATTGAGGAACGATATATCAATTGCTAAAATATATTGACTTGTACAAATTGAAGTGTGCATAACATGGTCTAAGCCCTGCTCGATAGTTTTGCGTTGAGTACAATTATACAGTTCATAGACCTAAAGAGGAGTGTTGTGACACGTGTGATGTTGATAATGAAAAGAAAAAGGCAAATATGTTAATACCTGCTCAAACAGAAATATAACAAAGTCAGTCGTAATCAAATGAAAGGACTCGCGAATAAATGAAAAATACAAACAGATAAGCAGAACTTACCAGAACTGACAAGTTGATGCTATTCAATGTACACCTTGTTCAAATGTTCGTCAGATAGTTTATAAAAGAAAACTGTCATGTTAGTGATTTATCCTCCAATTTATCACCCATTTATTAAGACATCAACAAGTACAACAGTAAAATACCCAGATCTGCTACAGGAGGATAATGACTCGGATTAATATTCTCAGTGGCTATAATGTCTACTAAAATGATTATGTTTGGCTCTGCATTCATAGAATGTAATTGATTGCTGATATGTTTTATATTGATTAACATGCATGTAATGAATTCATATACATGTACATACTTTTGATGTTTTCCATAATAAACCTCTAAGAAGACACGAACACCATTATATAAGAATACAGTTATTTTTGCTATTGTAATAACTACAGCTAACCATATACATGTCTTGTGATAGCAGCGTACAGTTATTTGAAAGTAGATGGTAGTACTGTTTTGGAAACAACTTGCATGCATACAGTTAATACCATACTATTCTTTGATATAGTTACACTGTATATAACACCAACGAAACCTTTTAAACATATTGCAATCATAGTGTATGTTCACGATTGCCATTTTGTTTCCTTTTATTCACCTTATGAGCTCTTATGGCATAACATAAATTAAATATTTGTCAGATTTTCACAAATAGCCATATGGTCTAATTAGCATGTATTACCAAATATACTGCATATCATATAGTCAAAACAAAAACTCACAATTATTTTGTGTCACAATGTGATAGTGACTGCAAATAACCTTCTTACTGTACATCAACGAATTGAGTAATGATGCACGCTGAAAACCGTAAAATGTGACTGTGTCCAAATAGTGAAAAATGCCATGAGCCCATAAAATATGGTTGTTAGGGGGCGAAATATAGCTTCAGTGGCCATATTACCACAAACCATATGCCGTGCGTTCTTATATGCGCTTTCAGTAACGTTTACGCCAACAATATATTGTTGGACAGACACACAAGCTCATGAATGTATTTACATACAAAAAATGTCAATTCCAAACTGGTTAAATTGTAAGCAGCCCCATTTTTTCCAAAATGTGACTCGTATATTAATACCGATGGCTAATATGAATGCTAACTGTGCTATACAATATGTTTAGTATGTAACTGTTTCAAAATAAATAGTATTTGTGGATGTATTTACATTTTAATCTTATTATTATTATTATGGCGGCCATTTTGAATTTGGTGGCCATTTTGTGCATGAAAAAAATCCACCCTAATTATTTTAACGCTTGGACTATCTAAATTCAAAATCAAGAGAGTGTTTGCTTATAACAAACAAATGACACGGGATTATTGTTAAGCCCGATATAGCTCCCACTAATATTTGAAAACTGGCAAAGCTATTTCTACACTGAAATACCTGACATAATTGTATCCTGTTGGTGCCAGCTTACTACTGAGCTTGCTTCAGTATATGCGTGCCTTTCTACTGTCTGTTTCACGAAAGCTGCCCAAATTTTACGGCTATATAGACAATTCAAAAACATTTTTTTTTTGTAATAATATTAAATTAAAGGAAAATTTAAGAATGAGCCTTCTTTTTTTTTATTTCGTGAAATTTTGTCAAATATTGATTTTATTGCGAAAACAAAATTTCCCCATGTTAAATCCCCGTAGACATCTTCACGGAGTGAAGATGTCTATGGGGATTTAACATGGGGAATTTTTTTGGAATTATAGAAATACTGGACCGATTTTTAAAATTTAACTTTTGTTTTCTTAGTTAGATCATATCCAAGCTATCTAGTCAGGTTTCGGAGTCAATTTCCAAATTTTTTCGTTTTTTGACTAATCCCACACTCCTTTACCTCTTTTTTTCCCCATGTTAAATTCCCGTAGAGAAATCAATTTTTCGTAATAAAACCAATATTTGACCGAATTTCACGAAATAAAAAGAAGGCACATTCTTAAATTTTCCTTTAATTTAATATTATCGAAAATAATATTGTTTTTGAATTGTCTATATAGCCGTAAAATTTGGGCAGCTTTCGTGAAACAGACAGTAGTGTATTCATATACCTCTTGGCACAGTTATATCCACGAGATATGATATGATGTAAACGCCGTTCTAAAGAGTTGTCATTATACAAGTGTAATACATACCTTTAGAAGTCAAATTCAGTATGTGTTTTATTTCTATGGTGCTGGCGGACATCTTTGATTTGGCAGCCATATTGGATTTGGAACAAATTCCACCCTATTTGTTTAAACTTCTGTATCATAAACAAGCCAAAACGAGTGAAAATTTGCTTTTACCAAACATTTGACACGAACTTTACATTCTGGTATACTGTAGTACACTTAGATTATGTCTATGTGAGCGATTGTGATTGGTCAAATTCATTTATATAATAGCAGTAAACTTTTCAGTTGAACATGACTCACATCTAGGCAGGTATATATATTATCCCGTTAACACAGTGCGTATGTGCCGTGAAAACATGGTGCCGTGAAATAGTTTTGATATCCTGTCAATACGACCTAATCACTGCGTATGAATATATGTGCGGTGACTGGTGTTATTTGTTTGCATTTTAAAGCCATGTGTAGGTGTTGACGGGATACATAGAATAGTAGGCTAGTGCCGTGAATGGGGAAAATATCTGGTGCGGCACGGAAACGGGATGTGCTCGGCAGAGCCTCGCCCATTCCATTTCCTAAGCCTTTCTATTCTCTATATGGCCTAATCCTGAAATAGTAGTGTCACAACCACACTGTGATATAAGATACAAGATTTTATTTCCAATTATGGGTCCACACGAGACAACTAATTTCATACTTTGATTATAATGATTTGAAAACAAGTCAACAAACAAGAACAACCTGAAGCTATGACTGTGAAATATGGATTGTACATGCAGATAGAAATAACTGAATTAGTAGCAGCAGTAATGAACATGACCATGGGTCTGGTCAACAAGCGCAGCCATTGACCATAAGCCCAAGTTTCACAATCACATGCCCAGTTATGAACAGTATATATGTAATAATGTCAAATGGACAACCAAGTTAAATACTATGCGGATCATAATTAGTATAGCCTTCAAATATCCCTAATGTTATCAAATTATAAATATAAGTACGGTTAGCAAATGTTTTTATTAAAAAATTACAAAATGCTCTCTGTTGTGTTTTCATAAGATAGTAACCAAATAAACTGATTTGATAAGGAGAGACCACTAAAGTTAGGGCATTCCAATAAAACATGTGTCATTCATACAGCTCTCTCTCTCTCTCTCTCTCTCTCTCTCTCTCTCTCTCTCTCTCTCTCTCTCTCTCTCTCTCTCTCTCTCTCTCTCTCTCGCTCTCGCTCTCTCTCCTTTCTCTCTCTCTCGCTCTCTCTCTCTCTCTATAGCATAATGCTGACAATGGAACAGTAACCAGGGGCGGATCCAGCATTTGGGGAACGGGGGGGTGTCTAGTAGTTTTCGAGCTCTTCGAAATGCACTTTCCTGTGTTTTACGGCATTTAAATGCAGACTCCAATGGTGGTAAGCTGTGATCTATGTAAACTCCGTGGCTGAAACCCCGGACCCCCCCCCCCCCCCCCCCCCCCCACCCCCCCCCCCCCTCCCCCCTCCAGTTCCGCCGCTGAGGAACTGTATTTCATCTTCAACAGAGTTACTTGCACATTGCTCACAAGATCTGAGTTCTATCGGTACATTGTTATATCTTCCTACCTCAATGTTGAGGCTATGTGCGCTTATGCGAGATTCAGCAATATCACTCCGTGTTTCAAATTTACCAATACACCCAAGGTAGGTAATGTCCAACTGGGAATTAAACTTGAAAGCAAAATATGTCCCAATTTTCCAGTAACTAACTTTTCCTTATCACTTCTCCACATAACATGAAATTGCTCTACTAATTTCGACTCCACTATTTTAATAATATATTTAAAATGGTACATCGGGAGGTTTTGAAGACAACAGTGCTGTATCAAGCTTTAAAACATCAAGAATTGTCAACATGTCTGCATACCAGGATTTAATTCCCTTCTCGTGTAAATCATAAATTTGCAGTTCTGAAAGCTTCTGATAAAAGGTCAGATGAGTTGCGAAGTAGGCGAAAATAGTACTTCAACGTGAAAAGTAACACCTCAAGTATATAGGGAAGCGACATAATTCAGACATAACTGCAAAATGTGTACTTCGTCTGTGCATCTGCCATCCCATGCTATACATACAATACTTGATGTGTAATTTTTCGAATTCAAATTTATTGGATAAAGAAATGAAATGACAATTTGTTTTGTTTAAAATTTCTACCAGAAAAAGAGCCCCAGCATTCACTGCCATATAATAAAATGGGTCTAATACGTGCATGCTTGTAGATATGCCCTATGTAAATAGCTGGGGCCCGTTTCACTAAACTTCGTACGATAAAAAATTTCGTAAGTGCAAAATTATGATCGTCTGTAAATTGCACATTAACAATGTTTTCTTGTAAACAATTAGTGGATTTACATTTATTGAGCATAGGCTGCATATGCAGCATATGCTCAATAAATGTAAATCCATCGATTTCAATTTCCAGACGTGTCTAAATTTGCACTTACGAACATTTTAGTCGTACGAAGTTTAGTGAAACGGGCCCCTGATTTTTTTCTTCAATGAGAAAAAGGCATTTAAACTTTTATTATATAAATTGTTTTGGGTTTGATGGAAATGATGATACACATTCTAGCGTTACATTTTGAATGGAAAAAAGATTCTTTGAGGCATTAACCAGTCTTGTTGAAAATAAACACTTTTGATTTAGATACATTTACAGTAAGACACCAATCATTACAAAACTCATTTAAGTCTTAGAAGCTTTTCTCCTAAGCCCTTTTGTTAAGAAGATATATAACATATAAAACTCCAAGGCGCCCCGAAATCTCCAATGCGCCGAGGCCATATATTATATTTTCGTTAGGTATTTTTCTAAAATTGATACAAAATCAACTTTATACATGCGCATTCACCTTTACTTAAATATTTATTATACATATGTAACAATATATTATATATAAGAAGAAAAAACTGAATTTAATGTTTTTATTAAGAAGATACTTATATATAACATATAAAACTCCAATGCGCCGCGAAATCTCCAATGCGCCCAATGCGCCAAAAAATCTCCAATCTCCAATGACGCATACCCCATTTTGTGTTTCATTGCGCGCTTTTAAGACAACTTACGTATTTTAGTAACTTTCAAAATAAGCGGTAAAGTCAGAGGTGATCCGACTGGTATCCAGAATCAACAAAAATGTCTGCGATTGGTTTTCCCACAGTTATTTTCGCATATTTTTGTTTAACTGTCGTTGTTCGAACCGAATTCACAGGGTACAATGTTCCGATACCATTAGTCAGTAAAGATAGTTGTTTACAAACCGGGACAGCCACTGAATATTACGATGTATCCGCCCTAGAGTGCTTGGCGTGTCCAGGAAACAGCGCTCGAAGTTCAGATGGTGAGTTTGGACATGTCTCTGGTTCCCGGTTTTCTTTAACGGACATACTCTTGATATGGTCGAGACCACAGGTGGTGGGAACAACTAATCTGATAGTCTGTTGTTACTTGTATAGATATTAATATACTATATATACTATACTGTCGTGTGATTGTACAGTTGATTAGGCAGTAACGGAAATTAGTGACAAACTGAAAACTTTTACAAACTCACCCCCGGGATGTATGGTCGAGGCGCCAGTTTTCGGGGTATTCAAATATTTTGTAATTTATAGACATATGTTTGCAGCCGCGATGTGCTTTACGTCGGGTGATTAAAATAAGCATGACTTGGCGTACATTATGTCCTTTAAAAATGCCAACAAATCCAGTGTTTGGACTAAATACTGGTATGTTTTGTCATTTTAGGCATTTAGGTAATTTTGTTCACGAAACTACCTTGATTTTCTACGTCCGCCATTAATCTGCTCTTTAATATTGTTAAAATCTTAAACAATAGAAAAGTTTCAAGTTTTCCCTCATTGTGCCTCATTCATCTGCGAGATGATCAACATCCAATGAAAACTCGGGACAAATTAGCAGATTTATTCACACTTTCGGAACATACCCCGAAAACACCAACCATAAGTCAAGATTCAAGATGGCTGACTCCTGTGGTGCTAAACGCGCTGACGCAGATTTTAATCTTAACAACAATCTTATTTTCAAGGCAAAAAACATTGAAAGAAATGTTTAGCATTGGATTGAACTGACAAGTTAACTCATATGGTATGTTTTATAAAAATTGCTAGTTGATGAACTTGTTAATACCCCGAAAACTAGACCCACCATCATACAAATGAAGTTGATTATTAAAATTGCAATACGATAAATTGAAAGCTTATTCGATATAGACAACATTGCACAGCTGTTTGAAAACAAGCATCTATAGTCACGTGACTTTTTCACGCACCATAAACTTCCGGTAAAGCGTTCCTCAACTTTGATCAATTTGAAGAGCAGTCGGTGTATTCAATTTTGACGTCAAACTCATAAAAAACAAAGGTTGACATTCAAATTACGTTCCTAACATGAAGTTTATCCATTCATAAACATTACCTGAAAATGCCCTTCTAGTGATTGTAACCGTTGATATTTACTAACGACATTGATAGACCGAACAATTTTAGTGAATAACGGAACATGATTCTGTCAGAAAATGTGACTACACGAAATACACACGAATACACCCAAATATTGCCATTACATGATTAGGGACCACCGAGAAATCGGCGGTGCCCTATAGGTTTCATCGTGTTCGTCCGTTCGTCCGTCCGTTCGCCTGTCCGTCCGTCTGTCTGTTTATAAAAAAATAACACTTTCTCAAATGATCTATAATTTCTCGTTCCCATCAGCTAATAACTTCGCATGTGCATTCCTTGGCTAACTACACATGCTTGCACATAGAAACGACAACCCTCTCTACTAATATGTCCGTCCGTCTGTCTGTCTGTTTATATAAATTGAAGTTTTTGAACAGGTGCTAAAATTAACTATAATTTCTATTTTACTTTAGCTAATAACTTAATATTTTACACATGCATTCTTTAATTTCTTTTGTAACTATGTATACATGGTTCCACCCCAAAACCCAACCATTCTCTCTACTGATGTGTCCGTCTGTCTGTCTGTTTATTTTTTGAAGTGTGTCTGAAACGTTCTCAAGTCACACTTATGAGCTATGGCCCTAGAAATATTAGGTTGTCAGCGGGGCCCTACGTGTGTCAACAGGTCACGTTTTCTAGTTTATATTACGTTAGTCAAATTAATATTTGCAATAAATCATTCCCCCTCTAACCATCACTCCACTAACCGTCAAGAATTCCCATAGGCCAATGTTTGCATGCGTTCGCCTCCTTTTTGTCTGTGTTCGTTGAGTACCGATTAACCCGGTGCTAGGTGTCATTCACTGTGAACTTTGACACAGATTGTGGCACAAATGAACAAATAGAATCACTGTAGTTGTGTACAACGGGTTCACTGGATGGCTTGACTTTGTCGTGTTGTTTAATAGACTTCACATGTGTACTACAGGCAAGAAAATAGCTATGTTCCACAACTAAGAGCTTTAAGTTCTATTTTTCGACCATTCGTATACACATACATAAATCTCTTCTATATGTTGATGGCTCAGTGCTATAAGGTCGTAAGTGGCTTTTTAATTTTTTCAAGATATTGAAGAAAAAATGACTTAAATATTACAATAATTACACTTTTTTCCTACTTACGACCTTATCTATATTTTGAATATTTGCTACCACTCTTTGGATGCTAGAAGATCGTAACTGGCATTGCGATGTTTTTGGCTTGACATATATATGACATTCTTGCCATGAAACAGTTATGCGTACGACGTTATAGACGTTACCCATTAATTATTTTTTTGCACTACAAATTAAACAGGGTTATAATAGCACTATATAGGGGCGAATATATACTGATTTCAAACAATGTATTTACAAGTTTCTAAGATTTATGAAAAACTCTGATGCGATGCCCATGACTTGACGCGTCACGTCTTTATTGTTTTGGCCCTCATGTACCGTTTTGGCCTCCTGGTACTTGACAGCTAAATCCTGTTATGCCTCATTAGGAAGTACATGTAATAAGCTTATACATGTAGCTAATCATGTTACATTAGGGCCGAGCTAAGTGATTCTGGTGTGGTATGGACCTGACACCAATAAGCTTATAGCTAATCATGTTACCTTAGGACAGAGCTAAGTGATTCTGGTGTGGCAAGGACCTGACACCAGGTCTGGATATTCAAATTTCAGGGCTGAATATATAGTTTATGTAAATATTGAGGTCTGATTTTGGGATTTTCCCTCATTTTTTACATGTTGACTACGAGATAATCCATCCTGTTGGCCCGGTCTTACATGACCCTGGTTGTTGATAGGTCGTTAAACATCAACAATCAACCAATCTCACAAAATGCTAGTTAGTACTGTAACACATAGAGATCTAGGCCTACCGTAGATCTACTTATCTTTCATATAGTTTTGATTATGATTATTCTAGTCAATTGTGATTGTTTTGATAAATATGAATAAAGTTAGTACGTGTATGTGTTACTGATTGCAACTATTTCTATCATAACCCTTTCGTAATGTGTATTTAGTATGTCTTTCAGTGTATTTAAGTGTATTTCAGTCAATTTGGTAGTTTCCTGTAGCCGAAATTAACCACCAGGTGGCGTTCTTCATTACCCACTAAAGCGTTTCGGAACTGACTAGGGAAGGGTGTTTTGTAAACAATATTATATTGGTACTAAACAACAATTGATTGTCGGTTTTTGGACCCATAATGCAAGGAATATGAATTATCAAACAGATAGTAAAGAAATAGTTCATAAATATCACGTTAATACTTGACGTGCAGCTATTGAATTGATAGTGATTCGTTTCTGCCTAATCAACTGTATTACAGTGGATATATAGCCCCAATTCTCATGGATTCGTGCCTTCTCATTGATTCGTGCCCCTAGAAAACAAATGAATAAGCATATTCTAAGAATAGTGTTAATTGAAAATTATTTTAAAAAGGTATTTTAAGTTGTATCCCACTGTTTTCTAAGTTACAGTTACATACAATTGTGATTTACCACCTATTTTGTGATTTTTCTACATATTTCCTTAATCTGAAGAGAGTCTGTTCGCAAATGATGCATAAAATGTGATAAATGTTGATTTCTAGGTGAATCTGGACTTCCCTATATTTAAATTTGATTCATCTAGGCAGCAACACTTCTTTATTGTATGAGTGATCAAGGAATGTCACTCAAATGTGAAAAAGGTTGTAGGGCACGAACCTGGTGAGAAGTTTCAAGATCAATTAGGTGACTTGGGTGGGTTATTTCTAGGGACTCTAAGACTTGCATAAACAATAATTTTGGTGAATTCCTTATGTGCACTCATAGTCAAGTGTTTGAACTTTATGTTGATGTATACATTTTCAGGAATTAATCAGAATATAACACACAATATGAATTTATGTGCTTAGGGGCATGGATTCATGAGACTAGGGACTATATCCTCTTTGGATGTATCTTCGGGGCCCTAGTACATGCCTTTTACAGTGAGCGGAGTATAGATTGACATCAGCAAACATTACGAATACAAATGAAACCTGTAACACCATGCAAATAATGTGCAACAACAAAAAAAATATTAAAAACAAAAGTCTGTGTAAGAAACGTACCTTCTAGATGTCGGCCATTGTGATCGAAATCAGCTAAGAGCATTCTCCTATCTTCGTGTTTTAAAGTTCTATATCCCGCCTGTATCGTTGCACCCACTGCAGAATCTATTTTGTAGTGTTGTATGAATGAAAATTGTATCTGGTTTCCAAATCACAGTATTTCTTCAAAAACACAGTTCAGTTAACATAATTTTGGTGAAATTTTATCAAGGGATATTTTATTTTTTTTACACCATTTGTATAGATTTTTCATATAGTCAGATTTAGAAGGAATCTCTAATGATATATAACATAATTGTTTCTGTGAAAATCGACCGTGAAAATAGACACTAAACATAATTGTCGACTCCAGCATCTAAGTCACTCTGATCAAAATGTCACATGACCAGTTGTCAAAGACGCTGAAAGTAAAATTGGAGCTAGATTTTTCCGAATGAAACGAAAAATAACATGGTAAATTACTTGCAAATTGTGTCAATCGATTTGATAAAAATATTTCACCTTAAAAAGTAGTTTTACACCAAAATTGGATTCAAATACCTGTTTTTTTCCCTCATTTTCTTCCTTGAGTAGTGACAGCGTACTGTTTACTTCCGGATTGAATGAAAGGTGACGTCATAAAATTCGCGAGCTGCCATTGCGCGTGAATAAAAGAAAAGCCCCGAAGTTAGTGCAAGCTCCGAAGATAGGAGCAAGAGGGATAGTCTGTTTCACGAAAGCTGCCCAAATTTTACGGCCATATAAACAATTCAAAAACAATATTTTTTTCGATAGTATTAAATTAAAGGAAAATTTAAGAATGTGCCTTCTTTGTGAAATTCGGTCAAATATTGGTTTGATTACGAAAAATTGATTTGTCTGGGAATTTAACATAGGGGAAAAAGTGGTAAGGAAGTGTGGGAGGAGTCAAAAAACTAAAAAATTTGGAAATTGACTCCGAAACCTGACTAGATAGCTTGGATATGATCTAACTAAGAAAACAAAAGTTAAATTTTAAAAATCGATCCAGTATTTCTAAAATTAAAAAAACATTCCCCATGTTAAATCCCATAGACATCTTCACTCCGTGAAGATGTCTATGGGGATTTAACATCATAAACATGGGGAAATTGTTTTTTCGCAATAAAATCAATATTTGACCAAATTTCACAAAATAAAAAGAAGGCTCATTCTTAATATTATCGAAAAAAATATTGTTTTTGAATTGTCTATATAGCCGTAAAATTTGGGCAGCTTTCGTGAAACAGACAGTAGGTTCTGGATAATAACATAGGCAATGTTGAATATCCCCCACCCACTTGAATTAATTATACAGATTGAATACAATGGAATTATTTTAGTAGCCCTGTGGATAATAAGCCTTCGTTGGCCAGTTACTAGAGCTATACGCATATAAAAACAATTATTCAAAACTTTTTAAAATAATAAACTTATCGTAAAAGTGCTGTGAAACCAGATTTATCTAAAAGTCGCGCTTGTTTCCATGTCCATTTTGTTGAAGTATCATGCAGTCGCTTGTAGAAAATCAGACTGTGACCTTAGAGTCTGGATTTGTGTTGTTGGGTTATACTCATCCTGTGTTACGGCGCACCATCAGGTCCGTGTAAAAAATGGTTATCTAAATGTTTCCAGGTCAAATCGTCCCCTGTCCAAATCTTCCCCATACCAAATCGTCCTCAGTTTGGTCAATTCGTCCTCATAGGTACGATTGTTTTGGTCAAATCGTCCTCATAAGGACGAAATGACTTTTTTTGGTCAAATCGTCCTCGGTCTTATATATATATATAGTTATTTTGAAGACCTTATTGTGTACCAAACATTATAGACTTCTGATTGTATTAAACTTTGTAGGACAAATAAGGCAAATATACATCTTGTAAATGATACAATTATCCGTGGTGATCAGTGTAGACCCTGATTGCACGCAGTCATATAAATCATACAAGTATACACCGTGTTGATAGGAACATTACAGACTTCTGATTGTATTAAACTTTGTGGGACAAATAAGGCAAATATACATCGTGTAAATGATACAATTATCCGTGGTGATCAGTGTAGACCCTGATTGCACGCAGTCATATAAATCATACAAGTATACACCGTGTTGATAATAGAACATTACAGACTTCTGATTGTATTAGACTTTGTAGGACAAATATAAGGCAAATATACATCATGTAAATAATACAATTATCTGTGGTGATCATTGTAGACCCTGATTGCACGCAGTCATATAAATCCAACAAGTATACACCGTGTTGATTGCAATATTTATAAGAGAACATATTACAGAAAACAGATCATGATTACATGTATCCCAACAAATACAATACAACTATACATCGAGATACAAAAAAACCCATAATTTTGGACATTGTAGATTCGGATTCTACCGCGTTTATGTAAATGTTAGCATATATACACGCCTGTAAAAGTGACATTTATGACAGGACAAACAACTGCCGGTAATTTATTGTTTCTCTAGTCCAAGGTGTGAAATGAACCTGATGTTTATTGACACATATAGGGGATTATATTGTGGTGGTGGTTTCTCAAATATTTAGCGAATATGGTAGGCTCTGATCAGACTGCTCCATTGGTTGGACAAGACATTAAATGTATAGTGGGTCAATACATTGAAAATATGCGAATATAATGCTTACCTGTGTCGCAGAGCCGATGTTGCCATCGTTCACACACATCACAAGAGATGGCATTTTGGCGGCGGGAAACCACAGCGTCGCACCTGGCACAATTATCCATTTTAAGTTTATTAAAGACACATGTTTAATTAGAAACTAAAATGTAAGTAAATCCAAATATCTGCGTTCTATAAATCCAAGATACGTTATACGTACTCGTGAGATACACGAGCTATACACTGAGCCCACGGTCAAATGACATTGGATACAGTAAGATACAGAAAGATATCCCAATAAATCTTCAGGGCCGTAACCAGAGGTAAAAACCAGACTAGGCGAACCAAGTCCTGATACGGGGGTCAGGGAGCATTCTTCCCGCCACCACCCCAGGGATTTGTTTAATTCTTAGCATAAATAAATCGTGAAAATTGCAGACGAGGCGACCACCTCGTCTGTCTCATCCTGGTACTGATCTTGGTCCTTATGTACGTTATGCTAACGAATCTGCATAACTTAAACTGATCTTGGTCCTTATGTCGTTAGCATAACAATCTGATCTTGGATCCTTCCTTATGTACGTAGCTTAAACAATCTGATTCTTGGTCCTTATGTATGTAGCATAACAATCTGATCTTGGTCCTTATGTACGTAGCATAACAATCTGATCTTGGTCCTTATGTACGTAGCATAACAATCTGATCTTGGTCCTTATGTACGTAGCATAACATTGATCTTGGCCTTATGTAGTAAGCATAACAATCTGATCTTGGTCCTTATGTACGTAGCATAACAATCTGATCTTGGTCCTTATGTACGTAGCATACATCAATGATCTTGGTCCTTATGTACGTTTAGCATAACAATCTGATCTTGGTCCTTATGTACGTAGCATAACAATCTGATCTTGGTCCTTATGTACATACATTTAGCATAACAATCTGATCTTGGTCCTTATGTACGTAGCATAACAATCTGATCTTGGTCCTTATGTATGTAGCATAACAATCTGATCTTGGTCCTTATGTACGTACATTTAGCATAACAATCTGATCTTGGTCCTTATGTACGTAGCATAAAAAAAATTCACTTGGAATTTGGCCTCATTTATTATCAAAGCGATATGTGGGGCATCCGTGTTCTATGAACACATTTTCTAGTTATAATCAACAGAACAATACATTCTACTAAAAACACAGAGTTTATATATACATCTGTGTAATCAAATAAATTCTGTGTTAGTTTTTTTATTGTTTTTCATATAAGACCCCCCAGTATAATGAGAAGCTCTATTCTGGTAATTTGACAGCTACCAGTCTGTGTTTACATGACATTGGCTTCTCAAAATGGCTAAAGAATCCAGTGACGCAGACTGACAGAACCATGGTTTGTAAATCTTTTTGAATAATGATGTTTATGAGTGGACAAAAGTGGGAATAGCTAAAATACAACATTTCAAAGGTATTCTAACAAATTTGATTAAAACCTTACATGACCAAGGGCGATGTGGAACATTTTTCTCCATTTGACAGATAAGTGATTAGTGACAAATGCGGTTTACGAAAATTCCCGACGCGGGGGTTATCCCGACAAATGGTTACACTACTGTATATACTTGTTCTACAATATATCATTAGTATGTCATATAATAAGCACATTTTGACAGAAAAAAAGAAGAATACACAATATTAAAGCACATATTTCCGCGGGAAAGTAACTGATATAGCATTATTGACAATATTGTAAAGGGATACTACCGTGATCGAGTCTCATTAATTATGTCTCGGTTGTCTAGCTTTAAGTTATCAGATAGTTAATGATTGCATATAGTACTTACGTGGCTGTGACTGGAGAAATGGGGTTTATGGGTTTTGCGACCAGTGTAGATATAGATCAGGCCGTGCATCCGCGCAATCTGATCAACAGAGAGATTCTACTGTATTTTGATTTCAAAATCATCATTCCCATTTAGCCATTATAAAGTGGATTATCTTCCTTGGATCCTAGTATCAGGTAATTACGGTACTCTCCCTTTATATCGTATACAAATATTTCATTTTGCATCAAAACATTAAGATGGATCCTGGTACATGTACAATGTACATGTATGAGCAAATTAGTGACATATATTATGTAAGTACAGTCCAAACATAGTTCTTATGACGAGTACATCTTTATTTATTAACAAATATAGTAAGTACATGAAGATTTGGGTAAGATTTGGGTAAATCGTGCCACCCTAAAATTGTCACCAAATCCAGTGTTTGGACTAAATACTGGTAATTTTTGCCATTTATGTCATTTTGAACACGAACCTACTGTGATTTTTTGCGTCCGCCATTAATATTTAATCATTGTTAATATTGTTAAAATCATAAACAATAAAAAAGTTTCAAGTTTTCTTTCCTTCACTGTACCTCATTCATCTTCGAGATGATCAACAGCCAATGAAAACTTTGGACGAATTAGCAGATTCATTGACACTTTTGGAACATAACCCGAAAACACCAACCATAAGTCAAGATTCAAGATGGCCGACTCATGTGTTGCTAAACGCGCTAACCCAAATTTTAATCTAACATCAATCTTATTTTGAAGGCAAGAAACATTGAAAGAAATGTTTACCATTGGATTGAACTGACAAGATAGCTCATATGTTATGTTTTATAAAAAACCCTAGTTGATAAACTTGTTAATACCCCGAAAACTAGACCCACCATCATAAGTTGTATGTATTTTACGACTTAATCAGTATTTTATATTTCTGTATCCTAATAACTAAGACACCGACAATGTAATACTTTGGTGATTGTGTCTTTACCGTGACCCAATCGTCTTTGTCGCAGGCATTCGGCTTCAGCTTTCTTTGGTATTACTTTCTTTAGTATGCTGTACTCTCCAATATTCGTGCACTTTAGCAACAAACTCTGCGCATGCGGATTAACGCGAATTAACGTGAATATTGTTTTTTAACATCTAACATATAAAGCATCTACTAACAAGTAAATAATGTTCTTTGTCAATAAAATTGAACAATAACCAAACAATCTTACCTGAAATGGGGTGATGTTTACAGTATCCATGTCATCCAGACGATCTGATAGGACACTTGAATTTGGGGCACTCATTGGGGATTTTATTGCAAATTTACATACATGTATTGTGTCACGAATATTCGAATAATAGTGAGAGCTTATGTAGTCACGTCGGCGTCACTGTCACGCCTTGGTTACGGTTTTTAGTCAAGCTTGTATATGGAATACTCCTGGCCCTACACCCACCATACATGTACTTGGACAACTTCATCTCCTCGTGATGTACATTTACAACCCCTGACCTATATTTGACCTTGACCTATATTTAACTTTGAATTACTTAGTTAATTCCCCTTGGTTAAGGTTTTTGTCTCGCCCGCGAAGAGGAAAGCAAGACATAGGTTTTGCTTTTCCAAAAGTCGGCGGCGGCGTCATCATTCAATGTTAAGTTTTTGTGTTACGGTCATTACTTCAACACCTTGTCAGCTACAGTCATCAAACTGTATACATACTATGATATGTACATGAATATAGGACTATTAAACAATTTTTGGCGGTCTTCAGGGTCAAGGTCAAACTCTATTTGTTAATACATTTCAATGGTTAGTTTTCGTGTTACGTTTCGTGTTACGGTCATTACTTCAACACCTTGTCAGCTACAGTCATCAAACTTTATACATACGTTTACTATGATATGTACATGAATATAGGACTATTAAAAAAATTTGGCGGTCCCCAGGGTCAAGGTCAAACTCTATTTGTTAATACATTCAATGTTAGGTTTTCGTGTTACGTTTCGTGTTACGGTCATTACTTCAACACCTTGTCAGCTACAGTCATCAAACTTTATACATACGTTTACTATGATATGTACATGAATATAGGACTATAAAAAAAAATTTGGCGGGCCCCAGGGTCTTCAGGGTCAAGGTCAAACTCTATTTGTTAATACTTTCAATGTTAAGTTTTCGTGTTACGATCATTACTTCAACACCTTATCAGCTACAGTCATCAAACTTTATACATCCCTTTACTATGATATGTAGATGAATATATGACTATTAATTGGTTTTTCTCGGGCCCCAGGGTTAAGGTCAAATTCTATTTTTGTCGCGCCCGCTTGCGGAAAGCGCGATATAGTCGGCATTTTGGTGTACATACGTACGTGTGTCCGGTTAAAGTTTTTGGTTAAGTTGTTTGGTTAAGTTGTTTGGTTAAGTTTTTCGTTATACTATATCTCTGCAACTGCTTTGCCCATTACCTTGAAACTTCACATGGGTGTTTATCATCATCTATATTTTCATTCTACCCCCCTCCCGTGCGGCCCCTGTGCCCAATGTCAAGGTCAAATTACTTCAAAGTTTTTGGTTAAAGTTTTTTTCGCGCGTGCTTGCGGAAAGCGCGATATAGTCGGCACTTTGGCGTACGTACGTACGTGTGTCCGGTTATAGTTTTTAGCTCACCTGAGCGAAGCTCATGTGAGCTATTGTTACCGCAATGTGTCCGTCGTCGTCGTCCTTGAACATTTTCAAACGTCTTCTCCTCGGTAACCATTGGGCCTATGGTCACCAAACGTCATGGTCATGGTCCTTAGGTAGGGGGATTACAAAATTGTTAAAATGACGTCATTACGTAATCCAAGATGGCCGCCGTCTAAAAATAGCACAAATTCTTAAAAAATCTTCTTCTCAAGAACCGCCAACCGGATTTCGACAAAACTTGGTAGGAATGATCGATGTACATTGCTCTTTCAAAGTTGTTAAAAAGGTGACCCTGGGGTTAAAAATGGGCGTGGCCCGTGGGGTCAAATTTTATTTTTGACTGAATATGGTCATTTCATATATCAAATTGAAGGTATCAATGAGGTGATCACTCTGGTGCATTTTCTGTCGAAATCGGATTGTTATGTCATCCAAGATGGCCGCCGAAAGGTCAAAAGGTCGTTCTTTTATTAGAGATTTCAAAATTCTTCATGGTCCATGGGTGAAGCCTTTTCAGATTTGTTAAAATGGAGGTCATCGCTAATCCAAGATGGCCGCCGTCTAAAAATAGCATAAATTCTTAAAAAATCTTCTTGTCATGAACCGCTTGCCGGATTTCGACGAAACTTGGTAGGAATGATTGATATACATTGCTCTTTCAAAGTTGTTAAAATGGTAACCCCGGGGTCAAAAATGGGCGTGGCCCGTGGGGTCAAATTGGGGTTAAATTTTATTTTTGACCGAATATGGTCATGTCATATATCAAATTGAAGGTATCAATGAGGCGATCACTCTGGTGCATTTTCTGTCGAAATCGGATTGTTATGTCATCCAAGATGGCCGCCGAAAGGTCAAAAGGTCGTTCTTTTATTAGAGATTTCAAAATTCTTCTTCACATGAACCGCTTGGCCCACGGTAGCCAAACTTAAAAGTTATGGTCCATGGGTAAAGCCTTTTCAGATTTGTTAAAATAGAGGTCATCGCTAATCCAAGATGGCCGCCATCTAAAAATAGCATAAATTCTTAAAAAATCTTCTTCTCATGAACCGCTTGCCGGATTTCGACTAAACTTGGTAGGAATGATCGATGTACATTGCTCTTTCAAAGTTGTTAAAATGGTGACCCCGGGGTCAAAAATGGGCGTGGCCCGTGGGGTCAAATTGTGGTCAAATTTTATTTTTGACCGAATATGGTCATGTCATATATCAAATTGAAGGTATCAATGAGGCGATCACTCTGGTGCATTTTCTGTCGAAATCGGATTGTTATGTCATCCAAGATGGCCGCCGAAAGGTCAAAAGGTCGTTCTTTTATTAGAGATTTCAAAATTCTTCTTCACATGAACCGCTTGGCCCATGGTAGCCAAACTTAACAGTTATGGTCCATGTGTGAAGCCTTTTCAGATTTGTTAAAATGGAGGTCATCGCTAATCCAAGATGGCTGCCGTCTAAAAATAGCATAAATTCTTAAAAAATCTTCTTCTCATGAACCGCTAGCCGGATTTCGACGAAACTTGGTAGGAATGATCGATGTACAATGCTCTTTCAAAGTTGTTAAAATGGTGACCCCGGGGTCAAAAATGGGCGTGGCCCGTGGGGTCAAATTTTATTTTTGACCGAATATGATCATGTTATATATCAAATCGAAGGTATCAATGAGGTGATCACTCTGGTACATTTTTTGTCCAAATCGGATTGTTATGTCATCCAAGATGGCCGCCGAAATGTCAAAATGTTCTTTTATTAGAGATTTCAAAATTCTTCTTCACATGAACCGCTTGGCCCATGGTAGCCAAACTTAAAAGTTATGGTCCATGGGTGAAGCCTTTTCAGATTTGTTAAAATGGAGGTCATCGCTAATCCAAGATGGCCGCCGTCTAAAAATAGCATAAATTCTTAAAAAATCTTCTCATGAACCGCTAGCCGGATTTCGACTAAACTTGGTAGGAATGATTGATGTACATTGCTCTTTCAAAGTTGTTAAAATGGTGACCCCGGAGTCAAAAATGGGCGTGGCCCGTGGGGTCAAATTTTATTTTTGACTGAATATGGTCATGTCATATATCAAATTGAAGGTATCAATGAGGCGATCACTCTGGTGCAATATTTGTTGGAATCGGATGATTATGTCATCCATGATGGCCACCAAAAGGTCCATTTATTCAAGATTTTTAACGTCTTTTTCTCAGGAACCACATGGCCGATGCTGGGTGAAGCATTTTCAGATTTTGTAAAATGAGAGTCATCGCTTAATCCAAGATGACCGCCATCTACAAATAGCACAATTTTTTTAAAACACATGAACTCAATGTCACATTCTCCTCTGGTGTTCATGGAGTCAGGTGAGCGAATTAGGGCCATCATGGCCCTCTTGTTTGTTATACTATATATTTTTAGTGTCCATGCCTCGCCACAAGGCGCGACATGCAGGCCGCGGCCATCTAGTTTTAATACTTTCACTGTTAAGTTTTCGTGTTACGATCATTACTTCCAACACCTTATCAGCTACAGTCATCAAACTTTGTACATCCCTTTACTATGATATGTAGATGAATATATGATTATTAAAAAAAAAATTCTCCGGCCCCAGGGTGAAGGTCAAGGCGGAACAAGGCGAGACTTTTGATTCCGCGGAATCATTGTTAGTCAACCTTGGTTAAGGTTTTTAGTCAAGCTTGTAGATGGAATACTATTGTGCATACAGACACCATACTTGGACAACCTTTTCTCATATGGATGTACAACAATAACCCCTGATCTATATTTGACCTTGACCTACATTTAACCTTGAGTTACTTAGTTAATTCCCATTGGTTAAGGTTTTTAGTCAAGCTTGTAGATGGAATACTATTGTGCATACAGACACCATACTTGGACAACCTTTTCTCATAGGGATGTACATCAATAACCCCTGATCTATATTTGACCTTGACCTACATTTAACCTTGAATTTTTAGTCAACCTTGGTTAAGGTTTTTATGCGGGCCGCGGCCACCTTGTTTGTCAAGCTATGTGTACATCGACAACCCTCGTAGTCGAGCTATGCTGCTCTCCTACAGCTCTTGTTTTGATAAGTAGTCGCAGATGCAGGCGCAGATCCAGGATTTCGGGTTACGGGGGGGGGGGGGGGGTCGAGGGCGTAACTAATTTGCAATACTTAACTATATTATCGAACGAACGTAGCGCTAGGGGGGTTCGAGGGCATTCCCCCGACATAATTTTTTTGAAATCTACATCGCATTTTGTGCGTTCTGGCGCATTTTGGAGCAAAAATATTGACACTGTCACACATGACGTTTAAATTTTGAAACAATAAGATAACGACTGAAAAATGCATGGTATACATGGCACTTGGCGAATTTTAGGAGGGGACGCACACCGGCCCACCCCCCCCCCCCCCCCCCCACCCCGCTGAATCCGCCCATGAGATGATCATATTTTCCATAATATTTATGAGATTTGGGGATGTTATACCAGTATATCAGTTTTCACACTAAAAGTGGATAGAATTCAGCTACGCTCTATTGTCGGCACGTGACGCTGATAATGTATTTTCAAGGGTGCACAAATCTTTTGGTGGCGCACGAAAATATGAGAGAAGGGGTGATCGGCATGTTGATAGGATAGTCTATCATACTTTTTTAAACATGTAGGAAAAAAATTAAAATGTATTCATACTATTGTCAATGTATATAATCAAGGCATAGAACTAAGTGTGCCTAAATTTCACCATCACCAGTTTCAAGACCCATTATTCCTAGTGTGTACACAGAGCTAAAGCCCACCTGCACCTAATAACACTGACACATAGCCAGCATTTTACACTCAGAAGTCGTACCAGCCCTGAACAAACCAGATCGAGATTTCAAGAATCCTCAAGATTTTTCAATAAAGTAATACTAGTTATCAATATCAAATGCGGAAATAGAGCTATCTTTAATTTTAATTATTTTCTTATCAGCATCTTGCCTGAAGGGAAACAGCCGACATGTTGTGTTTACTGGTCACATGATCACAAATATACCCTGCAAGACAGCTTCTGATTAGTCACCTGGTAACCTCTGCTTACCAACCAACCAATCAGAGAACACATAGCAGTCGGTGATTTTCCGCGAGTCATGTGATCAAGAAATGTCTTGCAAGTCTTGGAGATCAGATGCTGATAAGAAAATAAATAAAGATAGCTATTTTAGGTAGATTTTGATTGTATTTCCACTTGTAAGTCGTAAAACCTTTAAACTGTACTAGCTACATACCTGAAAACCCTTGGTAAATTATTTCCTTATGAATGAGGTAGAAATGCCACCTCGGTAAAACTTTTTAAACCATAATAGCTGCACCCCTGAAACTTGGTGTGTATCTTCCTTAGGATGAGTAGATGCGCAGTGGTAAAACTTTTAAACCATAATAGCTGCAAACCCTCCCTGAAACCTTGTGTGGTAATCTTCCCCGCATTAGGATGAGAGGGTAATGCCCCAAAACAACCCCTACCGCAGTGGGTTTTAAAAACCTTTAATAAAACATAATAGCCCCTAGGCAAACCCCCAGAAACGTTGGTGTGTACTTCCTTAGATGATAGATGCCGCAGGATGTAAAACTTTTAAACATTAAAGAGCTGCACCCCTGAAAAACTTGGGTGTACTTTCCTTAAGGATTAAGATGCGCAGTGTAAAACTTTTAAAACCATAATAGCTGCACCCCTGAAACTGGTGTGTATCTTCCTTAGGATGGGAATAGAATGCCCCGAGGACCTGTAAAAACTTAAAATTTTAAAACCAAAATAGCTGCACCCCTCTGAAACTTGGTGTGTATCTTCCTTAGATTGAGTAGGATGCGGTGCAGAAGGTAAAACTTTTAAACCATAATACTGCACCCCCTGAAACATTGGTGTGTAGCTCAATAAAGGCCTGAGTAGATGCGCCCAGGTGTTAAACCACTTTTAAACCATAATAGCTGCCACCCCTGAAACCTTGGTGTGTACACCCCTTAAAGGTGAGTTAGATGCGCAGTGGTAAAACCCCAATTTAAACCATAATAGGCTTTGCACTGACAAATTGGTGTGTATCCTTCCTTAGGGATGAGGTAGATGCCGCAGGTGTAAAATCTTTTTAAACCATAGCTGGCCACACCCCGAAACTTGGTGTGTAGCTTCCTTAGGATGATAGGATGCCCGCAGCCTGCAAAACTTTTAAACCAATAATAGCCTGCAACCCCTGAAACTTGGTGTGTTTTTCCTTCTTAGGATGGAGGTATGCCATGGAAAACTTTTAAACCATAATATCTGCCACTGAAACCCCTAAAATTGGTGTGTATCTTCTTAATGAATTGATTTCGCAGTGGTTTTTAAAACCTAATTATAAACCCCAAAGCCATAGCTGCACACCCCTGAAACTTGGTGTGTACTTCCTTAGGATAGTAGATGCGCATTGGTAAAACTTTTAAAACCATAATAGCTGCACCCCTGAAACTTGTGTGTACTTTCTTAGGATGAGTAGGGAATGCGGCAGATGAAAAACTTTTAAAACCATATACTGGCACCCCCTGACCCCTTGGTTGGTGTAGCTTCCTTAGGTGAATAGGATGCAGCGGTGTAAAACATTTGGAAACCATAATAGCTGCTGAAAACTTGGTGGTAATCTTTTTCTTAGATAAAAGTCCGATGCATGGGTAAAACTTTTAAACCATAATAGCTGCCCCAAACCCCTGAAACATTGGTGTGTGCTGCCTTAGGATGAGTAGATCGCAGTGGTAAAAACTAAACCATAGCTGCACCCCTGAAACTTGGTGTGTATCTTTCCTTAGGATGAGTAGGATGCGCAGTGGTAAATAAACTTTTAAACCATAATAGCTGCACCCCTGAAACTTGGTGTATCTTCCTTAGGAAAGTAGATCGCAGTGGTAAAACTTTTAAACCATAATAGCTGCCCCACCCCTGACCTTGGTGGTGTATCCCTTCCTTAGTTGGATGATAGAGGCGCAGTGGTAAATTCTTTTAAACCATAATAGCTGCAACTCTACCCCTTGGTGTGTAAAGCCTTCTTAAGGGATGAGTTAGGAATTGCGCCCCAAAGGTGTAAAAACTTATTTTTATTTATTTTAAACCAAATTTTAAACCAGCTGCCAAAACCCCCTGACCTTGGTGTGGAAAGCTGCCTTAAAAGGATTGGAAGTTAGATCGCAGTGGTTTTTAAAACCTTTAAACCAAAATAGTTGCCACCCCTGAAACTTGTAGTGATAATCTCCATAAAGATTGGAGTTAGAAATGCGCAAGTAAAACTTTTAAACCATAATAGCTGCACCCCTGAAACTTGGTGTGTATCTTCCTTAGGAGAAAAAAGTTAGATGCGCAGATGTAAAAACTTTTAAAACCATAAATAGCTCACCCCTGACTTGTGGTTATCTTCCTAGATGTGGTAATGCGCAATGGGTACCTTTTTACATAATAGCTGCACTCCCCCTGAAACTTGGTGTGATCTTCCTTAGGAATGAGTAGAGCGCAGGGTTGGTTAAAACCCTATAAACCATAAAATAGCTGCACCCCATGAAAACTGGTGTGTATCGGTCCTTAGATGAGTAGAAATGCGCAGGTGGTAAAAAGCTTTCCTAAAACCATAATAGCTGGGGTAAAGCACCCCTGAAACTTGGTGTGTAAGCTTCCTTAAAGTTATGAGTAGAATGCGCAGTTGGGGGTAAAACTTTTAAAACCATAATAGCTGCACCCCTGAAACTTGGTGTGTAGCTTCCTTAGGATTGAGTAGATGCGCAGGGTTGTAAAACTTAAATTTTAAAACCATAATAGCTGCACCCCTAAAGCCTTGGTGTGTAGCTTCCCCTTGGATGAGTAGATGCGCAGTGGTAAAACTTTTTAAAAACCATAATAAGCTTGCAACCCCCGGAAACTTTGGGTGTGTATCCTTTCCCCCTTGGTTGGAAGTTTAGAATGGCGCAGTTTGGGTTAAACAAAAAACACCTTTTAAACCTAATAGCTTGGCACCCCTGAAACTTGGGGGTGTGTAAACTTCCTTAGGATGATAGATGCCCGCAGTGGGTAAAACGTTTTTTAAAACCATAATAGGGCCCTGCACCCCCCGGAAAAAACTTGGTGTGTAAATCTTCCCCTTAAGGGATGAATTTAAAAGATGCGCAGTGTAAAAACCCCTTTTTTAAACATAATTAGCTGCAAACCCCTGAAAACTTGGTGTGTATCTTCTTAGGATGAGTAGATGCGCAGTGGTACAAACCTAAACCATAATAAAAGCTGCAAACCCCTGAAACTTGTGTGTATTTTCTTCCTTAGGATGAGTAGATGCGCAAGTGGTAAAACTTTTAAACCATAAATAGCTGCACCCCTGAAACTTGGTGTGTATCTTCCCCCTTAGATGAGTAGATGGCCGCCAGTGGTAAAAAACTTTTTAAACCATAATAGCTGCAACCCCCCTGAAACTGGTGGTGTTTCCTTGCCCTTAGGATGAGTAGAAAATGCGCATGGTAAAACTTTAAAACCATAATAGCTGCACCCCCCTAAACTTGGTGTGTATCTTCCTTAGGGATGAGTAGAAAATGCGCAGTGGTTAAAAATAAAACCAAAACAAATAATAAAGCGCCAAAACCCCCCCCCTGAAACTTTGGGGTTGTGGTAAGGCTTCTTAGGATTAGTAGATGGCAGTGGGTAAAACTTTTTAAACAATAATAACTGCAAACCCCCTGTAAAACTTTGGGGGTGTGTATCTTCCTTAGGATGAGTAAGATGCGCAGTGGTAAAAAACTTTTTAAACCATAATTAGCTGCACCCCCTGAAACTTGGGTGTGTATCCCTTCCTTAGGATGAGTAGATGCGCAGTGGTAAAACTTTTAAACCATAATCTGCACCCCTGAAACTTGGTGTGGTATCTTCCTTAGGATGAGTAGATGCGCAGTGGGTAAAACTTTTAAACCATAATAGGCTGCAACCCCCTGAAACTTGGTGTGTAGCTTCCCTTAGGATGAGTAGATGCGCAGTGGTAAAACTTTTTTTAAACCATAATTAGCTGCACCCCCCCTGAAACTTTGGTTTGTGTAGCTGCCTTAGGATGAGTAGAATGCGCAGTGGGGGTAAAAAAAACTTTTTTTTTAAACCAAATTTAGCCCTGAACCCCCCCTAAAACAAAATTGGTGTGGTTTTAATCCCTTTCCCCCTTAGGAGGGAAAGTTAAAAGATGCCGCCAGTGGGTAAAACTTTTTTAAAACCCAAAATAGCTGCAAACCAAAAAACCCCCTGAAACAAATGAAGTGCCTGCTTAGGATGAAAAGCAGTAGCCCCAACATGCCACTGGTAAAAATCTTTTTAAACCATAATAGCTGCACCCCTGAAAACTTGGTGTGTATCCCTTCCTTAGGATGAGTAGAAGCGCATGTGGGGAAAACTTTTAAACCATAATAGCTGCACCCCTGAAAACTTGGTGTGCAAATGGGGTTCCTTTCCTTAGGATGAAAGTTTAGATGCGCAGTTGGTAAATTTTAAAAACCCCCCTTTTAAACCATAATAGCTGCAACCCCGAGAAAAACTTGGGTTGTGTATCTTCCTTAGGATGAGTAGATGCGCAGTGGTAAAACTTTTTAAAACCCATAAATAGCTGCACCCCTGAAAAACTTGGTGTGTAAGCCCTTTCTTCCTTATAGAGTAGATGCGCAGTGGTAAAACCTTTTAAAACCATAATAGCTGCACCCCCATGAAAAAACTTGGTGTGTATCTTCCTTAGGGATGAGTAGATGCGCAGTGGGGTAAAAAAAAACCTTTTAAAAACCATAATAGCTGCAACCCCTGAAACTTGGTGTGTAAAAACTTTCCTTAGGATGAAGTAAGATGCGCAGTGGTAAAAAAAATTTTTAAAACCCATAATAGCAGCACCCCTGAAAAACTTGGTGAGTATCTTTCCCTAAGGATGGTAGGATTGCGCAGTGGTTAAAACTTTTTTTTTAAAAAACCCATAATAGCCCCTGGCACCCCTGAAAACTTGGGGGTGGGTGGTATCCCTTAACCATGAGTAGATGGCGCATGGTTAAAAACTTTTTTTTAAAAACCATAAATAGCTTTAAGCACCCCTGAAACTTGGTGTGTAACCTTTTCCTAGGAATGATAGATTGCCCCGCAAAGTGGGGGTAAAACTTTTAAAACCCATAATAGCTGCACCCCCCTGAAACTTGGTGTGTAGCTTCTTAGGATGAGTAGATGCGCAGTGGTTAAAAAACTTTTAAAAAACCATAGAATAGCTAAACACCCCTGAAAACTTGGTGTGTAGTGTAAAACTTTTAAACCATAAATATTTGAATGAGTTAATGCGCAGTGGTACCAGTGGTAAAAAAAACTTTTAAACCTAATAGCTGCACCCCTGAAAACTTGGTGTGATCTTCCTTAGGATGAGTAGATGCGCAGTGGTAAAACTAAAACCATAATTAAGCCTGCCCCGAAACTGAAAACTTGTGTGTAAAATTTCTTCTATGAAAGTGGAGTAGATGCGCAGTGGTAAAACTTTTAAACCATAATAGTGCACCCCTGAAAACTTGGTGTGTGTATCTTCCTTAGGATGAGTAGATGCGCAGGCGGTGTAAAACTTTTTAAATTTTCCATAATAGCTGCACCCCTGAAACTTGGTGTGTATCTTCTAGGATGGAGTAGATGCGCAGTGGTAAAACTTTTAAAACCATAATAGCTGCAACTGAAACTTGGTGTGTCTTCCTTAGGATGAGTAGATGCGCAGTGGTAAAACCTTTTAAACCATAATTAGCTGCACCCTGAAACTGGTGTGTAGCTTCCTTAGGATGATAGATGCGCAGTGGTAAAACTTTTAAACCGAATAGCTGCACCCTGAAACTTGGTGTGTCTTCCTTAGGATGAGTAGATGCGCGGTGGTAAAACTTTTAAACCATAATAGCTGCACCCCTGAAATTGGTGTGTAGCTTCCTTAGGATGAGTAGATGCGCCAGTGGTAAAACTTTTAAACCATAATGCTGCACCCCTGAAACTTGGTGTGTATCTTCCTTAGGATGAGTAGATGCGCAGTGGTAAAACTTTTAAACCATAATAGCTGCACCCTGAAACTTGGTGTGTAGCTTCCATTAGGATGAGTAACTGTTTAAAACCATAATGTGCCCTGAAAATTGGTGTGTAGCTTCTTAGGAGAGTAGTGGGCAGTGGTTTAAAACTTTTTAAACCATAATAGACTGCCACCTGAAACTGGTGTGTAGCTTCCTTAGGATGAGTAGGATGCGCAGTGGTAAAATTTTAAAAATAATAGCGACCTGAAACTTGGTGTGCTGATTAGTAGATGCGCAGTGGTTTTAAAACTAAACCATAATAGCTGCACCTGAAACTTGGTGTGTATCTTCCTTAGGATGAGTAGATGCGCAGTGGTAAAACTTTTTAAACCATAATAGCTGCACCCCTGAAAACTTGGTGTGTAGCTTCCTTAGGATGAGTAGATGCGCAGTGGTTAAAACTTTTAAACCATAATAGCTGCACCCCTGAAACTTGGTGTGTATCTTCCTAAGTGAGTTAGGATGAGTAGTAGAATGCGCAGTGGTAAAACTTTTAAACCATAATAGCTGCACCCCTGAAACTTGGTGTGTAGCTTCCTTACGGATGAAAGTAGATGCGCAGTGGTAAAACTTTTAAACCTAATAGCTGCCACCCCTGACTTGGTGTGTATCTTCCTTAGGATGTGTAGTTGCGCAGTGGTAAAACTTTTAAACCATAATAGCTGCACCCCTGGAAATTGGTGTGTATTCCTTCCTTAGGATGAGTAGATGCGAGTGGTAAAACTTTTTAAAACATCTAGCTGCACCCCTGAAACTTGGTGTGTATCTTCCTTGGATGAGTAGATGCGCAGTGTAAAACTTTTAAACCATAATAGCTGCACCCCCTGAAACTTGGTGTGTATCTTCTTAGGATAGTGGTACAGTGTAAAAATTTTAAACTAAACCTAATAGCTGCACCCATGCTGTTGGTGTATTTCCTTAGGTGAGTAGATGCGCAGTGGAAAACTTTTAAACCTAATTGGCTGCACCCCTGTACTGTGTGCTTCCTTAGGATGAGTAGATGCGCAGTGGTAAAATTTTAAACCTAATAGCGAACACCCCTGAAACTTGGTGTGTATCTTCCTTGGGATAGATGCGCATGGTTTTAAAACTTTTAACCTAATAGCTGCACCCCTGTACTTGGTGTGTATCTTCCTTAGGGATGAGTAGATGCGCAGTGTAAACTTTTTAAACCTATTTTCCTGCTGCACCCCTGAAACTTGGTGTGTATCTTCCTTAGGATGAGTAGTAGCGCAGTGGTTAAAACTTTTAAACCATAATAGCTGCACCCTGAAACTTGGTGGTATCTTCCCTAGATGAGTGAAAACTGGTAAAACTTTTAAACTAATAGTGCACCCTACTTGGTGTGTATCTTCCTTAGGATGAGTAGATGCGCAGTGGTAAAACTTTTAAACCATATTGCTGCACCTGAAATTGGTGTGTATCTTCCTTAGGATGGTAGTCGATGCGCAGTGGTAAAACTTTTAAACCATAATAGCTGCACTGACTGGGTGTGTAGAAATTTTCTTAGATGAGTTAGATGCGCAGTGTAAAACTTTTAAAATAATAGCTGCACCCTGAAACTTCGGTGTGTAGCTTCCTTAGGATGAGTAGATGCGCAGGTTAAACTAAAATTTTTAAACATAATGCTGACCCCTGAAAAACTTGGTGTGTAGCTTCCTTAGGATGAGTAGATGCGCATGTAAAACTTTTAAACCTAATACTGCACCCTGAACTTGGTGTGTATTCCTTAGGATGAGTGATGCGGCAGGTAAAAACTTAAACCATGATGGTGCTGCACCCCTGAAACTTGGTGTGTATCTTCCTTAGGATGTGATGCGCAGTGGTAAAAGCTTCTTTAGGTTTGGAGTAGAAATGCGCAGTGGTAACTTAAAACCATATAGCTGCACCCCTGAAACTTTGGTGTGTAGCTTCCTTAGGATGAGTAGATGCGCAGTGGTAAAACTTTTAAACCATAATAAGCTGCACCCCTGAAACTTGGTGTGTATCTGCCGTTAGATGGCAGTGGTAAAACTTTTAAACCTAATAGCTGCACCCTGAAACTTGGTGTGTATCTGAATGTGTAGATGGGGTGGTAAACTGTTTTAAACCATAATAGCTGCACCCTGAAACTTGGTGTGTATCTTCCTTAGGATGAGTTGATGCGCTGAAACTTGGTAAAAACTTTTTAAAAACCATAATAGCTGCACCCCTGAAACTTGGTGTGTATTCCTTAGGATGAGTAGATGCGCAGTGTTAAAAGCATAATAGCTGCACCCCTGAAATTGGTGTGTATCTTCCTTAGTATGGTAAAACTATAAACCACCTAATAGCTGCACCCCTGAAACTTGGTGTGTACTCTCCTAGGATGAGGTAGCATGCGAGTTAGGTGAGTACTTTTAAACCATAATAGCTGCACCCTGAAACTTGGTGTGAGCTTCCTTAGGGATGTGTGATGCGCCCAGTGGGTAAAACTTTTAAACCATAATAGCTGCACCCCTGAAACGTAGTGCTTAGGTGAGTTGATGTGCAGTGGTAAAACTTTTAAAACCATAATAGCTCCACCCTGAAATTGGTGGTAGCTTCTTAGGGATGAGTAGATGCGCGTGGTAAAACTTTTAAACCTAATGCTGCACCCCTGAAACTTGGTGTGTATTTCTTCCTTAGGATGAGTAGATGCGCAGTGGTAAAACTTTTAAACCATAATAGTGCACCCCTGAAACTTGGTGTGTAGCTTCTTAGGGATGAGTAGATGGCCAAAATTTTAAACCCCAATAGCTGCACCCCTGAAACTTGGTGTGTATCTTCTTAGGATGAGTAGATGCGCAGTGGTAAAACTTTTTAAACCATAATAGCTGCACCTGAAACCTTGGTGTGTATCTTCCTTATGGAGTAGATGCGCGTGGTAAACTTTTAAACCATATGCTGCACCCGGACTGGGAAAACTTGGTGTGTCTTCCTTGATGAGTAGATGCGCAGTGGTAAAACTCTATTAGCCAGCTGACCCCTGGTTGGTGTTCTTCCTTAGGATGAGTGTGCGCAGTGGTAAAACTTTTAAAACATAATAGCTGCACCCCTAAACTGTGTGTAATTCCTTAGGTGAAGTAGATGGCGCTGTAAAACTTTTATCTATAGCTGCACCCCTGAAAACTTGGTGTGTATCTTCCTCAGGATGAGTAGATGCGCAGTGGTAAAACTTTTAAACCATAATAGCTGCACCCCTGAAACTTGGTGTGTAGCTTCCTCAGGATGAGTAGATGCGCAGTGGTAAAACTTTTAAACCATAATAACTGCACCCCTGAAACTTGGTGTGTAGCTTCCTTAGGATGAGTAGATGCGCAGTGGTAAAACTTTTAAACCATAATAGCTGCACCCCTGAAACTTGGTGTGTAGCTTCCTTAGGATGAGTAGATGCGCAGTGGTAAAACTTTTAAACCATAATAGCTGCACCCCTGAAACTTGGTGTGTATCTTCCTTAGGATGAGTAGATGCGCAGTGGTAAAACTTTTAAACCATAATAGCTGCACCCCTGAAACTTGGTGTGTATCTTCCTTAGGATGAGTAGATGCGCAGTGGTAAAACTTTTAAACCATAATAGCTGCACCCCTGAAACTTGGTGAAACTTGGTGTGTATCTTCCTTAGGATGAGTAGATGCGCAGTGGTAAAACTTTTAAACCATAATAGCTGCACCCCTGAAACTTGGTGTGTATCTTCCTTAGGATGAGTAGATGCGCAGTGGTAAAACTTTTAAACCATAATAGCTGCACCCCTGAAACTTGGTGTGTATCTTCCTTAGGATGAGTAGATGCGCAGTGGTAAACGTTTAAACCATAATAGCTGCACCCCTGAAACTTGGTGTGTATCTTCCTTAGGATGAGTAGATGCGCAGTGGTAAAACGTTTAAACCATAATAGCTGCACCCCTGAAACTTGGTGTGTATCTTCCTTAGGATGAGTAGATGCGCAGTGGTAAAACGTTTAAACCATAATAGCTGCACCCCTGAAACTTGGTGTGTATCTTCCTTAGGATGAGTAGATGCGCAGTGGTAAAACGTTTAAACCATAATAGCTGCACCCCTGAAACTTGGTGTGTATCTTCCTTAGGATGAGTAGATGCGCAGTGGTAAAACGTTTAAACCATAATAGCTGCACCCCTGAAACTTGGTGTGTATCTTCCTTAGGATGAGTAGATGCGCAGTGGTAAAACTTTTAAACCATAATAGCTGCACCCCTGAAACTTGGTGTGTATCTTCCTTAGGATGAGTAGATGCGCAGTGGTAAAACTTTTAAACCATAATAGCTGCACCCCTGAAACTTGGTGTGTAGCTTCCTTACATGTATGATGAGTAGATGTGCATACTTTATTTCCATTTTTGATTCGACCGCCGGGTCATGGAGTTTTTCTTTCTTTTTTTCATGTCACCAATAGGGTCATATATACAATGTATTCAGAAAACCGATACAAATCTACTGTGAAATGCTCTTTTACCAACTGTTTTGCTCGCATTTCATCCACACCTGAGACCCGGGACCTTTAATAATAATTGGTATAGGTGTAGCATGTGATTAATTGTCAATAATGGTGATATAGAGGTTTACAGTGTATAAAGACCCATTAATTATTATGGAGTGTTTTAAAGGCCCTGTGTCTCAGATGTGGATGAAATGCAGACACCAAGTACTTTTTAACCGGCTACAGGGCGAAGTGGGTGAAATTCTCTCCCTAAATTGTCTGTCTTCTCCCTATTATGAGTCGGGAGAAGTTTTTCACTATATAAAACAGAAATTTTTGTGGGGAAAATGGTCTATTTTCTAAACTTTTTAGTGAAAACTCACTATTTTGAAGGGCTAACTTGAACCCTGGGCTAAATGGCATTGTGATGCTGAACGATGTCGTTTTACAAATATTCAACATCACATACATGTATAAGGCAACAATTTCTATCATTTTAACAGGTTTGAAAAAGGCGAGCGTTCCACCGCGCTGCAGACCTGTTAATTTATATTAGAAACTAGATCATCAGGTGATTTTGTTTTGGTACCTGTGTCACAACCTAATGGTGTGCCGTGTGCAACAAAAGCACAGAGCTCCAGATAAGGTGGTATTGGTGTATTTTTATGCATTTACCTGGAAAATACCAAACTTAACAGTAGAAAAGTTACCCCCCTAATATTATGAACGTTTGTCGCTGTATTCCTCACCATATTACATTTCCACTTTTAGGTTTGTCCTGCAAGTGTATGCCGGGCTACAGATATGTGTATAACTATGGCGGGGGACAAGTGAACTGTACGGCCTGTGCCAGTGGTGAGGTATGACCATAAAATCACTTAACCGTTTCAGCTTTAACCGTTAGAATGCTGGAAACAAAAAGTGTCGTCTGCTGTTGCTTAATATTTTACCTTTTTATGCCCCACCACGATAGTGGAGGGGGCATTTAGTGTTACCCTTGTCCGTCCGTCCCGTCCGTCCCGTCCGTCCGTCACAAAACTTTAATGCTCGGGTAAATATCTTATAATTTCTGTTTTCTTTCACCGATCAGCTTCATATTTCATATACGCATTGCTCTAATGGTCCTCTACCGCCCTGTGCCAAATCCACGTTCGTCCTGCCCCTGCCAAGCCCAGGGTCAAGGTCACATACTTGGTGCTTCAAAAAATTTAACGCTCGGTTAAATATCTTATAATTTCTGTTTCCTTTCACGGATCAGCTTCATACTTCATATACACATTGCTCTAATGGTCCTCTACTGTCATGTGCCAAATCCACGTTCGTCCTGCCCCTGCCAAGCCCAGGGTCAAGGTCACATACTTGGTGCTTCAAAAACTTTTAACGCTCGGGTAAAAAAACAATTTCACTTGCAATTTGGCCTCATTTATTATCAAAGCGATATGTGGGGCATCCGTGTTCTATGAACACATTTTCTAATTTCTCCATGAAAACATAGTTTGACAGCACTTTAGAATCATTTCCATTGGAATGATTCTAAAGTGCTGTCCAAAACATATTTTTTTATGAGAAAAATGGAAAATATAAAAGAAACAGCAGATGACACAATTTAATTCAGCAGTGTAAGCGTTAAATAACTGGAATGGACTGTGATATGTTTGCAGTGTAGACAAGGTCTGCAGTGTAGACAAGGTTAACTGAATTAAGTCTGAACCAGAGCTCCAGTTAAGGTGCGTAATTTGGAGGTAAATTTCTTATTTCTCCATCAAAAATGGCAAGTTGGGAGTGCTTTAGAATCGTCTCAATGAGACAATTCTAAAGGACTCCCAACTTGCCATTTTTGCTGAAGAAATTTCACCCCAAGTTGGTCAAATTACGCACCTTAACTGGAGCTCTGGTATTAAAATGAAGGAATCGCAGTTGTAGTGATGAAATATAATACATGTATTTGCGTCACAACTCTCGAGTGCCGCCGTTACGCAAAACCAAAACAATAGACCACATGATTATCTTACACCATTTGCAACGATGCAAATTCTGATCATCTACCTCAGCCACAGTCCGATCCTAAAGGATCTAACATTTCGTAGATGGTAATAAACCTGATCAAAGGCTGATCAAACTGCAGATAATCTGGGGCCACATCATATTTGTATGCTTGTTGCAAACTTGCTAGGTTCATCTAGTCATCCTTCAACCCAAATATTACCGGCATTGTTCCAGATAAGCATATTTTGGAGGTAAATCCGCATTGAAAGTCAGGAAATCTGTATTGACATAGATCTGTACAAATCAGCAAGAACATTGGACATTTCAGCATTAGAAAATTGCAGCTGAAAATATGTTGTCTTACGCCACACATTTTTAGCTCGCCTGCACGAAGTGCAGAAGAGCTTATGGCATACCCCCGGCGGCGGCGGCGGCGTCCACAAACTTAACGTTGGGGTAAATGTCTTATAACTTCTGTTTCCTTTCATGGAACACCTTGTTATTTCATACATGCATTCCTCAGATGAACCTCTTATCATGCTGTAGCAAATCCATGACCCACCACCCACCCTTACCTCAAGGTCAAGGTCACAAACTTAGCACATTTTTGTCGCGCCCACTTGCGCCGGCGGCGGCGGCGTCGTCCACAAACTTAACGTTGGGGTAAATGTCTTATAACTTCTGTTTCCTTTCATGGAACACCTTGTTATTTCATACATGCATTCCTCAGATGACCCTCTATCATGCTGTAGCAAATCCATGACGGCTAACTGTACTTTACGGAATGAAAGATGTGGGGTACCCAACAGGGGTTACACCGTTAAATATAAAACATATGAACCAGGGTTCTACGTTCATCAATCACTTATTAACATTTATAACATGGATTTGACGTATTATTCTATATATAAATTTGAATTGGTGTCTTGTTGTGTAGCGACTGTATCGGTGCCATTACACATAGGAAACAATAGGGTCACTAGCAATCGCCACGTCACCCAGTGGTGTGATGTGTAGAATGTGGTGCACCGTGCTCATACACAACTTGACACAGCCATAGACCGCACCACCTCTCCACATATCAGAATTGATCATAACAGCTAGTTCCTTGTTCCGTAAAGTACAGTTAGCCCCTACGCTAACTGTACTTTACGGAACGGAACGAGATTTGTTTTTCGCTAGAATACCGATAATCTTCCTACATAGGCGTCATCTAAGTGATGATGATCGGTTGTAAATGTGCCCAGGTGATAAAACTCTCACACTCAGACTCAAGTACATTGATTGGTTAAAACTGAGCGTATGCTCAGAATTGACCGATAGGTTTGAGGGTGTCTGAGTATGAGATTGATAACAAGTTTTTTAACATCGGCCTCCGCCCAGTCCCACCCTACACACAGCTACTGTACACACGTATGAATGCCAGGTGCCGTCAGAGCCGGACACTTCAATGTGGTACATGTAATTAGTCCAATCGTGTGGTGAAGTGTAGAATGCAGCGTTAATAATCCACATCGCACCACCCCAATGCCACTCCAGTGACTGAGAATTGAGCATAATATTTTATTGTTCCGTTCCGTAAAGTACAGTTAGCCCCTACGGTAACTGTACTTTATGGAACGGAACGGAACGAGATTGTTTTTCGCTAGAATACGGTTGCTGATACTCTTCCTACATACGCGTCATCTAAGTCATGATGATCCAATTTAAATGTGCCGAGGTTATGAAACTCTCACACTCAGACTCCAGCATGTTGATTGGTTAAAACTGAGCGTATGCTCAGAATTAACTATTATGTTTGAGAGGAGTCTGGTCTGAGTATGAAATTGATAACAAGTTTTATAACCTCGGCCCCATATCTCATTTACACACCTATCTGCTCCCGCCCGGCCCCACCCCACCCACACACAGCCAATGTGCACACGTATGAATGCCAGGTGCCGTCAGAGCCGGAGACTTCAATGTTGTACATGTAATTAGTCATCGCCATGCCATCCAATCGTGTGGTGATGTTTAGAATGCAGCGTTAATAAACCACATCGCACCACCCCCAATGCCACTCCAGTGACTGAGAATTGAGCATAATATTTTCTTGTTCCGTTCCGTAAAGTACAGTTAGCCCCTACGTTATCAATTTCATTATGAGACTCTCTCAAACCTATCGGTTAATTCTGAACATATGCTCAGTATTAACCAATCAACATGCATGTTAGAGTCTGAGTGTGAGAGTTTTATAACCTATGCACATTTAAATTGGATCATCATCACTTAGATCTTAGATTTCATACTCAGACACCCTCAAACCTATCGGTTAATTCTGAGCATACGCTCAGTTTTAACCAATCAATGTACTTGAGTCTGAGTGTGAGAGTTTTATCACCTGGGCACATTTACAACCAATCATCATCACTTAGATTACGCCTATGTAGGAAGATTATCGGTATTCTAGCGAAAAACAAATCTCGTTCCGTTCCGTAAAGTACAGTTAGCCCCTACGCTAACTGTACTTTACGGAACGGAACGGAACAAGGAACTAGCTGTTATGATCAATGCTGATATGTGGAGAGGTGGTGCGGTCTATGGCTGTGTCAAGTTGTGTATGAGCACGGTGCACCACATTCTACACATCACACCACTGGGTGACGTGGCGATTGCTAGTGACCCTATTGTTTCCTATGTGTAATGGCACCGATACAGTCGCTACACAACAAGACACCAATTCAAATTTATATATAGAATAATACGTCAAATCCATGTTATAAATGTTAATAAAAGTGATTGATGAACGGTGTAACCCCTGTTGGGTACCCCACATCTTGTTCCATTCCGTAAAGTACAGTTAGCCATCCATGACCCACCACCCAACCCTTACCCAAGGTCACGGTCACAAACTTAGCACATTCATAAACTTAACGTTGGGGTAAATTTCTTATAACATCTGTTTCCTTTCATGGAACGCCTTGATATTTCATACATGCATTCCTCAGATGACCATCTATCATACTGTAGCAAATCCATCACCCACCACCCAACCCTCACCCCAAGGTCAAGGTCATAAACTTAGCACATTCATAAACTTAACGTTGGTTTAAATTTTGTTTTACTTCTGTTTTCAGGGAGTGCATTGATATTTCATACATGCATTCCTCTTAATATGCTATATTATGATGCTATAGCAAACCCACGACCCACCTTGCACCACAGACCCCAATGTCAAGGTCCACCGCACGCCCCTTAACCCAAGGTCAAGTTATATAATATTCATGTTTTTTTATGCAACTATGCCAAGTTTGAGTGAAGGCTGCCAACAGGCGAGCTTCGTTGTCTTCTGACAACTCTTGTTCTACAAGTATCAAGTGCATGTAGGACACATAGTTTAGTTACATGTAACAAGTTTATGAAAAGTTGGAATAATATTAGTCTTCACTACTACAATTCAAGTTGGTGGTGAAATACTCAGCATTGAAAACTATTTTAGGTGGTAGAATACCGGATTTTATTCTCGAGTCGTGTGCATAAAGAATTGGAACTTAATACAGATGATTTTGAGTTCAATTCACATTCGATGTATGAACAAAATATTTTCTTATTATTTCCATCCTTCTGACCTTCGAATGTGGCTGTGACTGGAAAAATGGGGCCTATCAATTTTGTGACCATCGTAGATCCAGGTCAGCCTGTGCATCCGCACAGTCTGATCCGGATCTGCACTGTTTCAGTCAATGAAACTTCCATATTGCTTCAAACATATAGTTTTTATCCTTATCAGACTTCAGGAGTGCGCTAGATGCAAATGCACAGGCTGACCTGGATCTACACTGGTTGCAAAACCTATAAGATCAATATCTCCAGTTACAGCCACATACTTATTGTATTCTGCCCAGTCTTCTGACCTTAGCTATTGACAGGCCATTAAACATCATTAAATCAACTGTTTCAGTATGCCTCATCCACTGGCTACAACTGTATAAAGTGCCCGACTGGCTCGTTTAACAATGAGACGAACATGTGCCAGGCCTGTACAGCAGGGACTGCAGCCACAAGTACGTATCCACCTCCAACATCTCACATGACCAGGCGTATCTATGCCCTTAGGACGTGTGATTAGTCTATATAGCTGGGTCCTCTGTCATGCTGTGACAAATCCATGACCAACCAACCTCTGCTAGTCCCATGGTTAAGGTCATGTACTTAGTGCTTTCTGAAAACTTTTTAAGTAGCGGGTATTTCTTGTAACGTCTGCTACCCTTCATGGAACTTCTTGATATTTCACACATGTATTCCTCTGATGGTCCTCTATCATGCTGTTATAAATCCATAACCTTCCGACCGCTAGTCTCGCTAGATCCGTCAAGTAGCAGTTCAGGAGTTATTGCGTGCACAAGGATATAGAATATGAAAATTAGTAATGGCCGACAAACGGAGACAGGTCATCAGACAAATTTGAAAACCAATCAAAACTTAACATAGAGTGTAAATGCCTTATCATTTACGGTTGCTGACAGTGTTGAATGGATGTAAAAACCCAATCAGTCGTGGTTACCTCTCGGTATATGACCTTGCTGTTGACGGACATAAACTATTAATCAATCAATTATTGTTGCCTATCTGTATATGTGACAGTGACTGGAGAAATGGGTCTTATGGGTTTTGCAACCAGTGTGGATTTAGATCAGCCTGTGCATCCGTACAGTCTAATCAGGATCAGCGTGGGTGGTGGTCAGGCGAATGAGATGGCGTAAATTAACGGTATGGGTTCCTCCTTATAGGAATCACGATTTGCCTGGTTTGGCCCTCAGGTATGTTTTTATCTTTGGCTCTTTAGTTACTTGGGAGTTGAATTGGGTTATTGCCCATTATAAAAGTAGTAAGATTATTACTGATCCTACTACTTTTGGGAGGGGCCAAGTGATTCTGGTGTGGCGAGGACCTGGCATCAGATCAGGATTATTCTGATTTCAGGGCTGAATATATAGTTTTGTTATTGTAAATATTCAGTTCTGATTTTGGGATTTTCCCCCCATTTGTACATGTACTTGAACATGTACATGTACTTGTACAGGTAATATATGGGATTTAGTACTAAACCCATTGACCCGGCCTTTAATGACCTTAGCTGTTGATAGGCCATTAAACCCCAACAAACAAACAAACTAATCAGGATCAGCACTTTTTGCCCTTCCATCAATGAAACCACCACCATGCTTCTAACGAGCAATATGGATTGTTCTCAGGATACAGGAATGTGCTATTTAAACAGGAACTACACTGGCTACAAATGCCATAAGCCGCATTTCTCCCATCACAGCCACATATGACCTTGCTGTTGAACTAACATTAAACACAAATCAATCAATCATTGTTGCCTATTTGTATATGACCTTGCTGTTGAATGGACATAAAACAATAATCAATCATTGTTGTATGTCGGTATATGACCTTGCTGTTGCATGGGCATAAAACCACAATCAATCAATCAATGATCATTGCCTACAGGTATCAGCCCCGAGCGGAAACTCCTGGGAGACTGGTATAACTCTGAACACACAGTGTCATGTGAGGTATGCTCTGCTGATACCCAGCCCACTGCCGATTCTGCCAGGTATGCTAATTGCCAATTGACACACACTGAATTAATCATTACAATACTGTCGCTTTGTGTCTAGAGCGAGCTTGGTGGTAGACAGATTCTCAAAATTTAAGGGACATTGTCATATGCGGTTGTGACTGGAGAACTGAGGCTTATGGGTTTTGCAACCTGTGTAGATCCAGATAAGCCTGTGCATATACTGATCAGCCTGTGCCGATGCACAGGCGGATCAGTAGATGCACTGTTCGCCATTCAATCAATGAAACACCAATCATGCTTCTAACAAGCAATATCATTATCTGTCTACAGGAGTGTGCTATTTTATCAGGAGCTATACTGGTCCTATTTAGATAATGTCAAGCTATCTAGCCGGGTTTCAAAATAAATTTCCAATTTGTTTTGTTTTTTCGACTTCTCCAGGTTGTCCACCTCTTTTTCCCCCATGTTAAATTCCGATAGAGAACTAAATTTTTTCGTAATAAAATCAATATTTGATCAAATTTCAGAAAATAAAAACAAGGCTCACTAAAATTTGGGCAGGTTTTGTGAAACAGGCAGTAGGCGTAAAAAATACTTGCATCTCATTGGTCTGTTGGATGAGACTTTAAACTGTGGTCCCATCTCTATATGACCTTTGTTGTTTCTGGGAGGTTAAACCCAATCACTTTCACTTTCATTGGAGAAAATTATAGTTTTAATGCAAAACATATTAAAAAAGGGTTAAAGGTACATGGCCACTCAGTAGGCACAAAATGTTCTTTATATCGGAGACATCATCTGGGACATTTTCTGTTAAACTAAACATTCATTCACCATTACCCCACGTATTGAGTGACATTATTATACATTTTATATCAGACGAAAATTTCCACACTGACATCAGGGGTGATAACCGTGTTTCCTTAAAATGTTGACGGACATTACTATTTATTCTCTGTATTTATTTTTTGGTGTGCAATGATCATACTTTATAATCTGTCGAAAATATTATTTTTTCAGGAGACGCATTTAATTAGTATAAATAATTAAAAAATATAATACCTCATTTGCATATGAAACTAGCCTGATACCACCGGGTGGGGAGGGGGTGCGGTTGGGGGTCCTCTCCAAGAAAATTTGGAAATTCAGAACGCATCAAACGCAATTTCCCGGTACACAGGTCAATATTTCACATGACGCAAGTTGCATAAGTAACCGGTTCAAAGGATGTTTTAATATTATGGCCACTATCAGTGAAATAAATATTACTAAATGATTTTATCTGTATAGCGGGGACTCGTAATTTTTAGAACCGGTGGAATAGTGACACAATTATACACTTATTTAATTCCTATAAAGAATATTTTATGCCTACTGAGCGGGCATGTACCTTTAGTGCAAAGCCCGTTTTCCAAATTTGTACTCGAATAAGAATGGAGTATGTACTTTGACAGTTTGGCAAGCACATGCCCCGGTCCACATACTCGTGTACATGTAGTATACGAGGGGCCTGTTTCACTCAACTTCGTACGACATAATTTCAAATTTAGGATCGTCTGGAAATTTCAATTCATGGATTTACATTTATTGAACATAGGCTACATATGCAGCCTATGCTCAATAAATGTAAATCCAATAATTGTTTACTAGAAAACATTGTTAATGTGAAATTTACAGACTATCATAATTTTTCACTTACGAACATTTTAGTCATATTAAGTTTAGTTAACCCTTTCAACACCCAGGGCTGTACAAATTGGCACGCCCGACGCCCGGGACAAGTCGGTTTTAATCTCGGGCAAGTGCCTCTATGCTGGAATTTAGTCCCGGGCAAGTCACTATTTTCTGTTAGAACGTCCCGCCACAAGCCCGTTTTTTGGAACCGGACTGTCATAAACTTAATCCCAAAACTGACCACTTTATCGATCGATAACGCCGCGGGCGTCCTGGCGATTCGCAACTACTGTGTTACACAGTACCTGTGTATCGCAATAAAGTGATATAGCAATCTACAGCGACCCTGATTATAGTAATTTAATCGAATTTGAAAGTAATTAGCGAATTAGCGAAAATATTCTGCGGCGATCGATGGTTATTGATTTATTTTATGTATGTTAACGTTTTCGTCTCACTGCGTCGACAGGCCAAGAGACCTAACTTTAGAGAAATAAATGTATGTTCCTTCACGGGGTGGAAATGGAATTGAATGGGATGGACATACTATGAAGGTACATTTATGTTTGATTCCCAAGGCGATGTTTGAACCCACAACCTCCAGATTGGAAGTCGGTGTTCTAAGCCCTAGGTCACAACCCATACCTTATAAACGAAGGAAAGAAATGCTCCTAACGAGCGACCATATGTACTTAAAATAACAGCTGACATAACGCGCAGTAAACTGAAATGGCCTACGGACAATTGACATTTACGTTCCAACAAGATTTTCACGGTGTGTAATCGATCGTATTTCCTCGCCATCATATGAAACCCGACTCGAGAAACACAAATTAAGTTGTGGATTTCTGAATTTGTCAATTGTTTGTACGGTCTAAGAAATCAAACAAATGTGACAATTCTTTTTACAAAATATTAGAATCGTCTAAGGAGACAATTCTCATGTGTTGCCAAAACATGTTTTATTAAGACATCGGACAAATGTGAAAATAAAACCCGAATACATTGATATTTCTTTACAAAAACAGATTTTGACAACATTTGAGAATCGTCTTAGGAAACGATTCTCATGTGCTGCCAAATCTTGGTTTTATCAAAAAATCAAATCAAACAAATGTGAAATTCCACAAGCTAATGCGTAATTATCAATTCATCGGCTATGCGATGACGTGAGCGACTACGTAGCGTGGTTTTGGTATGTTTGTTTCCACAGAATTCTAAAGGTCAGTCACACTTTGCACGTGAAACTGGATTAGCGACTAATGATTGTAAACACCATCAGGTGTGCAGCTAGACCGAAAATGATATGTCGCAAATGTGCTAATTTGGGATGGGTGGGTACGGCCATATTTCTTTTTTGTTACAATCTCGCGTATTTGCGATCTCGATCTCGCCTTCCACTTTTGGAAATACGATTTGCCCATGCATGTGTAGACAGCATGTGTGTTGGATTTGCGTTTTACGTACGTACATGCATATAAAGCATGCTAGTTCGAATTGCATTCTACGTACGTACGTACGTACGTACATGTAATGTATGCGCAAAACTCAATTTCAACACGCATGCATTCTACACACACATATTACAGGCCCGTAGCCAGACCTGTTTGAAGGGGGGGGGGTCGTTTCGAAGGCCCAAGGGGCCTGAGATATCTAGAGGGTCCGGCGGCATGCCCCCCCCCACCCCCCCCCCCCCCCCCCCCCCCCCCCCGGGAGGGAAAATTTGAAATATAGGTGGGTGGTCTGAAATGCAATTTCCTGCATTCTCCGCAACAGCCGAGCTTCTAACTGTGACCTTCCATACCCGATTTTTTTTTCCCTCCCTGAAAAAATCGGACCTCGACGGCGGGTGGGGGGGGGGGGGGGGGGGGGGGGGGGGGGGGGGGGGGGGGGGGGGGGGGTGAAGGCGTTCGTCCGACCGCCCCCCACCCACACACCCCCAGGCTACGGGCCTGCATAATGACTTGAACAATCGTATTTCCAAAAGCAGAAGGCGACATTGTGAAAAGGCCGAGGCGAAAACGCGACATCGCGGTCTCGAAAACGCGAGATAGCCAGGCGAAAACGCGAGAATGAATACAATAGAATCTCACGTTTTCGCCTCGCGATTTGGTCTCGCGCTTTCACGATCTTGTGTATAGGTCGACGATGCGATGCAGTAGCCTAACCAATACGTATCGAAATATGTTTTTTTTTTTGCTCAATAAACGTGTATTGGCAGCACATTAGAATCGTCTCCTAAGACGAGTATCAGTTTTTGTCAAATTATGTTTTTGTTGTCAAGAAATATAGATGTTTGTCCACATGTGTTCTGTTTCTTAATAAAAACGTAAAAATGTTTTTGCAGCACATGAGAATCGTCTCCTAAGACAATGTTTACGTGTCCTATTAGGGACATGTGGTAACCTCGCGTTTTCGAGCTTTGGAGACGAAAATGCGAAATTCTATCATATTCAATCTCGCGTTTTGCAAACACGCCGCACATGCACATGATGCATGAGCAAAACTAATCCGAATTTTTCAAAAGCGAAAGGCGAGATCGCGAAAACGCGAGACGATTCTCATTATTTTAGGAAACAATTTTTATGTTTTATTATTGTCGATAAATGTGTTTTGAGTATGCACTTTGTCACAACGTTATGTCCGCGGTGGCACAGTGACAAAAGACCACAAGAATAAATATGTACTATACAATGTTTATTATTATAGATATTTAATATAATATGTATATGTGCCAAGTGCTCAATTGTATTATATTTAACAACTATGATCATAGTTTTTGTTTTGGGACAGTTTCGTATAAGAAATCTTACGAGGACAAGTCACTTTTTCAAAATGTATTGCCCTGAAAATTATATTTTCTGGGACAAGTCCGGGCAAGTCACTTTTGTCAAGTCACTTGTCCGGGACAAGTGGCTAAAAAATCAATTTGTACAGCCCTGACACCACAGACCTCTATAGAGACAATGTTTGCAAACAGTGCAGATCCAGATGAGCCAGCTCGTAACGAGCCGTCTCATCAGGATCTCCACTGTTTGTTAATAATAATTTTAAACGTCGTACAGATTACCCTTTTAGAAGAATGGGATAATTTGAATGAACAAAATTAATGAAATAGCGTGAAACATTGGCATGGAACATCCTATTAAGTTACTTGGTGTTGAAAGGGTTAATACTGTTAACCCTTTGAACCCGAAAGCCCGCTATATGCAAACAGTGCAGATCCAGATGAGCCGGCTCGTAACTTTTCATATTTTTGAGAACAAAAAATATCCCCTTTTTATAAATGGAATAGTCTGAAACATTGGCATGGAACATCCTATTAAGTTACTTGGTGTTGAAAGGGTTAAACAGCCCCCAGATACATTTGTACTTTCAACCCCTCTCGCTAAACATTCTATAAAACACTGCAGATTCAGAAAATTGTTTCTGTTGAGTCTAGACAATTAATGATGTTAGTATTTTAATAAAATACGTAGTATTCCTTTCCGAGGCTGAAAACATAGACTTGATCCGAACCAACCAGCCAATGGGCCCATTACAGCCTACTGTCTGTTTGACGATACCTGCCAAAATTGTACAGCCATATAATGTTTTTATTATTTTTTATAATATTAAACTTTATCAAAATTTAAGAATACGCCTTGTTTTTATTTCATATACCATATTGATTTTCTTACGAAAAATGTATTTGTCAATGGGAATTTAACATGGGGGGAAATGTGGTGGAGGAGCTGTGGGACGAGTAAAAAAAAATAAAATTGAAAATTTGGGAAATTGACTCCAAAACCTGGCTAGATAGCTTGGAATTGATCTAACTAAGAAAACAAGTTAAATTTTGAAAATTGGTCCACTATTTCTGAAATTAGAAAAATGTCCCCATGTTAAATCCCCATAGACAGCTTCACTTGAGAATTTAACATGGTGAAATTGTATTAAAATAAATATTGGACAAAATTGCACGAAGTAAATAGTAGGCTCATTCTTAAATTTTGCTTTAATTTAATATTATCGAAAAAATTGTTTTTGCATTCTTTATATAGTCGTAAAATTTGGGCAGCTTTCGCGAAACAGACAGTAGGCATAAAAAATACTTTTAGTGTATCTGGAGAGATGGGGCTTATGAATTTTGCAACCAGTGTACATGTAGATCCAGATCAACCTGTGCATCCTCACAGTCATTCCTTCAATGAAACACCCATCGTGCTTCTAACAAGCAATATTGATCATTATCAGGCTACAGGAATGTGCTATTTGATCAGGAGCTACACTGGTCCCATTTAAGCCCCATTTCTCGAGTCACAACCACAATTGTGTTTTGTTGTAGGTGTGAGAAGTGTACCACTGTGCTGCCCGTGTCAGAAAACAATAATTGTGCATGTGATGGCGGCAAGGTACCTGTAAGTACCTGTGATTTCACATTATAGTCTGTTTCACGAAAGCTGCCCAAATTTTACGGCCATATAAACAATTCAAAAACCATATTTTTTTTTGATAATATTAAATTAAAGGAAAATTTAAGAATGAGCCTTCTTTTTATTTCGTGAAATTTGGTCAAATATTGATTTTATTGCGAAAACAAAATTTCCCCATGTTAAATCCCCATAGACATCTTCACGGAGTGAAGATGTCTATGGGGATTTAACATGGGGAAAACTTTTAGAATTTCAGAAATACTGGACCGATTTTTAAAATTTAACTTTTGTTTTCTTAGTTAGATCATTTCCAAGCTATCTAGCTAGGTTTCGTAGTCAATTTCCAAAAAAAATAGTTTTTTGACTCCTCCCACAAGTCCTCTACCTCTTTTCCCCCATGTTAAATTCCCATAGAGAAATAAATTTTTCGTAATAAAACCAATATTTGACCAAATTTCACGAAATAAAAAGAAGGCTCATTTTTAAATTTTGCTTTAATTTAATATTATCGAAAAAAATATTGTTTTTGCTTTGTTTATATAGCCGTAAAATTTGGGCAGCTTTCGTGAAACAGACAGTAGGCTGTATGATACATGTATTCCCCCCGAACACACACGCATGCACACACAACCCTGCTGCACCGATTGTGCGAGGACCTCATTGTTCTAAGTCCTCAGTCTATCGGTAAAGTATGTATGGGAGCAGACTGTGGCGGAGGGGTAGCACCGTCGGACTGCCACGCTGGCGACCCGGGTTCGATTCAGGGTTCAGTTCTTGGTTGTCAGTATTTCTTAGATACTTTGTATTTCCTGCTCTACTAGTCCTTTCGGAGGAGGACTTTAAACGGCTGTCCCGTGTATCAGATTTGAAGGTCTGGGCACGTTAAAGAACCAGAGTGGACTATTCTAATAAGAGCTAGGCCACCTGGGGCCTGTTTCCTCTGTATCCACCTGCTACCTTTCTCCCCTTCTTGGGAGACCACATGCAAGGTCATCGAGCCAGTGCCGTTGTTAAATCCAAGCATTCAAGTATGTATGGAATGAATGGAATTCTGTCCAAGGACCTGCATGAAACAAGTACCTCACTATCCACAGTACAACACTGCACGCACGCACGCACAGTCCGAATGGAAATCAACTTGTGCTGACATTTCATTGGTTGAACGACGTCACATGAATGATGTCGGTGTCAATTTTCTTAGCATCACCTGATACGTGACAGCCATAGCAGTAATAATAATAATATACTTTATTTAAGTAATTTAACGACTAATATTTTCGTAAGTGCAAATTTTTGATCGTCTGGAAATTTCAAATGATGGATTTACAGTTATTGAGCATAGGCTGCATATCACAGCCTATGCTCAATAAATGTAAATCCATCAATTGTTTACAATGAAACATTGTTAATGTGAAATTTCATAATTTTGCACTTACAAACATTTTAGTCGTACAAAGCTTAGTGAAATGGCCCCCAGTCTTGCAGGGCCCATTACTGCCATTCATGAACATATGTGCCTGTGAATAAACTGCACGTAAGTGCAATTAATCAACATGTAAATTTGCGAACACCTGTATGTTGCCTGTATGTTGCCTGTACTTTACCTACCTGTATGTTACCGGTGTGTTGCCTGTATATTCATGTGTGTTACCTGTATGATACCCGTCTGTTACCTGTGTGTTACCTGTATATTACTTGGTATGTGTGTTACCTGTCTATTACTTGGTATGTGTGTTACCTGTCTATTACTTGTTATGTGTGTTACCTGTATATTACCTGTGTGTTACTTGTATAGTACCTGTGTGTTACCTGTCTATTACCTGTGTGTTACCTGCCTATTACCTGTGTGTTACCTGTCTATTACTTGTTATGTGGGTTACCTGTATATTACTTGTTATGTGTGTTACCTGTATATTACCTGTGTGTTACCTGTATATTACTTGGTATGTGTGTTACCTGTCTATTACTTTGTATGCGTGGTACCTGTCTATTACTTGGTATGTGTGTTACCTGTCTATTACTTGTGTGTTACCTGTCTATTACTTGGTATGTGTGTTACCTGTATATTACTTGTTTTGTGTGTTACCTGTATATTACCTGTGTATTACCTGTATGTTGCTTGTCTATTACCTGTGTGTTATCAGTGTGTTACCTGTATATTACCTGTATGGTACCTGTATGTTACTTGTGTGTTACCTGTATATTACCTGTACAATGTGTGTTCTGGGTGGTGGTCGGGCGAACAAGACGGCGTAAATTAACGGTAGGGGTTCCTCCTTATAGGAATCACTATTTGCCTGGTTTGGCCCTCAGGTACGTTTTTATCTTTGGCTCTTTTGTTACCTGGGAGTTGAATTGGGTTATTCTGGTGTGGCGAAGACCTGACATCAGATCAGGATTATTTTGATTTCGGGGCTGAATATATAGTTTTGTTATTGTCTCGCCCGCGAAAGCAGAAAGCCAGACATAGGTTTTGCTTTTCCGGAGTCGGCAGCAGCGGCGGCGGCGTCATCATTCAATGTTAAGTTTTCGTGTTACGGTCATTACTTCCATATAGATGAATATAGGACTATTAATATTTTTTTCTTGTGCCCCAGGGTCAAGGTCAAGGCGGAACAAGGCGAGACATTTGATTCCGCGGAATTCTTGTTGTAAATATTCAGTTCTTATTTTGGGAGTTTGTACATTTACTTGAACATGTACATGCACTTGGTAAAGGTAATATATGGGATTTAGTACTAAATCCATTGACCCGGCCTTAAATGACTTTAGCTGTTGATAGGCTGTTAAACCCCAACAAACAAAGAAACAAACAAAACAATGTGTGTTACCTGTACAATGTCTGTTACCTGTATGTTACCTGTACAATGTATGTTTACCTGTACAATCTGTGTTACCTGTACAAAATGTATGTTCCTTTACAATGTGTGTTACCTGTATATTACCTGTACAAGGTTTGTTACCTGTATGTTACTTGTACAATGTATGTTACCTGTACAATGTGTGTTACCTGTACAAAATGTATGTTACCTGTACAATGTATGTTTACCTGTACAATATATGTTACCTGTACAATTGTACAATGTATGTTACCTGTACAATGTATGTTTCAGACCGGCGGTTTCTGTTTCGAGGCGGCCCAGCTGCCGGAGGTCAGTGAAGTGGCAGCCTACGAGGTGCCCCCAAAGGTGAGTCGCCCACTGTCACTGCAGCACGCCCAGGGTATAACTATAGTCCAGGCATATGTATAGGTTAATAAATTTGTAAACGTTATACCACCCACAAGCAAGCATATTTTTAAAATTACATGACCTGAAACCTAAAAAAGTGGCATAATGTTTAAATTGCCTGATTTATGATTTATCATTGATAATGTTTTATGTTAAAAACAGTTTGCTGACTAAATTAAAAAGAGTGCAGCGCCGATTTTAGGGCATCTGTAGTTACACTCGTAACAGCAGAGTTTAGGTAATTTGTTGCATGGTGGTAAGCTACAATTTTATAGTACAGTGAAGCCTCTCTGAACCGGACACCCTGGGAGGTCCCCATGGTGTCCGGCTTACAGAGGTTTCACTGTAAATCGGGCATTTGATAACTCTGAGAGCCATAGTTCTGTGCTATGCGATCATGAATATACATTATCACCTGAGATAAATGACCAAGATTTGCAAGAACAGTAAGATCACAGCTGTTTCAGGGTGTCTGGTTTAGAGGGGTTCCATTGTACAACACTTAACTGTCAATTACATAATCTATAAATAGTCCGTTTTGATTTTGGGCTTTCCCCCCAATGCTGCAGTCCTTAAATAACCTTAGCTGTTGATAGGCCGTTAAACACCAATAAACAAACATAATCTATAAGATGAATTGTTACACATATTTCAGGGTATCGCCTCTGCCTACTTCAAGGAACATCTTCTAGCTGCATATGCCCTCTGTAAACCCAATGTAAGTAGATCCGATGTAGGACAAACCCATTGGGCTGCCAGCTGAAAAAAATGGTGTTACACTTTTCTCACCTTGCTGTTAACAGACACAAAACCCCAATCAAGCAAGCAAAGGATTCTTTCTTGCCTGGGATCTGTTTCTGAGATAATCGTAAAGTGTGTGTCAGATTGTCAAACTTATGACGTGCATGACAAAAAGGAGCTCACTGTGTTACCATTTCGCTCCTAAGAACCAGTAGCCTATTTCACCAACATTGCAAAGTATACTTTTCTAGCAAAGTTTGAGGGAGTAATCATTTATTTTCCCCGAAATGCATTATGTCATATAGAACTAACGACTGCATATATTTGATGATTAAAAGTATGCAGAATTATTATACTGAATTTATTACATTATCACAGCCAGAATGGCTGTGATAATGTAATAAATTCAGTATAATAAAAAATAATAAATTTATCCTAAAATTGAAAATTTCTCCCTCAAAGTATACTTTGCTAGGTAAGTATACTTTGCAATGTTGGTGAAATAGACTACTGGAATGGATTTTGATATGTTCATTTTTGGACCAATCCAATCATCACAAAATGATCTTTAGACTAGTACATTTATGAAAAGGGGGTGTTTTGCTCTCAAAATATGAAAATTACTTGCAAAAAGTGCAGATGTGATGTGACGAGCCGTCTCATCAGGATCTACACTGTTTGCCAGTTTGAAGTCATACACAAAGTTGTAGCGATTTAAAAACTGTCACTATGTCACTATGTCATACCCTACGCACTGCATTGGCATACTTCTCTTGGTCGTTATATGCGATGATATTTACTGTGGCGGTATGCAGTTCCGATAAGGATGTGAATCTGCGTGTCGGGTGATTTAGCAAGGTTAAACCATTAGCCCCTATTTGGTAGCCTGTGCCACATTGTCTCTTATTATATTACAGTTCCTGAATGGGACGGGGACGGTGTGTCAGGTGATTAGCAAGGTTAAACCATTAGCCCCTATTTGGTTGCCTGTGTCAGATGGTCTGTAATTCTTATTACAGTTCCTGAATGGGACGTGGTGTCAGGTGATTAGCAAGGTTAAACCATTAGCCCCTATTTGGTGGCCTGTGTCGGATGGTCTGTAATTCCTATTACAGTTCCTGAATGGGATGGCGTGTCGGGTGATTAGCAAGGTTAAACCATTAGCCCCTATTTGGTGGCCTGTGTCACAGTCTTTATCTGTTGTTGTTCCTGAATGGGACGTCATGTCAGGTGCTGGGTAAGGTTAAACCATTAGCCCCTATTTTGTGGCCTGTGTCACATTGTCTGTAATTCTATTACAGTTCCTGAATGGTACGGCGTGTTGGGTGATTAGCAAGGTGAAACCATTAGCCCCTATTTGGTGGCTTGTGTTAGATTGTCTGTAATTCTATTACAGTTCCTGAATGGGACGTTGTGTCGGGTGATTAGCAAGGTTAAACCATTAGCCCCTATTTGGTGGCCTGTGTCACATTGTCTGTAATTCTATTACAGTTCCTGAATGGGACGTGGTGTCAGGTGATTAGCAAGATTAAACCATTAGCCCCTATTTGGTGGCCTGTGTTAGATTGTCTGTAATTCTATTACAGTTCCTGAATGGGACTGCGTGTCAGGTGCTGGGTAACCTGTGTGTGCTCACCTACTACAACAAGGACGCCACAACCTCCGCCTGTGGCCTCTTTCTCGAGCTACTCAAGGCAGGGGGCAGCTTCGTGTAAGTCGCAGTACATGGTAACCTCGGTACACACCAGGTTAATATATGGCTTGACTGGGGCTTATGGGTTTTGCGACCGGTGTAGATCCAGATCAGCCTGTGCATCCGCAGAGTCTGATCAGGATCTGCACTGTTCGCTATTCCATCAATGAACATCCGTTATGCTTCTCACAATAAATATAGCACATTATCAGGCTACAGGAGTGTGTTATTTGACCAATCGCTACACTGGTAACAAGCCCCATTTTTCCACAGGGTTCGTACCAGTCCTTAAAATTCCTTAAAAGTCCTTAATTTTAAAAAGTAAAAAATAAGTACTCAAGTCCTTAAAAACGGCCCAAATTCCTGGAGGGTCCTAAAATGTCCTTAAATTTGCAATTGCCATGAATAAATCGATGAAATTGTTAATTAATTCATTCATAAGAACAGAGTTTTTTCATCAAGACTACAAGAAATTACTTTCGTTTCTGCTGATCAGTATCATTAGGCGAGTAGTATAAAGGGAGTCAAAATGATACCACCTACGGTGGCATCATTTCCACCCCCATATACTACTCCCACCACCCCCGAAAAATCAAAAATTGGTTAACGAGGAAATTGTCTCCCACCACCCCGAAAAATCCAAAATTGGTGTCAAAATACATCATGTTGTTTTCACGTCCAATTGAACAGATAAAACGATAGTCTTAAAAAGGATTTATTTTGTCTCGTTGTCATAAATACATCATGTTTTTTCGACAGTAAATTTATGAATTTCTTCTAATAAGTTTCCGATTTAAATGCGTCCTCACGCAATAGTCTATATTCCAACACCCCATTTTTCTCCTCCAATATAGCTAATTTATTTCGCAGATCAGCAACTAATTCTACCAGCAGCTAGTCTACCACGTTCACCTGTAGCCACCTGACAGCGTAGTTGCTTATGTCTACAAAGAGTTTGGGCACTAACGAATTTACAAGGGCATCTGGGGCATTGAAATTGCGGGGGGACACAAGGAATTTTTCTACGTCTCGCTAGATGCCTTCGTAGATAGTCTTTACGCGTAAACGTCTTTACAACAAGTCTCACACTCCATTATATATGTATATGTATATGTTTATATTCAATTGGTCGTGATTGAAAAAAACATAATGTTTTCAAGACTAATTGAAACAGATAAATTTCATAGGTTATACAAAAGTATATTACAGAAAATATGATAACGCTAGAAATAGAAAGTTTGAGAAGAGAAGCCGAATCGCTAGGGATTACTTATAGTACACGGTTGAGAGTTAGGGGGTTGACAAAGCTGATAAATGCCACAAAGAATGAGGCGTTTATGAAGCGGTTTACCCGCGCCTATAAAAGAGGGGCATTTAAAGACCTCTCACTAGCGGAGGAAGTTGGTAACAGAATTCAAAAAGAAAGTATTGCGGAGCTAAGGGCTAGTGTAATTAATTCTAAAGAATTACCTTCAAGCAAAAATAATTTGTCTCAAATTAGACACACAGGTGACCAAATACCAAATAAAAGATCTATAGTTCGCGCGATAGTGGAAAAAGGTGAAGAAATATTGGGGGCTCACGATGAAACATTGGAAAAGGTAGAAAATGGAAAACGGGTAGTTACATTATCCTTTCGTAAAAACATTAACATTAACGAGTCTGAACGCATGTCCGATAAACTCGCTCCGTATCTAACAACCAATTTTTATTTGAGATATTCATATTCTTACAAGCTAGAACAAACATATGGAAGAAACTAAAAATGGAAAACCTAAAACTATAATATTTCACAAAAATCTCGGTGGTAGCGAACCACTATCATCAATGAAAACCGTTAAAAAATGGCTGTCAGATAAGGAGCAAACACGAATAATGTCCGATAAAATAGACAGACCAAATACAAAGTGGAAGTTTGTAAGATGGGTAGAGGTTTTTGTAAAGCTAATACAGGGTAGTAGGGGAATAGATTTGGGACTACAATCCAAAGAAGCGGCAGG